>CM060120.1:32775882-32990882 GCA_030522415.1 Channallabes apus
CCTGATTTGAGACAGTTCCAGGCTTATCTGATCCTGGTGATTTACTTAGCGCCTGCTCTGCAATTAGGACCAAAACCATTTGGAGTTTAAGATCATTTAAGTTTGTTACTTTTAGGTGCCTGAACACGTAATTAGAGAACTGAACTGGGCAGTTTAACCTCTGAAAGTTACAAAACAATGACACTGAAGACTCCTTCCATAAACATAAACATCCTCACAGAAAAAAGTCTCGGGAATCATACTGACCTAGAACGGTGAGGCGGGCAGGTCGAGACCTGATGCCGGCCTGGATGCCCTGACACTCAAAGCTTCCATCATCAGCCATCTCAGTCCTCTGGATCAGAAGGTGGTACTCGCCTTTGCTGTGATCTCCTACTACGTCGTATCGTGGATAGCCTGGAAAACATAGAGGTGTCTCATGAAACATTATTGGAGATTGTCATCTCTGACTTCTCTATTTCTGGCTACAGATTAAAGCTCCTCCTGAATCCCTGTAATACATTAACTGTTCAGAGTGTGTCTTGTGGTCTCTGCCCAGTGGGACGTTCCTGAGATGGGTCTATCAGAAGCTGACCTAGGACCAGGCATCAAGATCCAAAGATTCTTCCAAAGAACCATTTCACCTGGCTCCTCTAAATTCTCAATAATAGTGGCTTTACAGTTTCGTCTTCAGAGAAATCCAGTGAAACACTCATCCAATGAATCCAATGAAACACTCAAGAAGGGACTTTGCCCTTTATTAAGAACTAAAATTACACTCCTACAAACTCGTCCAATCACTGGTTAATGCTGATGTTCGCTTTGCCGAGTAGCTTGAAGGAAGAACGAGCTCCAGAAGGTGGACAGCAGTGTGATGCTAATCGCCTGTTGATTCATGCTAATTCAGTGAAAATGAGCAGTGAACGCTCTGAAACCCTATTAGCTTTACTGTCTCACTGCACTCATCTAGAATGGATGTAGTTAACTTTTATCATTTGCTTAAACTCTACTGAAGCGGAACACCATCCTCTTACAGCAAGAACCTATTATAGACAATTTTACACTTTCACTCATTAGTAAGAGTCAGAGGTGCAACAGAGCTTTAAACCTGCAAAAAGTGTCTCAGGTAAAGTCGATCAGCCATGAGGTAAGTACGAGTGGGAAACTGGGATTCAGGAAACTGGGATGATAAGAGCAATAACAGATGAAGGACAGGGTGAAGATAATAAGGACATCTGAGCGGTGCCGTGTTCAGTTTAGCCCATTTTCATTGGCAGGCACTTGAGTAGAGATGCAGATTTAAAAAAATATTTAAAACTATGAAAAACTATATTCTATATACTTCTATAAACTATATACTGTATAAACTTAATTCACCCACTTAGTTTGAGGTTAAACACACCCAGAGGACATAAAGACGCGTTACAGCAAGACATAGTTATTGTTACAGCAACACAGAAACCGTCCATAACACAGGAAACACCAGGATGTCAAGTCACGATGATACTGACACATAAAGCACTACAAAGTCCTAGGAACTGAGAGAGAAGATCTTTGGCTGAGCATATAATCAACACCTCGACTTGCTCTTAGTGTTCGTTATTTGGTCTCATGAAGATTGTCATGAAGACGCCGTAACACACCAGATAACCTGCACATTCATTATTACATTGGAAATGGTTTAAACTAAACTCCTCCAGCTCAGCATCGATCAGACACAGGAATGACGAAGTGTTTATCCGGTGTTGCGGCCGCACAGGAGCGCTTATCGAGCAGCTCAGAGTGTTTGGCTAAGCGTCGGATTTAAGCCCTCAGCACCTTTATACTGCAATCCAATGAAAGCAGCACCTCAGGGGGACGTCCCCGTGGCTTAGAGTGAGGCAGAGCGAGTGGAACAGGACAGAGGAAGACCTTAGAGGCTCAATTAAAGAGCTCGGGCCGTGACTAAACGCTGCCCAAGGTCGCTGGGAAAAAAGACAAATTTGCAGCAAAGCAAATGCAGCAGCTGACACTTGTTCCATCATGGAGATCGAGTACGCTTTAAATCAATCACACACGCAGACTGGACGAGTTTCTCCCAGACAACAGACGTGCTTTTGCTCAGACAATTAGGACTGGATGACAGTAATTGAGTTTATGTGAATAGATTGTAGAGACACATTCCCCAATCATATGTTTAGAGATGTTTTAGATGTTATTTTATTTTAAATTGATTTTCTCAATCTACAATATCTCCAGAGTGGTGAAGCTCTGCCAATAAAAGAGTCACAGTTATGGTGAAAAAGCACTGAACTTTCTCTGCACTTTCTTTTTCTTTCTTTCTTTCTTTTTTTTTAATTCTGTGAATAAAAAAAGAAAGCATGCTGATGTTCTGTCGTTCCCCTTGTCATAATTAAAAATGGCTTTCATTGACCTAGATTGTGCTTCACAGGTGCAGAAGCGATGCTGAGGACGCACGTGCAAGCTCTTCCTGTCTTTATTTGGGTTATTGCATAAATTAACATTAATGTGCAAGAAACGAAAATAATTAAAAAAACTTAGACTCTTTCCATAAAAAAGTGAAAACAGTCTTGTTCAGTGTGTCTGGGACAGTACCCTTATCTTCTGCAATTCTGAGTATCCTTTATTTGTACTGTAAGTAGAGTGTAATTTTACTCTACAAAACATAAACATCACTCGCTTTATGGAGTAAAGCTTGAACTAAAAAAACAATGGATTAGATGTAGATCCACCTTAAAGTAACTAAAGTACTAAAGGTACCAAAGGTATAGGTTTTGTTATAGAACTATGGTGTCACAGCGTGTGCCTGTGATGGGTCTGCGCCTCAATCTGTCTCAATCTCGTTCATCCTGTAAGCTCATTAGATAGACGGCCTTCCCTTCTGAAGATGCGCGAAGGGGCCGGACTGCTGGAAATGGAGATGGCTGTGGCGTAATCAGCACTAATGGATTGCGGGCTTCTCCCCGCGTTATAAAAGCAAGGCGGGGAGTGTAGCTCGTGGTTTGGTCTGGTCTGGTCTATCAAGATCTGGAGTAGAGTTGTGCGGCGGATGCGGAAAAATCGTGGTATGCGAGTAGGGCAATGTAATGCGCTCCATGGACAGTTGCATGAACGAAGCCAGCCTTTGGGATCCTGCCGCTGAAGAGGGAAAATGCTGTCACATATCTACGTTAAGCCCAGACTTCGAGAGGGACTGTCGCCAGTGGGTGCACCCAATGGACAGCTGGGAGGGGTCGGCTGGACAGGTCAGCGGGTAGCAGAATGCCCATGGGGCACGCAGGAGCTGCTGCCCACATGGATGCACTCTGCCACTTTGCCCAATGCCATTGCTCGCCTACCTGTGCCCACATGCCAGCTGGCCCCCATGACCAGACCTGCATGTGCACACTTTCACATACTTTCCTTCCCTTTCTTTCCATCCTCCCTCCTTTTTCTAAAGAAATTGATCTTTTTCCCCTAAGATATTGTGACCGTGCTTGTGGTGCTGCTCATGCATCAAACCCGTTACAGCACTGATAAGGAACTCTACAATATAGTACACTTTGTCTCTGAATGCAGTTGTGCAGACATTCTACTGCAAACCAATACAACGTTCTCTTAATTTCATGATGTAAAATGTTGTCCTCTTGTCTGGCGTAGTCTCATTGAGGATGACTCCGCCCACATGCACAAAGCAATGAATGGGTTCTGAAAGGTTGATGATGAGGATGATGATGTAAATCATACACTATAGCTTATACCCTCACGCTGACTCTTATCACCCAACTGAGAGAGATGGAAGATCTGTAGTGATGTCTTATACTCAGCATCAAAGGTAGACTCCTGAAGTTTTTGATGCTAGGAGCTGATTATATTTCTTACCAATAAAGAAAAAAGATCATCACTATATCCATGATATTTGAGATAAACAGTTAGCCCCACGTAATGCCTCTCAGAGTGAAGAATAAAAATCAACAGTGACACATGAGACTCATAGGACGATCCTTACACTGACCTGACATGTCGCGATTAACCCCGAGAGCCAGGCCATCTTTGACCCACAGGACCATGCCGTGATAGCCGGTGATTGCACATGGTAGAGTTACAGGCTGCCCCGCCACCACCACCATGTCATGTGGCTGCTGGATGAATACAGCGCACCATCCTGCAACAGAGAAACACAAAACACCACCAACACTCCATCATCAAACTTTAAGCACATGTTTTCAAGAATTAAACACTTGCTGTGGAATAAATCAACAACAGGGTGGTGGTGGGATGAAGCGATGCTACTCTTAGAACCCAGAAGTTTCCTAAACCAGAATTTCCTGGAAAGTTTAATTCCTTTTATATCACACCAGTAAGACAATAATCATACATTTTTAGTTTGTAAAAACAGGACAAACATACAACTTACAAAGTGTAAAAACGTTAAACCTAAACTGTACATTTCAACTTTACCTGGTACCAGTCCCTGTTTCCAGAGTGACGTCGTATCAAATCGACACAGCCACGGTGAAGTTCCTCTTCTGCACAATTAAAAGTGTTTCTCCAAACACGTTCTTTGCTCTTTTTAAACATGATATTGACATCTCAAGCAGACTCTGTTTCCTGTTTACTGGAGCGTCTCGTTCTTTCCTCTGAAAGCAGTCTGGTCTGGATTCCTCTGGTACGGTTTGTCTTAAATTCCCCAAACTCCACCTCTCAGATGTGGTTCTCGTAAATAAAACCTCTCTCATATTGCTTTAAAGAAGTGTCCACTAGACAACGTGTATCGTTTATCCGAGCTGAACTCGTAAATCTTTTCATAGGAAATTTTACACTTACTTTCACTGGGCAACATCTTGCGCTACACTTCACTCCTGAGTTTGTGCATTTCCACATAAGGCTACGCACTAACGTGAACCATAACAGATCACATAAAAGTGGTTAAAAGAAATTCAAATCTTTGTTCACCTTCTTTGATCTGTCAATTAGCGAGCGCGTCCTTACTTCAGTTCAGTTTCTATACCACCCTGAGTGTCACCTTCTCTTATGAATCAACGGAGTTGTTAATGTGTAGACATGAGCAGGAGTGTGTGTGGACGAGTTACGTGAAGCAGAAAAGGAAAAGAAGGTTAGTAAAGGAGGTCAGAGTAGAGAATGAGACGACTTTAATGTTTTTTTTTCTATATTGCAAACCAAATAGCAACTGAACTGAATTCAATTTGTATAAAGTATAAATCATATATCGCGCAATAACCCTCCCCTTTATTCTAACCTTAACCTTAACCCTACACAGACGTTCTTCTTTTCCTTATAGATTTACAGTTATGTGTTTGTGCTGAAAAATAACATCCAGAGATGTTAAAAAGCCTTCGTTTAAAAGACTATCAAAAGATTATTCATTGCTGCAAGGATGTGAAGAAAGAAAGAACACCAGCGGCCTGATTTTTTTTTTTTTTTCTGTTCTGAGAACATCATGGGTGTAAGACTGCTAGCGGTGATGGTTATAATGGAGTTTAACATGCGTTCACAGGGGAAGCTCATAACAAAACAAACTTTCATATTTCACATAACGTTAACGATCCTGGTTTAGACACAAAGGTCACATTCTCAAGAAGTGACCCAACGATCGACACGGACTACGACCGTGATATAAATATGTTATAGTAATGGGAGGCGCTTTCCCAGAGTCCTCTCTACAGGAATCCAACACGATCGGCCCAGCTCATTAGAACCCCTGCGAGTTTGTCATGAGAATTTGTCATGCTGCGAAGTCGAAAGCCAGCACTAAGGATCGATACGAACACGAGCTGCTGCACAGAGGATGAAATATGATGGTGGTGTCAGTCCAAAATCCTGCTAAGAGCTACAGCAGTCATGCCCTCAAGCGCTAATCCAGAGCCTCAGTGCTGATCTGAGCTTCATAGGAAATGAATCACAGAACCCTGAAGAGCAGAGAGAGAGAGAGAGACAGCAGGAACACCTCAGTTATTTCTGAACCTTAGCACAGTGGAGCCCGTCTGGTTCCCAGGTCTGAATCTGAGCTCGGATTAATCAATATGTACTGTGTCATGTCTTTTTTTGTGTGTGTTTGTGTGTGCGATTCCTCTGGGGTCACCAGTTTCCTCTTGTAGCTCAGAAACATATCAGGATGTGCCCTCACCTAGTCTTCCTAGGGTCAACTCTGGATAAACTGCTTCCTAATCACTGAATCAATGAAATACATTATTTCTTATTCCATGAACATATTCTCTTGGGGTTTAATGACTTAGATCCAGATTTAGTTTCTCACACCTCAGAGTTAATCATACTTAACCAAGGTAAGAATGAAATTCTTCTTCATAACTCATGCATAAAAAAACAGCGTGAGAAAAAAAAAAAGACTCATCCCTCAAAGCAAGCTAAGTCGCTCAGAAAAGCATGGAAAGTTCTACTCAGTGGCTCGACTGGACAGATGAAACTGCTCATTACGCTTGATTTTCTGCACACTTTCTGAGTCAGGCTTGTGGCGAACAGTTACAATTGGCTGATCAGAGAAGATCAGGATCAGTGTGAGAGTCTCTGGGTGATGACTAGATCATTGTAACTCGCTCTAGATAAGAGCGTCTGCCAAATGCCTAAATGTACATCATTCCAGGAGAGATGGACCTCTGCTCGTCTGCTCACTGAGGCGTTAAACAGCTGAAATTAAAATCACTGAAATAAAAAAAAAAAAACAGCACAAGGAACGAGAAGACCAGACAATTATCGAGATGTTACTCTGAATTGCCAAACCATCTCAGAGAAAATTTCAGTGTTTGCTAGATGTAAAAAAAAAAATGTCTTAAAGCTCAAATAGAAACAGCAGAATCTCAAGGCATCCTGTCCTGCTTTCATTATTATTATTATGATGATGATGACACTATGACAACAGCCCTATGATGTCATATGGTGTGAAGGCCCTATTGTTTTTTTAAGGATTATTATTATTTTAAATTTTTTCACAGCATCTGGGGCTTTTTGAAGATCTTAACATATTCAAAAAGTCATGAAAATTGTCACAATCCGAACAGGTGAGGTCGATGCAAGGGATTTTGCTGGGGTGTAACAGAATGTGGAAGTGGGCAGATGAGGTTCTGTGATCCAGAATTTTGTGGTGGTGTGTCATGTGTGTGACCTGAAATACTCTGTCAGAAAATCAGCACACAGGTTGGAATCTGCTGCCTTCAGATTTTGCTGCATAGCTCATACACACTTATACCGTGGGGCAAAACGTATTTAGTCAGCCACCGATTGTGCAAGTTCTCCCACTTAAAAAGATGAGAGAGGCCTGTAATTTTCATCATGAGTATACCTCAACTATGACAAAATAAAAAACTAAAAATTCAGGAAATCACATTGTAGAGCAGTGATGTTTTGGGGCTGTTGCTGGGCAACATGGACTTTCAACTCCCTCCAAAGATTTTCTATGGGTTTGAGATCTGGAGACTGGCTAGACCACGCCAGGACCTTGAAATTCTTCTTACGAAGTCACTTCTTCATTGCCCGGGTTGTGTGTTTGGGATCATTGTCATGCTGAAAGACCCAGCCACGTTTCATCTTCAATGCCCTTGCTGATGGAAGGAGGTTTTCACTCAAAATCTCACGATACATGGTCCCATTCATTCTTTCCTTTACACGGATCATTCGTCCTGGTCCCTTTGCAGAAAAACAGCCCCAAAGCATGATGTTTCCACCCCCATGCTTCACAGTAGGTATGGTCTTCTTTGGATGCAACTCAGCATTCTTTCTCCTCCAAACATGAAGTTCTATTTTGGTCATCTGCCCATATGACATTCTCCCAATCCTCTTCTGGATCATTCAAATGCTCTCTAGCAAACTTCAGATGGTCCTGGACATGGCTTGAGCAGGGGGACACGTCTGGCACTGCAGGATTTGAGTTCCCGGGTGGCGCAGTGTGTTACTGATGGTAGCATTTGTTACTTTAGTCTCAGCTCTCTACAGGTCATTCACTAGGTCCCCCCGTGTGGTTCTGGGTTTTTTGCTCACAGTTCTTCTGATAATTTTGACCCCACTGGTGAAGGTCTACAATTTTGTTTCTGGTGTCCTTTGACGGCTCTTTGGTCTTAGCCATAGTGGAGTTTGGAGTGTGACTGTTTGAGGTTGTGGACACGTGTCTTTTATACTGATAACGAGTTCAAACAGATGCCATTAATACAGTACAGGTAATGAGTGGAGGACAGAGGAGCCTCTTAAAGAAGAAGTTACAGGTCCGTGAGAACCAGAAATCTTGCTTGTCTGTAGGTGACCAAATACTTATTTTACAGAGGAATTTACCAATTAATTCATTAAAAATCCTACAATGTGATTTTCTGGATTTTCTGAACTGATAAAAGTTCTAAAAAATGAAATCTACAAAATATGACAAAGATCTCCAAGATTGGACAGAGAAGTCGCCTCCGAGCTTCTGTTATCTCCAGTTATGATTTTGAGTTATGAAGCGTTAAAAATGATTAAAAACATAACATATTGCCTAAGTTTATCTGAGAATCCACAGAGTTTAAACACAAGAATTCGGCAGCGCTGCAGTAGAAGGTGATTGAACGAGTTCTATGGATAGTGTAGGACATTCTGCGAGAAGGTACAGAGACAGAAAAACAGTTCTGCATGGAGACAGAATCCCCTCACCAAACTCCCATGTGTGTGTTACTGACTGGCACGATGTTAAGTTTGCACTTTGCATAAAATTTCATCAGAGAGGAAACCGAGATGTTCTGAAGAAAAGAAATGATGTCAGAGGCACTAATGATCTCTGACTCCAGCGTCTTCAACCTGCGGTGTGTTTCTCTAGTCTGATAGAGTCAGACAATTTCCCGCGGTCATAGAGAAAGATCACTAAATGAGGCTTTTGCTCAAGACGGTTTATCTTCTGGAAATCCTGACTGATTTCCTCGGCTCCAGTGTTCTTGGCTCACATCGGGCTAATATTGTAAATATTCACGGATCAGGTCTTGCCCCAGTGTTTTTGCTATTCTCTACCAGCCAGAGCAGACCATACTGGGAAATTCCCATCATCCATTGTGATGAAACCAGTAGTACATGACAGACTTCATCATCTCCACTACACGGATTGATCTTGTACCCTGAATAGAACACAACCTTCCACACGCCAACAGCTTCTATTCATTGAGCACCAGGCGCTGAGCTGTAGATTATTAATTTTTCCTGGAGACTCGTGAGATCCCAGATGGAAAACTATGTGGCTATTAGCGCACATGTTAGGTCTTCTCATGAGTTGAGCGAGACCGAGGTCATTTTCCTCACCGGAGAAAGGTGTGAGTGTGGTATAGCGCTTTCTCAGCTATTCCCCAACGTACTGTACTCAAAGTATAGGCACAATTCCAAAAATATCTGGACAACTTGATATACTGTAGATTACACCACAGGGTTGCTGAGCTCCCAATTCTGATTGGTCAGAAGATGTTGATTTGTTGCAATTTGGACATTTGTAGAGAAATAATCATCAGGAACTTTAAAGCCTTCACAATGTTGTATTAATGAAACTGAGTAGAGTTCCATTAATTTCAATAAGTCTTAAATAGTGATAGATCATCCAGATGTGCGACCATTGTCCACTCCTTCATTTCTCCTCGTCTCTGTTTCTGAAGAAGCAGAAGGATTTTATCTTCTCGAAACCCCTAAAGCAGCATTCCTCTCATGGGAGCATGATGTTCCAGGTAAACTCCGAGCCTCCTGCTTTCACTCATCTTTCTGATCTCCGTCTCAGCTTCAGAGCTGCACAGGGCTACAGCAATGCTTCATTGGTAACCCCAAGGTTCTTTACACACCCACCTCATATAATCAGAATGTGTTAACGGAGATAAACTGGATTCTTTATATAGACGGTTCGCGCTCAGCGCTGGCTAAACAGGGATGATCGAGGGGCAGTGAACTCTAAACGACTTCTTTAAACCGAATGAGAACGGAGACTGTTACATACATCTAAGACAAGTGATAATTAAAGCTATGGCCGTACAAAAGGTTGCGCAACAATAAGCAGCATGACGTTCCAATCTCATTAACACTGGTGTGTAGGTGGTGGTCCCACACACACACAGACCCAAACACTCATACTTACACAGAGCGCACAACAGCCCTTCAGCACGACTAATTAGAAAAGGGATCTGGGAGCACGCTGTGGCGCACGAACCCCATCAGCGGCGGTGTTTTATTCCCCTCTTGTTTAACAGTTCAGCATAAACTCATAAAGTGTTACATTATTTACAAAGGCTTTTCTCAAAACGACAGCAGCTCGACATCACTTGCAATGCCACATTAATGGCAGGGGATTATATTGGTCAGAAATTGTTCAAATCACTCACTCATCTTCTATACCGCTTCATCCTGTATTCAGGGTCACTGGGGCCTGGAGCCTATGCCAGGAGGCTTAGGGCACAAGGCAGGGTACACCCTGGACAGGGTGCCAATCCTTCGCAGGGCACACACACATACACACAATTTGGGTACACCAATTAACCTACATATGTTGGACTGTCGGAGGAAACCAGAGTACCTGGAGGAAACCCCACCAAGCACAGGGAGAGCATGCAAACTCCATGCACACAGAAACGGGAAATACCTTGCTGGGAATCGAACCCGGAGCCTGGAGGTGCAAGGTGACAATGCTAACCAGTTCAAATCAAATTGTTCAAATTCTGCGTGCTGATATCACACTTGTCTAAAATCCACCAATAGAAGGTTAGGATATGAAGATACATGACTCCCGGGTATGAAGAACATTAGTGATGCTGGCCAAATGTAAAGGAAAAGAAATTCTTTTTATTGTAAAATCTCCACATTGGTTGCTAATGTGAGTAACATAGCGTCAATCAAATTAAAAATTCTGCAGATTTCTGCTTAAAGTATGTAACTGTCTTTTACTGCTGCGTCAGAGTTAAGGTTCCCCACCACAAACCTGAGCATGACTATTTGGCACTCATGATTGATGTTTCTCCCACACAGATGTTCCTTTATGTTCCATGACCTCAACAACCCAAAAAGGTTAGCAGCCTAGTAGCAATTGCTCCTAAGGGTAAATGTGTGCATGCTTGGTGTCTTGGCGTCTGACCCAAGGTGTATTGCTGTCTCATATCTAGTGGGATACGCTCCGGTTCTACTGTGACCCTGACCGAGAAAAATGCTCAGAGGAGATGAATGACTGCCATATCTGTCACATTATTTACTTTCTGATCCTGATGTCTGGTCCATCTGTACCTCTAACCCCCGGTGAATCTGCAGCTCTGATTTCCAGAACTTTTAATTAGATTTGCTTGAATGTGAAGTATCTGTGCATTTCTGTGTGCACTTCACTTAACATCACGCCTCCACCACACGCTCAGCCGGGCTTCTGATTCACACACAGACATGTGGGTTTCACCTGTGGGCTGAGAAGCGACGAAGAACGAGTCAGACTGTTTTACTTATGCTTGGGGAAGCCGCTCCCTAAAGGCTCCAGGACGCAGTGAGGCCCGTATAGATGACTGACCTCCTCACTGGCAGCTCGCTCGAGGCCGAGGCTCTCCTGGCTGAACTAATAGACCTTCCATGTGGTGGAAAGTTCAAGCCAGGGAGGATTACTGTGTACTCCTGAGCTGACAGACTGACCTTATCATGAATAATGTTCTGGAAAAGCACTGGCCTATCATCATCAGGCTCCAACTTAAGTCTCTGTAGCAGCACATGCAGGGAAGTGATAGAAAAACCCTGGACTAAAGAGAACAAATACTTTTTTTATAGGAAGCTCTGCTTGGTACAGACATCAGCGAGGAATTAGTCCCACTGCACCTCCATCAATAAGCATCTAATAGGAACGGCATTATGAAAGGAGATCAATATGTCAATGAAAGAGATGTACACTTCCTCCTTTCACCACTAACACAGTCAGGAAAAGCTTTATAACGAGTGTATTGTTTAAAAAAGCCAGAGAAACCCCTCATGCTGTTCACCTGGAACAGAAAAGCAGCATGTGCACCTTTCTTGGTATTACCGGACTCGGACGGAGACAACACCGCAAGTAATGGAAATGTCAATCGGTGTTCAAGTTTCATACACACATACACTCACATACACTCACACACACACAGAGTGCAGGAGCATGACAAGCAGTGTCATAACCGCACTAGTCGAGCTGCAGTGAACCGTGGTTGGCAGCGCCTCTGGCTTCATCCATGTAAACAATCCGCTAGAACGTGGGAGGGCACGAGGAAACCACAAAACACACACTGCTCAGACTCTACACTCAACATGTCCTCACTCGAGAGCCTCACCAGTCCAACAGAGGAGGCGTGAAGGAGATGCAGATAATGAGGCGAGATACGAAAGTGCTGAGGATGAGGAACAAGAGTCAGGTTTAACAAGTTTATTCCCTGTTGCTTCTCTATCCTGATTGGTCAGAAGGAGTTGGTTTATCTTTTTAGAACAGCAGCTTATGTTATCAAACTCTATATTGTTTCTATAGTAACAGCTCATTAACAGGAAGCTGGACGGCAGGGCGTGCTGTTACAGAAAAATAATCAACATCAGGTGTTCACAGTGACGGCGCTTCATCACACCACCGGTTTGTTCCTCCAGTCATTCTGTAGTCTTTACGCACAGATGAACTTCAGTGACAGACAGAACTCATGGCTCAATCTTCCATTCAGCTGCAGCCTCGTGATCTCCATCAGGGCCTCTGAAAGTCAGCAATTAGACACACACACATTGCGGTGATTAGCTCGGGCTCGACAGCCTGGCAATCACATCATAATGAATCCCGTCAAACTCGGCAGCTTCCTCCGTGTCTCCCACGCTAAAGAGATTTCAATGTCCCGCTTCTGGAGCGCTCAGCCAGCTGCCGCACTATACATCCACAAACCGCTGACACGCACTCGTTTTAAACACGTCAAGCTGTTTTCATCGCTTGTGTTCATTACACCAGAGAGCTGTGAGTTCTGCAAAAGACAGCGTTCTTCTCCACGTCCCACATCATCTCTTCAGGTTAATAACTAACAGATCATTTCCACAGTAACATCCAGAGAAAGAGCCACAGAGAAAGCTTCATTTCTTTATTGTGTGATTTAATTTTAGAGGAATAAAGCTGTAACCTGTTGGTTTGAGGTCGTATCAGTGGGAGAAGTTTTAGTTGACAGAAACCTTGTGTTAATAACGCAACTATTTCGAGTTCTCGTCTGTTGGGAGTTAAAACGATCAGACTTTGCTTGGTGGAAGCTGGGTGTTTTCTCCGCTCTGGCTTTCATTAATTCTCACATGCCAGATCTGTTTCAGCGAGCGACACGGAGGTGTGAAGAAAATGATAGAGTCTCGCTTTGGTTGCACAGATCTGCAGCTCACTTCCAATGGATCTAATCCAGTTTCTGAGGAACAAAAGCAAACAAAAGACCTACAAGCTGTGAGTAATTGGTGAAACACTCAAGTAGAAAATAAATCACATGTAGATAAGATAAATAATAAAATAATGAACTTTTTTGTGCTTTTAGTAATAAACAAGAGTCGCTACAAAGCCTGATTCATTAGCTGCCAAAGCTCAGTTTAAAGGTGAGAAGGATGTAAAAGCTCTACAAATGCAGCTGACATGGATGTTCAGATCAGAACACGGTCCAGAAACAAGCCGGATTGCAGTTTAAATGAGACCCAGCGACACTATGCATGACTGACTCTCTACTGCCCCCTGTCTCCTGACCTACAGCTGCTTTAAGCTCCGTGTTTAAGTAGAAGCAAAAGCTTTTCACGCCTTCTCATTTGCTTCTTCTGAACACTCACAGCCTGGGACAAATGCAATAAAGTCAGGTTCGACTCTATCAGTAGGATTTACACGAACCGTCAGTGTAAAAGTCTTCAATCTGCGCCAGTTAGAGCTCTAAACGGATCATGAGTTTGGAAGAGAGCCAGCTGATTCACTCTAATCTCCTCCATTTACTACATTCTTGACGTACTTAAGGAGAAAAAAAAAATGGAACGCAGAACTCCAGAAAACAGAGCTGCTGAAGAATTTACATGCATTTACCTTCATTCTTTTATTAGTTCTAAGATTAATGAGTAAGAGTTTGTGTGAAACTTCAGCATGACTGTTGGTACAGTATGTACTGGATGCTGCACACGGAAGTGAGACATTGCTAATGAACAAAGCTGGAGCTTCTGACATCTCTGCAATAACTGTCACTCACATGAAGGAAGATCTATTTAAACCAGGAGGGTCTTTATCCATGGATCGCATGGATCGTTTTATTCATTTGCATTGATAATAATATTATCCTGGATTTTTAATTTATTTTTTACAGCTGTTGTCTGATTTGTTACCATGACAACACATCTGCGAACTCGGACATGTCTTACTGAAAGTGAACGACACTTGATCAGACTTCTAAAAGCACTATAGTTCTACTTATTGTAGGTCTTTGTTAAAGCTAAAGTTAAAAGTAAATATTTTAAGTAATAGGTTCAAGGTTAGGGTTTTGTTAATAACTCGACAATGTGGATTTATATCTATAGACGTGTTTAATAGGATGTGAGATATTGTACACTGCCGTCTCTATCCACAGCATCAGCATACAGAAGGATATTACATTATTATGTAAATAACAATATCTTTACATTCACAACTCAGACTGAATTACACTTTCTTAAATCGATTGTTTGTTCAGTCTTTTAAAATCATAAAATTAAACCAAACCGTGACCTGAAATGCGTCGCAAAGTGAAAGAAGCCGAATATTACGAGTCTATACAGTAATGTTCTCAGACAGATTCAAGATATACTGTATCACAGATTCTACTTGAGTTATCTCGAGCTTCTCAATTGAGTGATGTTAATCAGGGGTCAGGTGTGCTCGAGGAAATGAAGAAGAAGGAGACCATTTGAAATAATCTGAAGAAGAACACAGGCAAAAGTGAAGAACAGTGGGATGAAGTACAAGAGACATGATGAAACGGTAAGCAGAATACGAAGAAATCCTACTTCCGGAGAAACAGCGGAGGACAAAAACAACCTGATCTGTTTAACTCAAGTCACAGAAATCCACTGAAATCTGGACACCACCAATCAACAACCATGACTTTTACAAGCGTCTTACAGACACGGCTACGAACCGCAAAAGCATAAAAGACACCGCAGTGAACAAGCAGGACAGATAAAGCAGGAACAAGAGGGAACAGGTGGCTGTTGGTACAAATAGGAAATGAGAAGCAAATTAGGAATGGAATAAACCAAAGCATGGACCAGTTACACCGAATACGGGACGCCCAAGGGGGTACTAATAAACACGGATATGAGAGCGAGTCCTTGGACAGAACTCTTTAAAAGGTTCTAGAACATCATAACCTCAAACTGAGGAACGTACGCGGAGACTGAAAAGTCAAAGAGAGCAACAGGACGAGGTATGACACTAATAAGTAACGGCATCAGTGTGTGAGAGATAATGGAGCACAACGTCACCAGAGCTGCTCAACAAGAGACACAGAAATCCGAAAAAGTGAGCGTGTTCACAGAAGAATGACCAGGGACATACACAAACCTGCAAGGGAGCAAACTTCTTACTGTCTGCAATATGAATCTGGAATGACTGACAGCTGTATAAGTATTTTAAACTCTTTAATATTAACTAAAGATCCCTGAACATGAACACTCGAGTGATTTGTACAAGAACCAGACTGAAAATGTCAACACAGTCCATTCTGCAGGAGCTTTACAGATCCACCTGCTGAGGTTAGTGATGGGGTTTGGAACCAAAACATAAAGAAGAACATCAAAATGTATACATCAGAGGTGTGGCTCTGAGCGACAGGACAGATACTGGACGACTCTGAACAGAGCGACCCTAAGGGACGGATTGATTCGACCTCAAAGTCATATCATCAGAAAACACTCCGGTGCTAAGAGAGCGACTGGTTTGATTTCTGCTGTGTGGCAGGAGAGACGCTGGATGAAATGAGAACCAGCCCGAGCTCGGCGTCCAGACGGATTTGAGTATTAATGGATGCTGGTGGTTCTTCTGGATCAGAATCACCACCGAAATATTGATCCTGTTCTTTTTATGTGTTGAGCTCTTTGTATAATTCATCTAAAAGTTACACAACAAGGCAGCGTGTGTAATCTTGCTTCTCAAATCTTGACCCGAAGTGAGCACTGCGCTCCAAGGAACGAGACCCTGGTGTATCAGACACTTAATTAACAAAGATGGAAGAAAACTTGTGAGATTTAGTGATGTATCGTGACTCTTTTGTGTGGCCATTTATGTATCATTACACTGACTCCAAAACTGTTTTCTTTACTTTTAGTTACTTATTTGACTTATTTCATATGTTGCATTTCCTCTATGATCCAGGTGGTGCAGTCTGAATGGTTCACGCGTTGGAAGGCAGCATAGCATACTCTGCTATTAGTCTTTTTTTAGAATAATAAAACAAATTTAAAGAAATACTATTGAGTCAGTGTATTTATAAAGTCATAAAATTTATAGTATCACAATGTTAATTAAATTGACACCTAACTATTGCTCCTGTCCCTAATGATCGTCCACATGGATCTAAAGGATACAGTGAAAGTATACAGCAGGCGTCGTCTTCACCTTATTCATAAAGTCTCATACAAAAGAGACTTCATTAATGATCAAAGATAAGACGAGAAAGAGGGAAAGAATTAGAGATGAAAGTTTCTCTCTCTTCCTTTTGCATAATTCCTTTTCTAATTTACACATTTACAAATCGTCAAGGTGTTACATGCGCGCTTCTTTCAAGGAAACGCGCTAATTCGCTCTCTCTCGCCTCAGAGTCTATAATCATCCGTGAAAATGAGCACGATGCTGAGATTTTACACCGAACACAAAAACAAGATAAAGGAAATCAATTCTCTCTATTGATTCTGTATATTCTAGACACACCAGGTGAGAGTGTGTGTGTCACAAAGGTTGTTTTCATGTGATACAGTAGTAGGAGGTGTGTGACGTCGTCACGAGTGTGTTGTGGGAAATGAGCAGGTTTCACTCTGAGTGTGTGTGTGTGTGCTGGTGTGATGGATGAGTTTGGACAGACGAGTGCCAGTGCTGACACACGGCATTAGGATCAGCACAGTGGTGCAGCGGCGATAACACACACTCTCTCTCTCTGTGGAGGGAGGGGGGGGGGGGGGGGGAGGCAGAGAGAGGAGGTCAGGGAGAAGAGCCAGAGGGACGAGGAGTCGGGACCAATAATCGTATCAAGCGTACGCAGACGACGCTGGACAGATGTGCGTCTGAACAACGATACTGAACGAACATCCGAATGATTCATTCTGTTATTATACAGTACATTCACTTTATATATAAGGAGAGAGAGAGAGAGAGAGATAAAGTCAGTACTCAATATTAAGCTCTTATTTAATTATATTTATGACTAATTATTACTATGTTGTCTTTAAAGCATGTTAATGAGGTCCAGGAGCGACATCCTGCTGTGCACATCTGTATTCAGGACTATACCTCAGAGACGCAGCTTATTCAGACGCTCTGCCCATCTGGATTAAAACTTTATTACTGAATAAATTAATCAATAATCTGAGGAGTGTGAGATCAGCGTATCCTTTAAACCTTGGGCACGTGTTCAGTACTGAACTGACCAAAACATCAACATTGTTATGATCTGCTCTTCCTGAACACACTTTATAACACACTCAGGACTGTTCGCTTGAACTCTTCTCGACTGTAATGATTTATAATCTCATTTAGAAGATACTCTGCTCTGAGTCTGATTCCTCTCCTGGTTTCTTCCTCATGGAGGCGTTTCTTCACCATCGTCACCTCTGGCTTGTGTCATCAAGGTCTGAATGGACATTTCGTGGTTGCCATGTCTATCGTTGTCATGTGCTCCGACAAAATGTAAGTGTGAGCGACGCTTAGTTTGTTTTCACGGCTTTAAAACTCGTTAATGAGTGAGTGAGAAACACAGTTAGGTCGCAGCATTAAGAACACGCTTAGGCAATTTATCACAAGCCGTGAGTTCTAGGGTGTAACGCGAGCCGTTTAATAGGAGGACGCTGGAGAAATGAGCCGTGTCTTTATGCTGATGTCGGCACGGAGTAAAGGGTCACGGCTCAAAGCGATCCGAGCGCGAGCTGAGAAATAACATTTTATTGGGGTCCATGTTGCTCGAGAGCTCGAATCGGTCGACATGCTTGCAAATGAGGTTTATAAACGACATAATATCAGCAAATAGCCTTTTAGTCTGTTGCAGAATTAAAGATTATTTTACTTCCCTGAAAGAAAATGAAAGAGATGCGGGAAGAAAGAAAAACAGAAGAAACATATGCAGACGCACAAATTGCGAAGGTCTGTCTCACACACACACTCGGTGAGATGACAGATGATGCAGCGGAGCTTTAATCTGTCTCACCCCGAGTTTTCTGACTCCATTACAGCGTGACTCTTCTCGGCTCTGGAACATGACGAGGCCGACGTTGTGTCACATCTCACCTCATCACGGCACTACTGTAATTGAGCACACAGGGCCTCGTCCATCATCATCATCACATCACGGGTCTCCGCTCTGTAAAACCCGGCATCGGCAAGCCTGAAAATCTCAATCCGCTGCATCAGCTCATTTATATCCAAACGTACTGCTCTCCAGTTTGACCCTCACACAGACAGCAGGTTGGCGTTTGCAGCTGAGATCGATGAAGTAATATACGCTGGACCATAAAATAAACCTTTTATTCGCTAGTTTTTTTCTTGTTTTCCATTTTTTTGCTCTACAGAATATATCTAAATCTACATAAATCTTTATTTGACTTGCTGAAATAAAAAAAATAAATAAAAAAGAAAAAGTCCTGGAGATATCTTCATACATCACCTGGACTGAAATAACAAGCACATCGTGATCTGATCTGATCAATCAGTTCACCCTATAGTGAAGAATTAAGATCTTGTAAGAACTCGGTCCGAGACTTCTGGAGTCTGCAGTAAGAGCTGATCTCGAACCTGCAGCTCTTGAAGTCTCACCTGGAGTTCATTTGAGTTATGGAAAGTGCTTTGTAACGAGTATTGCTTATTTTCACTAAAGTCAGCAGCAGTGGTGGCTCAGAGGGCTAAGGCACTGAGGTACCGACCGGAAGATCAGCGGTTCGATCCCCAGGTTGCCACTGTTGGGCCCTTGAGCGAGGCCCTTAACCCTATCTGCTCCAGGGGTGCTGTATCATGGCTGACCCTGTGCTCTGACCCCAGTTACGCTGGGATATGCGAAGAAGGAATTTCAAATTCAAATTTTATTGGTCACATACACAATCATACACAGTATAATATGCAGTGAAATGCTTTATACGACCGCCAGTGACCTTAAAAAAAGAAAATAAAAGCTTGTACGTAAAATAAATAATCAATAAAAAGGAAATACTAAAGAAATAATTTTAACTAGTAAAATTAACTGTGCATAAGGGCATAATAAAATATTGCAAAAATATAGGATTAAAGTGTCAGCGGTTGTGCAAATATGCATGGAGGTGACATGTGCAATTGTCCAGATGTATGAGTATTTAGTGCAAGTGTGTATGAATGTGTCCATGATTGTCCAGTCAGTGTTGTGAGCTTAAAAGATGTTATTAGTCCTGTGTGGAGGTGTGATTGTGTGATTGAGAGACCTTATCGCCTGCGGGAAGAAGCTCCTCCTCAGCCTCTCTGTGTTGGCCTTTAGGGAGCGGAATCTCTTCCCAGACCGCAACAAAGAGAACAGTCCATTACTGGGGTGACTGAGGTCCTTCATGATCTTCCTGGCCTTAGTCCAGCACCGCTTGCTGTAGATGGAGTGTAGGTCAGGGAGCTCAGTGCGGATGATGCGCTCGGCTGATCGCACCACCCTCTGTAGAGCTCGTCTGTCCTGCATGGTGCTGTTCCCGAACCAGGTCGTGATGTTTCCCGTCAGGATGCTCTCTATGGTGCAGGAGTAGAAGTTCCTGAGCACCTTGGAGGGCAGTCTAAAGTCTCTCAAGCGTCTGAGGTGGTAGAGACGCTGCCGGGCTTTTTTCACCACGGTGTTGATGTGACAGGACCATGACAGGTCCTGCGTGATGTGAACACCGAGGTATCTGAAGCTGTCCACTCTCTCCACTGGGCTCCTGTTGATGACGGGGCTCTAGTAGTTCCTCTCCTGCTTTGTACTAAAGTCCACTATCAGCTCCTTTGTCTTACTGACGTTCAGGAGGAGATTGTTCCTCTGGCACCAGTTCTCCAGATTTCCAATCTCCTCTAGGTAGTCCGACTCATCATTGTTGGTGATCAGTCCGACCACGACGGTGTCGTCAGCAAACTTGATGATGGAGGTGGAGTTGGTAGTGGCCACGCAGTCGTGGGTGTACAAAGAGTACAGCAGGGGGCTCAGAACACAACCCTGGGGGGCTCCAGTGCTGAGAGTGAGTGTGGCTGAGACATGTCCGCCCATCCTTACTGCCTGTGGTCTGCCAGTCAGAAAATTGTAGATCCACTGACATATAGATGAGCTCAGTCCCAGGTGCTCCAGCTTGGTGGTGAGTGAGCTGTGGTGTAATGTATATGTGACAAATAAAGGCTTAACTTAACTTATTAAAGTAACTGATTAAGGTTCTCTCCTAACTGCAGATCATCATAATAATAAATGACAATTCATCATTTCTATTTTAATTGGTTATTGACATATTATAATTCCTTTTCCTACAGCCATAACATCATCATAAAAAGGAAGCTCATACTGTTTATCGTTACAGACACTAAACTGTCTCTAAAATCCTTTTGTGATGAAAACATCTCCTCATTATGGCCTGGATCTCCAGACACACTTTACACACTCCAGTCACACGTCCTGCAGATTTAAAGCAATTCTCCATTTTGTTTCAACACGACCCCGAGAGACAGATATAAAGATGAATTTAATGATGAATATCCGAACATCTGGGCTGACAGTGACGTGAGAGCTTCAGAAGCACACTCTCCTGCAGCGTGACCCTTCTATCTCTGCTGCGTCTCACAGAAATAAACCCCGTTTTATCTGGCCAAGCAATAAAAGCTTCTCCTGCCATTAAATCAAACTCACATCCTCACAAAGTCATCGTTTTACCGCACTCCAGTGTATTTATTGTGTTTATCACCGTCCTGTTTTCACCAAGTCATTAGAGTTTGGCAGAGAATGTGTTCTTCTTTGTCAGAGTCGGATCTTAGCAATTAAAAATAACACTTAAGGAAGAAAAAAAAAAAAAAAAAAAAAACACAAACAAGCGCAATGCAAATAAAGTCTAATTGGAACAGCAAGCGCCTCCGTAAGTGCCCGGCTTTTCATTTCCATAAATACATGGGCAGAGATAACGTAGCCTCGGAGGAGCGAGAGAGAAGAGTTCAGGCGGCGAGAAAGCAGAATGATTACGGAGAGAAAACAGGAAATGAGGCGCTGCAGGCTTGTAGAGTTTTTCTTTTTCTGATTTTCGTGATTATATGTCAAGATAAAGTGAAGCTCTGGTCGGGCGGTGCGAGGAAAAATGCCCCTCTAGGTGGCGTGAGTTCTTAGAGTTTCACAGCTGTGTTTAAAGCAGACATTTCTACGTCTTCGTGTATAATGATATTTTAATATCTACAGCAATAAATGAAGAGAAAGAAACAATGTAATGGTGGGAAACATTGTAACAAAACATCAAAGCAACTGCTTCCAAAAAGGGATACACAGGATACACAGGATATAGCTTAATGTGTGTATATATATATGTATATATAATATATAAAATCGTATCACTCAGCCTTTACAATATACTGAGTATTTATTCAACTCATTAATAATAAAGAAACCCTTAGTCCCGCTTGGACTTGAATGCCCCACATACAGTATGTGTATGTATTAATATTAACATTGTTCATTTATTTACTTATTTATTTCTATTTATTTATTCATGATGCCTCTAAAGCAGGGTGTGATGATGGAATAAAACCTGTTGATTTAATCTTCTGCATTTTTTTGTCCGAAACACACACTGACACTGGAGATGTTCTGCTCCTCATCCGCCAGTCCACTTTCATAACAGCAACACATGACTGACATACAGCATTATTTACACCACACACACACACACACACACACAGCAGAGAAAGTATTTTATGTTAAAAAAAATTCATTATAAAAAATAAACAACGTATAAATACTTGGTAAAGCGAGGCTTGTGGCATTAATCATCCAATAATTAGATCAGCTCCGCCTACGCCAAGACCCCGAGTGGTGATCGAACTTTCCTGAGCAGCTGCTTTCCTTTTCAATTCGTCTGTTTTAATGATCAGCCTGAACGTGCGAACTGTTTTAGACAAGCGAGAGTGTGAAAGAGAATGATGATGGAGAAACAGATATTCTGCGGGAATTAAACTGATCTAATGAGTAAACGTTCGAGCTGGAGACAGGCCAGTTTGCGAAGCCGAGCCGTAAAGAATCGATGTGTTTTAGCAGTGCTAAGCAACTACCGCCGAGCGCGAGACCGTCAGCCTCGAGAGGAATCGATACTCATATGCGGCTTTGTGCAGCTACAAAAGGAAACACGGTCATTTAATGAAACAAAGCTCTTATTATATTGTGTCAGGAGCGCACGGCTCGGGCCGGATTATCGACCCGCTCGCTGCAACAGATCTTATTAAACCTCCACGTACAGCCATGATTTTAATATTAGGTTCAGAACATGAGGACATTAGACACGTCCTGATCATCGATTGCAGGAAATATTGTGATATTTAATTCAGATGATTTCATGAGAACATTGCTCTGTAGTGCTGCTTAGTGTCTCTCTAGTTACACAGGGCTATCAGGTGACATTAGTGCCGTGATGAGAATCATTCAGAAGCTCACACACACTCAGAGTAAAGCCATCCTGCTCTCTCCTCCCAGCCTGAGATCAGACAATCAGGTCTGTGATTGGCAGGTGTCACTCTGATTGACAGGACAAAGAGAGAGAGTAAGCCCCGTCCATCCAGACAGCATGGCTAGTTTTGCTCGGGAACATAAACAGCTACAGCTGAAGAAACCTAAACTATAGTCTCAAACTCATATCTTTATCTGTAACACAATGTGTTCAGCCGCATACATATGATGTTCATACATAGAACATCTGGGGCAGAACCGGGCACATCTGTAATGCACACAAATGTCACAGTGGCAGCGATATAAACCTATACAAGCAGAGCAGTGAGAATACACACACACAGGAAGAAGCTGCAGTGCTGCTCAAAAGTTTCGGAAAAACTAGAATTTATCCTGTGAAAAAAACAAAAAAACAAAATGAGTAAACAGTGTAGCTAAAGTTTGTTACATTTACATTTATGCATTTGGCAGATGCTCTTATCCAGAGTGACTTACAAAAAGTGCTTTGAAGTTTCAGTCACTGGATAGATACTTACACTAGGTTACTAGGTTATTATTGCCATCAGTTAAACACTGTTGGGAAATATATGATCGTCAAAGACTCAGCTGTACGGACATCTAGAGGACCTTCATTCCACCACCTAGGTGCCAGAACAGAAAAGAGTCTAGATGCATGTCATCCTCGATCCCTGAGAGATCGGAGGGAACGCGGTGTGTGGTGAGATTAGAACAGAGAGGGAAGTGGGTCCTGGGTCATCTTTAGCTTTGTAGGCAAACATCAGGGTTTTAAATTTGATGCGGGCAGCTACAGGAAGCCAGTGCAGGGAGAAGAGGAGTGGAGTGGTGTGGGAGAATTTGGGAAGATTGAAAACAAGACGCGCTGCTGCGTTCTGGATCAGCTGCAGAGGACGAATGGTGGACAGTAGGACAGTTACGCTTTATTTAACTCGACGTGGCTTATTTGCTCATTTTCTTATGTGTGTACAGTACTTATGCCAGGAATGCTCTAAAATAATTATGCACAAGTTAATAATAAAATAATTAAAAAATATATATATTTTTTAAATCACCTGTTGCACATAAATTTTTTAAATGTTTTTTCTTCATTATTTTTTTTTTTATATTTATTTATTTATTTTAATTTTTTTTTTTTTTTTTTTTTAATAATTTTTTGGGGTTTTCCAATTTTCTCCCTAATTTAGTCGTGACCAATTCCTCCCCGTCACTAGGCGGCTCCCACATTAAGGCTACCACTACCACTCAGTCGCGAGGGCCGAAGACTATCACGTGTTTCCTCCGAACCGCGTGACGTCAGCCGACCGCATCTTTTTGAACCGCTTGCTCACGCACCATTAGGGGTGGAGTAACACACTCGGAGGACAGCGCTAGCCGCTCCTTCCGCGTGGGCGAGCTCACAGACGCCCCTGATTGGCTGTAGAGTCGTGATTAATGTGGGAGCACAAGTACCTCTCATCCCTCCCCTCGGAGAGAGCTCGGCCAATCAGCTCTCTAGACCTCCGGCTGTGAGAGGTTACAGCATCACCCGGGGTTCGAACCAGCGATCTCCAGATGATAATAAAAAAAAATCAATAAATAATAAATACATTTTCTTCATTTATTTAACCAACAATTTTTAAACAAGTTTCTACATAAAAATTTTTTTATGCATTTAATATATTTCTTAATAATTTGGAATAATTTTTATTCATGAATCAGAAGATTTTAAATAGATTTTTCTGTATTTGTCTTACATTTAAAATTTCTTCAGGACTCCTGACCTCAGACAGCTGGCGGATTAAGAGTGTGTGGATGTGTGTGTGTGTGCGTGCGTGTGTGTGTCATGTTTCAAACCCACACATACAGACACAGGAGCAGCTGGTGAACCCCAGTGTGAGCAGATGAAGAGTAAAAAGTGAAATCAATAACAGCGTCCTGTTCCTCAGTCTGCACCGTGTGTTTAGAGAAACGCTGCACTTTTAGGACATGAGCCGAGGGTTCGAGTCACTTTAATGTTTTAGAGGAAGTGAGATTCAGTCGGGAGAGCAGCATAGCGACGTCTCCGTCTCGGAAATCAGAGAAATGATCGAATTCTGAACTTTAACACGTCCTTCATACGCAAAAAAGAAAAAAAAAATCTTTCGGGTCTTCTTTCATCATGTAGGAGCAAAGCCCTAAAGCTGAAGTGTGATGAGGAGAGAAATGAGACGATTTTCTGCGGCTATCACACACACACACACACACACACACACACACACACACACATTGTCGCATCCTCTATAAGAGCTGTGAGAAAAATTGCAAGCAGACGGCAGATGGAGAGTAAGCATGCAGCCTGCTCTCATTCTGAGCTTTTTCATTCTGCATCAGATTTACCTGAGCTCCCAATCTACACACACACACACACACACACACACACATAAACAAATTGAATCTCAGGATTCTGGCTATGACTGCAGCATCTATTCTAAACTCCAATCTCGCTCTGGGCCGAAAGCCTCGACTCAGCAGCAGAGGCTCGAGATGTCACTGTTTCCGCGTTTAGAATCTCTTTCCCTCAGACACTAAAGAAAGGTGTGTATCTTTAGCTCCAACTGCAGCGTATATGTGGTGTGTGTGGGTACTGTATGGTTTCAGAACCATACACAGTGCCATGTAATTCTCAACCCATAACGAGGGGTAGAGGAACCATCAGGAACTAGGATTTAAATAGGATTAACAAGACTGATTTATTCATTTTAAATCAGAGTTGACTTACAGTACCACTTTACATCCTGATAAAATACAAACATGCTAGCTTAGCCTAGCCTAGCCTACCCCACCCCCTAAACCTGCACAGATCCCTTACTCCAGCGTTCCTCTGTGTCTGGGGAAGATCCGAGAATGATGAGATAACACCATGAGGCGGGATTGGTTCTGTTCCTCCAGACGCCCTGACGTCTCCGGGCCGCACAAGCTTGTGGTTCACAGCAGCACCTGACAGCTTCATCAGCGCAGCACTCACCTGTCAGGGCTCAGGGCCTACCGGTCCGGATCTCTCCCTCGACCCCGGACACATTACACTCCAACACCGTCGGACACGTCTCATTACCTCACGCCACGGGAAACGACTTCCTGGAGCTTCTCCTCAATTTCCTCATGTCCATCAGCTGCTGAGAAGTTTTCAGCTTCTGCTGGACATTTTATTAGACTCCTTTCCTACTCATTTATTCTGTGTGTCTGTGTATGTTTGTGTGAGAGACAGCAGGAGAAAGGAGGTAAGAAGGTAGAGCCATGGTACTTCTCTGCTCTGTATCGTTTTGTCGCTATGGATGGAATTAACAGATGAGTAACAGATAAGTTACAGTCAGTAACCACAGACCGATCACTGATCATATCTGGATGTACCGAATAAACCCGTCTCTACAAAGAATCTGTTTTACCCTTAAAAAAAATTGTGTTTCATCCAGAAAAACACTTCCGTCAGACAACCGCAAAGAATCGGTCGAGAGATTCATCAGACAGAGTAACACTGAAGCACGATTCCTGATCCAGTGGTTTCATTTCAATATTACACCCAGACTTTATCATTTATAATGAGAGAGAGAAAAAAACAAGACCTCGTTCCTCATTCTCGCATTTCCAATCTCATCTGCTTTCCGTCTCTAGTGTATCTGTAGACATCAACACATTCGCTTTTATTCTTAAATTAAGACTCGTGTTATGACTTCAACCTCGATATCTTTACAATCCTGTTTACAATTTACTCACGTCAGTCTGTTTTTATTTATGCCTTCTATCAGACTCATTCACAAGTCATCGTCTGTACTGCTTTATACTGTATTCAGGGTTACAGGAGGCCTGCAGCTTATCCCAGGAGACTTATGGACTGGAAACCCACCAAGCACGGGGAGAACATGCAAACGTCATGCACACCGAGATCAAACCTGGACTCTGGAGGTGCAAGGCGACAGTGCTAACCACTACACCACCGTGCCACCCCTTCTGCCAAACAGTTATCAAAAATCTAAACTCATCAGAGAAAATGATTACTGTACTGCTTCTGTCCGTAGCTGTGAGCGTTTGAAAGTGTTAAAGGTAATTGCTTTCTCCATCCAGTCTTGTAGGAAATGAATGTTCTGTAACTGGACCTCCAGAAAGTTTTCTGGGACCACCCTTGCTCGCGAAAGCTACAGAACTCCATGTGCTGAAATTCAGGATAAACTCAAACTGAGCTTTGGATTAGCCTGGAATCAGAGCAGGTCAGCGCTGCCAAGATGTTAATTAGCATGGCGCTTTTGCCAGCAGGACATTATGGCTGGCACCGGCTCCGAATCAGCGCTGGAGAGAGAGACATGCCGGGCTTTGTGTTGTTTTTGGACTTTGTTAAGAAGCACCTGCTCGGGCATTGTTGGCTGGTTTCGCTCCACAGGCGTCTCTGAGACTTGGTGAAGGTGCGGGGCGTCGCAGGCCGAAACGTCTCGGAGCAGCTGCTGCCGTACAAGCCTGGAGGAGTGGCGAGATTCAAGCACAGACCCCCTGCGTGCCCAGGCTTCGAGTACTTTCACCTCGGAGACAGCTGAATCCTGGCAGTCGCCACAAACCAAGCGTTACCTCAGCAGCTGGGGCCGTGAACGAGCGCAATTACAGTCATTAGGTTGCTTAATTAACAGATTGCTGTCAGCCCAAATAAAAAAAAACAGCAACAGTGAGTCCTTTCCCTCCATCCTGCCCATCCAGTCTACGGCCTTTCATGAGACTCTGCACACTCACCACTACTCTGCTTTAGTGTACAGCTTCATTTCAAACCTAATGAGCTTTCAGCGACCTCACTGAGGTTCATTAGAGCAGGAATTAAAGGCCAGAGCATTTCTTGGGAACGTTAAATCGATAAGGTCTACAATGAGCTCCAGTCACACGGCTGGAACTGCAAATTATAATGACCTGCTGGTGCAGCGCTCGCTGATTCGTTCGCCATCACACAGAGACTGAAAAAATGTTCATGAACTTTCTGAGGCCACTTCTCACTTCTCCACCTCATTAACCCTCCATTAGCACTTTGCTAACTTTCTTCGTATGATGCAGTTCTCTGTAAGGAGATGTTTCTTTAACATTAATGAACGGAGTCTCCAGTGTCGGAGCTTGGAAGTTTTTTCACATCTTTCAGTCAGGACGTTCCACAAAAATAAAAGTAACTGTACAAAGGTATAAAGCAAGACGAATCGTTCATTAGGAAATAAAATGGCCGCATTCCTGTTGTTTTATTTCTCTTATCAGCTCGGGTAAAAACAGCTTTACCTTAATCTTAGAAACGATCGTTTCTATAGTAACGCCTGCATGTCCATGTGTCTGAAAGTTCAGTGGAGCTCCATCAACTTCCCAATGTAAAGCCTATTACTTAACAAAGGGTCAAGAGTTCAGAATGAAACAAGAGGACGCTTAAACATCAGCCACATCCCTGTGACATCTCTGCTCATGACTCCACCAGGGATCTGTTCAGGAGCTCAACAGTGTGTGTGACAATTCTGTCCAGAGCCTCATGTCATTCAGCAGACACGTCCCTGTTGAAATATGGACGCGTTTCGAGCTGTTAGACGAGTGCGGCGGATTATTACTCTATGGAGATGCTGGATTGTGTAAGGCAGATGCTGATTCTGGTGTTTATTATGACGCTGGTGTAGATCCCCGGCCTGAGTGACAGCCAACTCTCTCTCTCTCTCGCTCTCTCTCTCCATTCAGTTTTAATAAGGACACGGAGCCTGACACTCAAACAGTATCACCCTGTCTGTCTCAAAGCCTGACTCCGTCTGGGAATGTGTGTGTGACCGGGTCATGGGCTTCCTCTCTGTCACACAGAAATTTCCACTTTAGCCTCAGCTCTATTTTTCTATTTCTCAGGCTCGAATGTCGTTTTATTAAGAAATAATAAAAGAAAAAAAAATCCATTGCAAATGTACAGATTAGCAATTCACTATTAGCAGCGCAGACAAGAAATTAATATTTACATAATTCAGAGATTTTTTTTTTATTCACATAGAGGCAGATTGAAACACACTTTGTATTAGCGATGGGGAGTTCGAATCATTTTAGTGACTTGGTTCTTTGAATTTTTTTTTGAGTCATTTTGTTCATTTGATCAGAAATAAATTAAAATGTTGCGTTTTCAATAAAAATACCCCCAATACGTCTACATACACAAATTTTGGCTATGGTTCCAGTTGTGAAAATATTACAATGTGACTACGAACATATTATAATAAACAGAATGAGCAGCTCACCTCTTATATCTTCCAGTCTGAGTCATTCGTTCTTTCAAATCTATTGCACCGCATATTGTCTATGGGAGTCACGTGTCAAAAGAATGAACGACTCGGGACTTGAAGACTCATTGCTGAGAATCGTTCAATTCTGCTTCCTGTATATAACATACGGAGGTTTTGCGATGCTTCGTGCATGCGCGCCCAATAGATGAACGAGTATCTCGGAGAGTGATTCGTTCATTTTCTGAGTCATGTTAAAGATTCGTTCAAAAAGAACGAATCGTTCATGAACGACCCATCACTAGTTTGTATTTCTCACTTGTTGCAGCTGGGTGGGTGGCTACTGTAGTCTTTAAACACTCAGAGTTATTAGCATGCTAGCTGACTTAGAGGAGATTAGCTAGAATGCTAGGATAGAATTCCAGTTAGCCTTAAAAAATATTTTCCATAGTTTCTTGAAATCTTTCTTCCACATTAACTTTCATCCTTTTAGAGCATTTAAGAGTTTATGCATTTCTATATTAGCGGAGTGAGTAAAGCTTGTTTATGATTTATTTAATAAGTGTGAGGAAAGCCTCGTCATACTTCCTCCAACTCTGTTGGTTACACTACACTATATATATATTTTTTCTACAGGAATAGATATATAGACCGTTTCCCTCGTGGAGTCCTGTGGGGGGTACTCCGGGAGTATGGGATATCGGATTCCCTGTTAAGGGCTGTCCGGTCCCTGTACAACCGGTGTCGGAGCTTGGTCCGCATTGCCGGTAGTAAGTCGGACCTGTTTCCGGTGAGAGTAGGACTCCGACAGGGCTGCCCTTTGTCACCGATCCTGTTCATAATTTTTATGGACAGGATTTCTAGGCGCAGCCAGGGCGTTGAGGGGGAACAGTTTGGTGGGCTCAGGATTGGGTCACTGCTTTTTGCAGATGATGTTGTTCTGTTGGCCGCATCACCCTGTGACCTACAGCTCTCACTGGATCGGTTCGCAGCCGAGTGTGAAGCAGCTGGGATGAGAATCAGCACCTCCAAATCTGAGGCCATGGTCCTCATCCGGAAAAGGGTGGAGTGCCCTCTCAGGGTTGGGAGTGAGATCCTGCCCCAAGTGGAGGAGTTTAAGTATCTCGGGGTCTTGTTCACGAGTGAGGGTAAAATGGAGCGGGAGATCGACAGGCGGATCGGGGCAGCGTCTGCAGTGATGCAGGCTCTGTATCGGTCCATCGTGGTGAAGAAGGAGCTAAGCCAAAAGGCAAAGCTCTTAATTTACCGGTCGATCTACGTTCCTACCCTCACCTACTGTATGGTCATGAGTTGTGGGTAGTGACCGAAAGAACAAGATCGCGAATACAAGCGGCCGAAATGAGTTTCCTCCTCAGGGTGTCGGGGCTCTCTCTTAGAGATAGGGTGAGAAGCTCAGTCATCTGTGAGGGGCTCAGAATAGAGCCGCTGCTCCTCCGCATCGAGAGGAGCCAGATGAGGTGGCTTGGGCATCTATTTAGGATGCCCCTGGACACCTCCCTTGCGAGGTGTTCCGGACACACCCCACCTTAAAGAGACCCCGGGGAAGACCCAGGACATGCTGCAGGGACTATGTCTCTCGGCTGGCCTGGGAACGCCTTGGGATCCCCCCGGAAGAGCTGCAAGAAGTGGCCAGGGAGATGGAAGTCTGGGTATCCCTGCTGAAGCTGCTGCCCCCGCGACCCGACCTCGGATAAGCGGAAGAAAATGGATGGATGGATGGAAGGACTAGATATTTATATCACTTATTTTCTTTCAATACACAAAGAAAATCAACTTGTCACACAGACATTTGATAAAATGATCAAACGAATGGGTTTCTGCTGTAAAGTACCATGCTACAGTAGCTAGCAAACATTAGCAGAAGTGCAGCACAAAAAAGTAAACTAAGAAGAATTCACTACACAAAGTTGTGTTAGTGCTTTTACTGCTTCTTGTTAGTATAAAGTTAATGGTGCTGCATGATTTACTGTCTTATCAGAAGAGAATCTGTTGTCTCAGGTAACTTTAAATGTGAGCGTCTGTGAGACACTGTGAACTTCCGCATCTTTATACTGTACGTCTGACTAACGTTTTAGTATTTCTCCAGTTTTTGCTAAACAGATAAATAAAATCTAAGTAAAAGTGTTGATCTGAGCGTTAGCGTTAACCCCACTGAGCGGGTTTGCCGTTCGCTCGGTTTGAACTCTGAGCTGATTTAACTGAAACTCCTGCTGCCTCATTAACTGCTGTAGGAGTTAAATGAACACGCCGGCATTACAGTGCAGATGTCAGGGATGTTTGTGATTCGTAACGGATCTCTGCAGGCATCAGATCTGTGTTAATGCCTGACTCACACGCTGTAACACAGGAGCGATGTAAATAAGTGACTTTTCTGGCATGCATGCTTGAGTCATCGTCTGACGGCGCGATCATGGGTTTAAAATGTACAGATTTACACGACCCAAAAATCTATTTTATTAATTTATTTTAGAACGTGACGCTGAATTTTCATTTTATTGCAAACAGAAACTAAAACACTGAAACAGAAAGGCTTGTGTGATATGACAGAATTCTAATCATCATCATGATGAATTATGTTACAATACGACAGAAACAGATCGTGTGTGTATCATAGAACTATTGTGAGTTATCGTGACATTATATCCACTTTGTCGTATTGGCCAGCTCTGACACCAGGTGTAAGGAGTGTGTTTGAAGCTGAACATTTCTGAACGTACTTTATTCCGCAGTGATTCTGGCATTTGTAGTGTATATGGGTCATTCTACAGTATTTCTAACAATGTGCGTCTTTTTTTTCTGCAAAATAAACACTTATTTAAAAAATATTTTTTTAACATGGAAAATTCAGGAAGAAGGTTTAGGGTTAGGGTTACCCTCACGGTACTTTTACTTTAATATTTTAAGTAGTTTTGAAAACAGTACTTTTACACTTTTACTTAAGTAAAAAGCTTGGGTTGATACTTCAACTTCTAAAGAAGTATTTTTGAACCCTAGTATCTATACTTCTACTCAAGTAATGAATGTGAATACTTTTGACACCACTGCTTACATGCTTATGGTTTCTCCGTAACTGGATGATCTAAATTTATTTTTATCTTATTAACTTTAAAAGAAATAAAATGAGAGAGGCTGGTGATGCAACAACTGTTTATACAGTAGCTGCTGTAATGGGAGAAACATTTCACAGTGTTAAATCAAGGTCTCTCTGTCTTTCTGTCTCTCTCTCTCCATTAGGATGTGCTCTGGTGAGGGATCAACTATTTAAACACGCACACCTCGTTTACTGTGCCAGAATACTGATCAGATGGAAAATGAAAATGTGTATTGATCGGCGAGAAATTGCGAACACGCCGCTTTGCTTCCATACCTCGTCATGGATGTCTTTCAGTAAGCGACACACACACACACACACACACCTGCACTCTCCTGTGTTCTGCATCTGCGCCTAATTAAAGGCTGGCGTAATTAATGAGACGGATCTGCATTCAACAGATCGGCTCACTAAATCCTGTCAATAAAGACACCGAGCGCGGGACCCTCTGAAACTGACTCGGAAGGCGTCCAAGAAATAAAAGAAATTCTTTGGGAGGAAATCTGAGTGAAAGGAATGATGGGAAAGCGCTCGGCTGGGACAACAAACACACTATTTTTCTTCCTTTTGTTTTGGAAGAAATCTGCATTCTGAGCAGAGACTCTTTGTAAGTACAAAGATGTAAATGAGGCACACACACACACACACACACACACACACTGGGACGGTTCTCAGAGAGACTTGGCTGGCGTTCCTGTAGCTTTAACCCGCTTCAGTGCGTTTTCATTAGCGGCGTGCACTTGCCCCGCTTCCTCCTCCCGCCGCTGTTAAGGCGCAGACAGAAGAGGAGGCCGAGGAGCCGCTGGGGCTTTTGTTCAGCAGCGATAAAGACGAAAAAGGAAGTTTCAGGAAATCAGTTTCAGCTGTAAAAAATACCTGAGACAAGGTTTTTTTTCCTTTATTTAAATCACTCTTAATAAAAACCAATTCTTAAAGCAAATATCAATCACTTAATCATTTCTATAATAACAGCTAAAAAATGATGAAAGGAGCCTCCAGTGTTAGTTGTAGTGTGATGAGTTTCGTGACTGGACAGTGTGGTGACTTAGTGGTTAGCAGTGTCACCTTGCACCTCCAGTTTCGAGAGAGGCAGATTTAAGGAAATGACTGTTTATAGCTGCTATAACATAAGTGAGAGCAAAACTAATGCATGTAGGTGCCATTCGAATATTTATAATTTACTAAAGTTATAGTAAAAGCCAAATATTTCAGCCCAGGGTCACAGGCTTTTCCCAGAATTCTATTTTTCTGACGAATAAAATGAAATTAAATGCCTTCAGACTTTTTGATGTGACTACGCGATGTTTCCGCATCACCTGTCTCAAATTTCAGCTTCCCTCCCGAAAAGAACGCTATCCGAGATAACAAACCCAACTCCACCAAACCGGTGCGTTTGTGACGAGCCTCGTACTAAACTGATCCACACCATCAGTCTGACGTGGGTCTGATGTTCACCTGGAAACGTTCACCTCAGACACTTTCCCTCCGTCTCGGCTCCTGGGCCTGAGATAAGAAAAGACTATTCTAGCGTCAAGCTGCCACGAACCACCGGGCTGGACTGGATATCAGCCAAACCGTGAGATCAGAGACAAACGAGCTGCAGAGTGGACGAGTACAGAGATAGCTTTCTTGATTCCGCTGTAGCCGGAAAATGAGGAAAGGCAGAATGGCAGGAAACGGTGGAAGACGATTTTTCAATATTGCCTTAAAAATAAAGGACGGTTTGGTGTTTAATGGCTATTTTTTCCTCTGAAAAGGGTAGTTACAGTATGTTTGTGTGCCAGAGTGAATGTTCCAGTCTGCACCCAGTTAAAAAAGGATCACTCTTCATGGGCATGATCACTCAAGTGCATGTTTCTCTTTTCTATCATCATGTTTTAATGATCTGGTGTATAAATCCCAGCTGGAGTGAATGAGAGAGAGAGAGAGTAATTACGGCAAATTAATCACAAGCACACACACATGCACACACACTGTCTCATCTGAGAGCAAAGCTATAGAATATCAACTAAAGCAAAAGATTCCAGACTGTCGAGTCATTTAGCAGCAGAACTGCTGTTAGAACTGGAGGCGATCGGTTCGGAAAAGTGCGCTCAGGTACATTAAAGGCCATAATGACATTGTCTGACCTTCACCATAATCAAAGAAACAGCTGTGGGATTTGGATGAGGCTGAACTTTTCATCTCAGAGCACAAACAGAGAAATAATCCAGTGTGAGTTAAGAAAGTCAGGAGGTCTACAGAGATCCATGCAGGAGGGGGAGGGGGGGGGCTTAATCACATTTCGCAGGCACCAACACGGCATTTTGAGAAGCCGAGAAACTTGCTTTTGACTCGCCTTTTATCTGTTGACCCTATGTCAGATCCAGAAGCTTTATGCAAAATCAACTCTGACACAGACACTGTGGGTCAACACTTCGCCATGTCAGCTGCACAAAAGCCAGACAGAGGGACAAAGATAGAAATGGAGAGAGAGAGAGAGAGAGAGAGAGAGAGCGAGAACGAGAGAGCTGCATGATGGGAAAACTCCTCCGGAGGGGAAGATATCAGTGAGCGACGCCGAAATGAAAAAAGGAATGAAAGTGCGTTTTCGGAAGCGCTTTAAATCACTACGTTGAGCCATCTCATCTCGTCCACTGCCTCGTGCAATTCCGTTTTTTTTTTTTTCCCTGGAATACAACGATTCTGAAACCCTGCACCTAAATTATGAAAAACAACCCAGAGTTTAACTGAAGGACGAGCTCCTCCAGTCCTGTGGAAAAGCTGGTTTTCGAATAGCAAATGAGTCGCAGCACAGCAGTTGCTCTGAATGACGGATTCCATACCGACCTCGATGACAGGCAGCAAAATAACACGCAGCACTGCATTCTGGGTAAAAAAAGACACCAATCAATACAGCGTTCTGATACGAATTCGTGTGACGAGCTACATCCTCCTCAGGCGAGATAGATGAGCTGGAGATTTTGAAATGTTGATGTAACAGATCGAGAGCAACTGTAAAGTAATCCGCACCTCCTGACCAATCAAAGTAGGACCAAACCTTTATTTATAGGGTAGGGTTAAAGAATAACCCTACCCCCCCCCCCCCCCCCCCCCCCGGTCGCTGGACTAACAAGCAGACAGAGAGCAGGTCTGCCAAGAACAACAGCAGGCAATGACAGAGAATCAACAAAATGACACTCGGTGACATAACTAAAAGACTCCTCAAAGTAGGGGTGAAGGTATCATAGTCGACCTTTTAAACAAGTTTGACCCATGACTTAAATATTGTCTGCTATTGACCTTGTATGATTTGGATCATAAGCAGATCCTTTACTTTTCCAAAGTTTAGCCTTTTGTCCTTTGATTCTCACTCCTGATGAGATGAGTGGTTTGTATCCAGTGGTGTCAAAAGTATTCACATTCATTACTTGAGTAGAAGTATAGATACTAGGGTTCAAAAATACTTCTTTAGAAGTTGAAGTATCAACCCAAGCTTTTTACTTAAGTAAAAGTGTAAAAGTACTGGTTTCAAAACTACTTAAAGTATAAAAGTAAAAGTAGCATGAGGGGCAACAAAAGCATTAAGGTCTCGCTTTTTGATTATGCAACTTGGGGGGTAGTGGCGGGATGCGTTTTGCGCGTTCTTATCATGCGAACGGGGGGTGGGAGAGGGGGGGGTTGCGCGTTCTGATCATAAAAATTGAGTAACGAGGCTATTTTTAAAATGTAAGGAGTAGAAAGTACAGATAATTGCTTAAAAATGTAAGGAGTAGAAGTAAAAAGTCGGCTGAAAAATAATTACTCCAGTAAAGTATAGATACCCAAAATTTCTACTTAAGTAAGGTAACGAAGTATTTGTACTTCGTTACTTGACACCTCTGTTTGTATCTTGTTTTGAGACCACTATGGCTCTTGTTTAAAAGGTCGACTGTGATACCTTCACCCCTACTTCGAGGAAGCATTAAGTTATGTCACCGAGTGTCATTTTGTTGATTTTCTGTCATTGCCTGCTGTTGTTCTTGGCAGACCTGCTACGTGTCTGCTTGTTGGTCCAGCGGGGGGGGGGGGGGGGGGGGGGGGTATTCTTTTTCAGAACATTCCAGATTGTTGTCCTGGCTACACACAATGCTTGTGCAATGGCTCTGGTGGATGTTTCATCTTTATTCAGCTTTAAATGGCTTGCTTTTCTTTCACAGACAGCTCCATGGTCGTCATGTTGGTTTATCCGTTTTGTAACAACAAACACAGTATTTCCAGGTCAAACCTAAAGTTCAAACATCAAGACATTTGAAAAACAGGAGTGTACCTGCATGGGCAATGAGTAACTCCAGTTTATCATGCGTTCCAATGTACTGTTTTCCAATTTAATATTAACTAAAAGAACACAAAGTTGGATGTGCACAGCCTGAAATTCAGGTCTGTCGTCGCCTAATTATCTCACGATCTCCAACCCAAATGTCTTCACTGTAGAGCCAAAACACTCAAAAATAATAAGCATGCTGTTCGGATTTTAGAGGAGACTGAACATCGCAGTTACAATCGTGTATCCTTCTGGTACTTTAGATCAAAATTACAACCGTAAGCATTTTTTTTCTTTCACCCTGGAGTCTAATATCCACAGTCAGAGTCATATAAACAGAGCCGGAGTCAAAGGTTCCAATATAAATCTAAAATTACAATCCAAATATGAAAATGTCACTGAAGACAAGCAGAATGAGAAGGAGCCAAAGGCCAGCCTGCAAGCAGTTCTCAAAGGATATTTTTAAAAGTTTTATATTCCACGGGAAAGATACGATTTTCCAGACATGTAATTTTAAACACACGGACTCCACAAGACGTGCGATTTACCGTAAAATGCACACTTGCTGCGGCACGGTGGTGTAGTGGTTAGCACTGTCGCCTTGCACCTCCAGGGTCTGGGTTCGATTCCCCGGCCAGGCTCGATTCCCGTCTCTGTGTGCATGGAGTTTGCATGTTCTCCCCGTGCTTGGTGGGTTTCCTCCGGGTACTCCGGTTTCCTCCCACAGTCCAAAGATATGCAGGTTAGGCTAATTGGCGTTCCTAAATTGCCCGTAGTGTGTGATTGGGTGTGTGAGTGTGTGTATGTGTGTGTGCCCTGCGATGGATTGGCACCCTGTCCAGGGTGTACCCCGCCTAGTGCCCAAAGTTTCCTGGGATAGGCTCCAGGTCCCCTGCGACCCTGAACATAGGATTAAGCGGTATAGAAAATGAATGAATGAATGAATGCACACTTGCTGCATTCAGTTTACTTATGGTGTAAAGTGAAGATTTAAGTGTATCCTGGGAAACGTTAATTACTATATATAGTCATTAATGCTTAATATATAAAGCTTGAGGTGGAGAAAGCCCTCAGCAGTAACTGGTGTTGGAGAATCTGGTAGACATCTGAAACACCTGGGGTCAGAGGGCATGATTAAAACATCTCGTACAGCATCTCTGGTCTAAGCAGCATAATGATCTACCACTCTCACATTCTGTTTTGATCTAAGGCAATAAATCCTGCTAAGCCGAAGCTCTGGTTCTCTTGCCGGAGGTGTGAGGAACATGCAGATAGCTACCGATGCCCGTGATTTACATCCTCCATCACTTTCGCTTGCAGGTGAAAAACACACATCGACGTGTGAGATCCAAGCGCTGCTGCTGCCAGATCTCTGAGGCGAGAGCCAAGTAACACATGCAGGGCACGACCAACTATAAATATACATTAAATATCGATTAGGTTGGTCTGTGCGTTCTAAAGGTAAATATTACAGGATTGAATTTATTCCTAATGTCTCTAATGTCGTTCCACAAACGGGTGTCGTCTATATTTATGGATGAACTGCATGGTTTAACTGAGGCTCAACACAATTAGGTTAGTCTCTGATTCGATATCTGTTCACAGACTAAACCTGGTTAATAACGTCACTACATGCTTAAACTAGAGAATATGTTTACGTCAGCAAGTATCACACGGACGTCTTGACTTCTATATGAAACCCACCACACACACCTCGAATTTCCTTCCTACAGGGAAACACTCTCGCTGTGGCTGTTAGTCATGTGATATGGACAGACCTGGTCTCCTGACACTCGGCTAATGCTACGTTCAGACTGGCAAGAGTTGAACAGACGTAAATCACATAACAATGAGATGAGCAACTTTTTATTCACAGCCATGAATTAATCACTAATGATTGAAGCAGGAAAAGTTACGAGTCACGTTAATCGCTTATCCAAAACGTTCTAATCATTTGATCACATGAAAAGGCTGATACAGTATGAACACCACTGGGCGCGGCCTTTTTTTTTCCCCTGAAGCTTGAAGGCAACAGTTTGACCCTGAGATGACCTCATGATTGCTGACAGGCTCAGGGAAAAGAAGCTCCAGGCTCTAACCGACTGACGACCTGAAGCTGAAATGATTAAAATCACAACATGATCTGAAGATGGGAATCTTATTTCTGCATCCTGAAAAAAAATAAAAGCCAATCGAGACGCAGTGAGCTGTGAGTTTCATCCATTTTGTCATGACTGACAGGTTAGCAGCAGGCAAGGAAAGAGCGTCACTTAATATATCAAACCTGACAAGCACAACTTTTACTCGCCCACACTTTTTTTTTTTTACTCTGCGGCAGAATTAAACACTCGACTGATCCATGGAATTCCGGGGAATGCTGCAGGCGCGGGAAACGCCACGGAGAGCTCCAGAGCTACAACACGGGCCATGTAGTAAACCGTCCTGGACTTCGTTAGTGTGCTAACTAATAACCTGCGGCAAATCTTTAGTTACGATTTTTCTTACTTATTTCTGATTTAATTCCCCTTGTTAACGATTTCCTCGTACGCTACAGTATGAGCTCGTGCTGGACTACAAATCGTAATCATTCCTGCAATGACGCTGCACAAGGTCATGCGGGATACGTGTGTGATAGTCAGAGGTGTCAAGTAACGAAGTACAAATACTTCGTTACCTTACTTAAGTAGAAATTTTGGGTATCTATACTTTACTGGAGTAATTATTTTTCAGCCGACTTTTTACTTTCTACTCCTTACATTTTAAAAATAGCCTTGTTACTCTATTTTTATGATCAGAACGCGCACCCCAGCACAGCCGCATGATAAGAACGCACCCCCCCCCCCAGTCGCACGATAAGAATGCCCCCCCCCCAAAATCACCCCCACTCCCCATCGCATGACCAGAACGCGCAACCCCTCCCGTCCGTCCGTCGCATGATCAAAACACGTGACCTTAATGCTTTTTTTCCCCCTCACGGTACTTTTACTTTTATACTTTAAGTAGTTTTGAAACCAGTACTTTTACACTTTTACTTGAGTAAAAAGCTTGAGTTGATACTTCTAAAGAAGTCTTTTTAAACCCTGGTATCTATACTTCTACTCAAGTAATGAATGTGAATACTTTTGACACCACTGGTGATAGTAAATAAGTGCTAAGGATGTTCAAATACATCATCTTGTTTCGCAAGATTACAAAAATGTGTTCATTTAGACGAGGTTTATCGTCACACCCATATGTAGATCTTCATCTGAGGCACAGCTTTACAGTTCCAGCGTCTCAGCAGGAGGAACCTCTGATCAACACGTTTACCTGCAAAGCTATGAAATTCTAAAGCACGCTAAACGTTTCAGCTTTGTGAAGTGTTATTGGAGCAAATCGTTTCATTTGGCAGTCCATTAGGCCGGAGCTGGAGAGAAAATACCTCATCATGTGAGAACAGCCTGCAATACACATGGCAATTAATCAGGACTTTTAAAGTAAAGATCTCCACATCTCTACTTCTATAGAAGCACACTCAGTGCTAAAGAGCTCATAATATTGAATTCCAACACCACAGATTCGTTACTACACGGCACTGACAGACGTGATGATTTAGTGTAATTCTGACACGTACAGATTGCCAGTTGTGTAATATCTATTACAGCCAGCGAGCTCTGTGTGAATTCCTGCCAACTTAAAGTCTGCTCCAGTAGTCTGAATCTGCTACCAAGAAGTGCTTCTATTGTGGCTTCGGTTATGAATAATGAATCCAATTTCGTCAAATCGTATTGCCAAAGTATTAAATCCATTACAGGTCTCAAGTTTAAGATGACTCTATTCTTAGAGCTCGTACGTTAGCATTGGATAATGTTTTTGCCACAGTGACATGAGACAGATCGGTGCTACAGTAGTCAAAGGAAGATGTTAGAATGCAATCCGAGTCACGGCACCAAGTTGTGAGAAATGTGGCAAAGCAATAAGTCTTGAATGGGGCATTTAGATATTCATCCAACTGATTCATCTAACTACTTTACTGTATCTCAAACAGACATCAGTTTTTATAAATCATACCGTGCTTTCGTAAAGAGAATGAAACAAAGAAATATAGAAATATGAGCATGAGAAGCTGTATGAAGAGTCGGTGTGAGACGTAGGAATACAGAGAGCGATCTGACTTCCTGGTCTAGCAGAACTCTAAGTAACAGGACTTGTCCTTTTTATCTGCCATGAAAATGTTACTAATGGTTTGTTTTATTCATATTAAATCCAGAGAGATGTTTATAATCCTGAGATCACTACATGTCAAAATTTTGTGTAAAAGTTTGAGTAAATATCAAGGGTTAATGTTTTGCCAGTTCTCAGATAAAAAAAAAAGTGTCCACGTACTGGACGACTGAACCCCCCCCCCCCCCCCCCCCTCAGAGCACATCCTACTGTACTTATCCAGCATTTTCATTTATTAGATGATATTTATTGCTGGCTACAGGGTGCCAATAATTCTGTCATCCCACTGTCACCAGATAAAGCCGCAAACACAAGTCAATATACAAAGAGCTTCAGCGTCACGACGGATCAGATTTATTCTCGTCTGTTGTTTTTTTTTTTGTTTTTTGCTCCAGTCGCCCAAACATATTTGTAATTACACGGCGAGAATTTTTTAATCTTTTAAAACTTCTGAAAGCTTTTTGACACGAGACATGAATCATTCAGAGACGCTTCATTATTATTATTAATATACAACCAACAAACTGAATGTACTGAAAGATTAAAATGTTGATTTCCAAGAAAAGACAATAAAGGACAAAATGTCAAGTGTTTTCAGTTTTTTTTTATGATTATTATTTTACCGTATTAGAGAGAAAATTATATATGTTCTGTTTTATTTGACTTATTCTTGCGTTTCTTTACTGGTTTTTAAAGTTACCCTGCAAGTTCTCAAGTTTAATAAAGAAAACACCTTTTCATGTGCTACAGGTGAGCTTTATTCACACACTCTGCTTTAGCTGGAGTTAATTGACAGCCTGCTGAGTCTAAGCACCTAAAAAGGTCAGGGTTCCTTTCAGTCACCAAACTGTCCGTCTTCTGGTCTAAAGGTTGTGCGGCACCTCGTAGATCTCACGCGGTGCTTCAAATGATGACTGACGCTCAGAGCTCAGTGGTGTTCACGGGAAATTGAAGCGGTGTCTTATGCCTCTTTTCCACTGCATAGTACGGCACGACACGGTTCAGTTCAACTCACTTCGGTTCGGCTCAGTTCGGCTCGGTTTGCGCTTCCACTGCAGTTTAGTACCACTTTAGCGTGGGCGGGATTACTCACGTGTCGTTTAGTCGCGGTGCCGCTACTGCCGTGACATCATCGTAAACGCGCCACAAACAAACACACAACAATGGAGCATATCGACGACATGGTGTTCTTCATTCTCGGCATGTGGATGTTTTTAACAGCGAGACGAAGGAGTTTGTTTCAAAAGAGGCCGACAGTTAATACAAAAAGGTGCGTGCGATCCTTCTCTGGCTGTTCTAAATATAGCGGTTCTGTTGTGTCTCATGTCGCAAGTTCGGTGACGCAGTAATGACGATTTTCTCCGGCCAATCAGTGACCAGCGGAGTTTACACGTCACGTTTTGGTAACGGTTCGGCGCGCTTGGAACCTCGGCTGAGGTGGTACTAAAAAAAGGACCAGGTACCAGGTACTGTTCCCAGTGGAAAACCCCCCAAAAGTGAGTAGAACTGAACCGTGTCGTGTCGTACTATGCAGTGGAAAAGCGCCATTAGAGATCCGGCGCTGGAGTGGTCTCACTGAGCTTACCTTCAGATGTTTGGGGGGAGAAAAGATTCACCTCATTAACCTGTAGAACCGATCGGATATCATGCACAGGAAGTCATAAACTCGAGAGAAATGCACTGGATAGCGTATGAATAACGTCACCTCTACCTGCTAACCCCCTCACACTAACCGGAACTCGTCAGGCCACTGACCTCCAAACTATCAACAACGATGAACAGCCTCCTTAATCTCTACATGAGTTACTCAATTAGCACGAGATAAACACACTGCACTTGACGCTAATCAGTAAAGTAACAGTTACAACAGATTTATGTCTGAGACGGTATTATTACTGTCTCTGTGTGTTTATGCAATGTTAATCAGAGTCAATGACAAACGCAACATAATGATCCTAATGCACAAGACAACACACTCGTGCCTTAGCAAACTGACAGCTCGGCACTGAGGAGTGAATACATGTTTATATAAATATATTGTACAGAAATGATATGAGCATCACATGACAGGCCTTTCTGCTGTTTTATTGCTGAAGGCTGACGTGCGTGTTGGAGCCAGACGGCCGCGGTTAGCCTAGCGTGGTTAATGGTGTAAATGAGCGGCATCGAAGATAGAGACGGAGCGGCGTAGCAGAACGCAGAGTGTTTGAGCGGTTAGTCAGAGCAGGACGTCTGCACAGAGACTCGGGAAACTGACACCATACACACCTGCGTGGCGTTCTCATCTGGAGACTCTGCTGATGGTGCAAAAGTTAATATTTTTCACATAATTCAGCAAAACAAGTATATTAACTAGCTAATAACTAAGTCTAGAATGTTTCTTGTCATTTTATAGACACGCCCGCAGCACTTTTAAAGCAGTTGTTTTGACTATTCTTGCTAATTGTAGCTCTAGTTAGCATGCTGAAATGCAGGTTTTTATCACACTAAAACTTACCATTATTGTTAGTTAGCCTCAGCTATAACTTTCCAACGTAACTCAGTTCCTTGTTGAAATTAATGCTAATTTACCTTCAGGCTCTAATAAGTGTATCAGCGTGGAACTGGAGGCAGATATCTCTCATGATATTCTGCTTTAAGTTTCATTAAATATAAGATTTCATACTTTTCTTTTTATCTATTTAGGTGACTAATTTCACTTTAACACCTTGAGTTCACGTCCCCGGCCCAGACTTACAGAAATTGATATCAATCTCGTATTGCTTTAATTCTTTATACAGATGAATTTATGAGTTTTCTGCCGGAACAGGTTCTCCTGAGAGCAGCCACTCGTCCTTCACCACACTGCAATATAAAGTTCAATACCTCCTAGACATCATGCTCCAGGGTCAACGCTAATGGTCTGTAATGAAGTTTAATTAAATCTGCGGCGTATCTTTTCGAACTACACACTGGAAGTTAAAACGAAATCCACCCAGACTTTACTGGCTGAAGTCCTCAGTCCAGCTCCTGAGAAGATCTATTAAATCTGAGCAGTGTGAGGAAAAATGGCTCACCTTTTTTTTTCTAACTCTTTGATATTCACTTTTAACATGAGAAAAGATTCTTTTTGAAATAACGCCTATCGAAAATCTTTTGCTTTCTTGTAGGGAGATCAAAGCGAGCGCTGCCCAGGTACATTGTAATTGGACAAAAACTCAATAGCGCTCTGCGTCAGCTGTTAATAATAAGAGCGATCATAAAGAGGCCCAGCAGAACGGGAGTCATTTCCTGAGCAGCGACTCCGACTCGGGCGCGTCGAGCCGTAACCGTTTCTGTCGCCGTGAAATATGAAGCACGGCTCGTAAAACTAACCGTGTTTAATGAATTCTTTGGCTTCTGTAATCTGACTCAATAAAGAATATTTGCAAATCTGCAGATTTCTGACCTTCGACATCCCTTTGAATAAAAGAACTCTTTTAATTTTAATTATTGTTGAAAAGAAACTTCTTTAGAGCAGCATATAGAATGCAGGTTGGGGCATCATAGGAAAGCACTGAGTGAAAGACGAAACAAAAAAGCTGAAGGATTCCTATCGGTGAAAAGCAGAAAGTGTGAGTAAAGCTGGATCTCTTTCCAGACTAATGTTGAGAAGCATCACTGCAGGCTCTGATCACGCTCAGTAATCATCACGCCCAGTCCCCCTGAACCATTACTCTCCTAATTGGCAACAATAGATTCAACGGCGCATGAGCTCCAAATGAAGTAATTAACAAATCTGCTTTTATTTATTTATTTGTCTATTTTTTCAATAAGGATTCATGAGCGGCACAAACAAAACCTCCTGAGAAGCTGGAGACAGAAGGCGACTTTGTCTGTTAGCTTTACTGTAAAAGCAGCATCATAAACATGACCTGTGATGTCATTGATGTTTCGCTAGTCTTCATCCAGCAACATATTACATCACTGTCACATTTTTGAGCGTTTACACATCCTGTAAACAGCTCTACTTAACTACACACATGCAACATAACTTTTAGGTATTTGTGACACAATAACTGCAAATTTGAGGAATGCAAAGAAGAGCCGTAGAGCACGAACCTGAGCTCGGCGTGTAACCTTATTGATATGACAGATATGAAAAGGTAAAGAGGCTGCTCGTTAGGCTGAACAAACTAGGACAAGCTTGGAGATTTATTGAAAGAAGGACACTTACTTATGCAGGCCAAACAAACATAAAAGCAGTGACGGCACAGTAAAGACATCAAAAGGTGCATGAAAGGAAGGAGACGTCTCCGGCTCCAGAGACTGACACAGTGTTGAAGAGAACAGGACCACGCTTAATGAGAGACAAACCATTTCCATCAGAAAGAAACAAAATTGAGCACCATGCTCTCGGGCCGTCTTCACAGGGATCTTTAAGTGGTGAGTTCTTGAGGTGACGATTTCGTCAAACTGAATAACTCACATTAATTTATATTTTTACTTCGCAGTGGTTTGTTTTAGGGCGGCGCGGTGGTGTAGTGGTTAGCACTGTCACCTTGCACCTCCAGGGTCTGGGTTCGATTCCCGGCCAGGCTCGATTCCCGTCTCTGTGTGCATGGAGTTTGCATGTTCTCCCCGTGCTTGGTGGGTTTCCTCCGGGTACTCCGGTTTCCTCCCACAGTCCAAAGATATGCAGGTTAGGCTAATTGGCGTTCCTAAATTGCCCGTACTGTGTGATTGGGTGTGTGAGTGTGTGTATGTGTGTGTGCCCTGCGATGGATTGGCACCCTGTCCAGGGTGTACCCCGCCTAGTGCCCAAAGTTTCCTGGGATAGGCTCCAGGTCCCCTGCGACCCTGAACACAGGATTATAGTATAGAAAATGAATGAATGAATGAATGAATGCACACTTGCTGCATTCAGTTTACTTATGGTGTAAAGTGAAGATTTAAGTGTGATGAATGAATGAATGAATGGTTTCTTTTACATGTGTAGCCTGTTTGAACAGAACTCTGATGTGTTCTCCACTTGGGCCTGGGTCCGTTGGGAGGATGAGACCACAGGGAGTCACATACTGTACAGCTCTGAGAGAGAGAGAAGAGGTCTCACTCCATGTTCAATTGAACTCTAAAGAGAACGGTTCGACTCTGAATTGAATCAAGGTGTTTGGGGTTGCAGTGCGTTTGTAGATGTGAGTCGTTAAACCGAGACCCGAGGAGTAAAGATACCAACTGTAGTAAGAGATTAGGTTTGTTCATTTCTTTTTTGAACGAACCAAAAGTATTCGTATGTCTCACATTCAAGGGGCAGGGGTAGCTCAGAGGTTAAGGCGTTGGACTACGGTTCGGAACCCTGCAACCACCAAGTTTCCACAGTTGGGGCCCTTGAGCAAGGCCCTTAACCCTCAATTGCTCAGATGTGTAATGAGATTTAAAAAAAAAAAGTAAGTCGCTCTGGATAGGGGCGTCTGCCAAATGCTTAGATGTAGATGTAGATTCAAAATGTGTAAGTGTCCTCATTTCTCAGAATTTCATCAAACACTTACTGAATCTATGATCAGTAAGTATGTTTGCTGACTTGTAAAAGAGTTAACACATAGCTAAGCCCCATCCAGTGAATTAACACTCATTATCTGATTATTTTATCAGGCCAGTCTTTTATCAGCCATTAGCACTCGGTTTAACAGCAGTGGAGGTGTGAGGGCTAAATGAGGACATCTGTGAGCAGGTCTTCATCATCAAAGGACATGTTCAAAGAGCTTGAGAGATTACAGATTATATGTTGGAACTGAACTTTACTGAACATACTGTAGGCTGGAGACTATGGCGCCGGCGTAGCGAACACGGACACAACATACATACTGTATCTTACTGATAGATCTGTGGCTGTAAGATGTCTTTATTCCCATCAGTCTGATTACGGACTAACCAGAGATGGTTATAGACGTTCATAGCAAGAGATGTTCAGCTGCTCAGTGACATTTCGCTGTGTGAGGACGCTGCAATAGAAAATCTGTTGCTTTGGGTTTTTCCGCCTTTCACGCCGTTGCATCACGTTCTGTGTAAGTTCTGTTTAATGCCATGTCTTCTCATATATAAGAATTTATAGTGATAAAACTATACAGAGAATAATACGGTATATACATGTAAAAGCGTTACTGGATCATCTGCCATAGTGCTCACTACTACAGCCGTTCATTTCATGTTCCCTCTTGTTTTTGTTAGCCTTTTTGACCAACAGCAGTCTGGAGCTGTGGCCTCCAATCCTACCTGCCTAGAGTCGAAAAGAAAGAAAAAGTGCTGTACATATGATTTTGTCCTTGTTAAAATTTCATCATTTGCCTTAGGGTTTGCCTCCTGCACTGCTGCAAATGTTTTCATATCGTGTTTTTTTCTCTTTTCTCCACTTCCATTCATCAGCTAACACACGGGGAGCTTCAGTAGAAGCCCTGCGACCGACAGGATCAGTAATATAACACCAGGAGCTGCAGGGATATTAGACTTATGAACAGGTTTTCATATCAGTTGACAGAGAGAGAGAGAGAGACGATGAGCTTTAAAACAAGAAAAGAGCCAGTGACAATACAAGGTTCTGTTAAAACACGAATCGGCTCTACAGGCACCCAAGGCCGTTCACTACTGCTATTTAACACTTAACCAACAGAAATGTATTTTCGAGCAATTTGATCAGAATAAATGCGCAGTTTAAATGATTGTACCTCTACAAATCAGAAGAGCAACTAGAATTACGCTGAAGCCCCACAGCGGATTGTTATTCTGCTCCACAGAGTCTCACACGTAAAAATATGTATGACCTCATTAATGAATGTGTATGTTAATCCTATAGCTAATTATCATAAAAGCGGTCAGCCCTGAAAGCAAAATTCTCACAGCAAATCAAATCAAATCCTAAAAGCCAGTCATTCGGATGCCCCACACCACACCGCCTCCTCTTGGCTCTGTTTAGCCACAGTTTTGCTGACTTGCTCCTGTTGCCTGGCAACAAAAGCCAAAGTTCAAAGCAGCGCTTGTCCAACACAGCTAACACGGCCATATGAAAGGGCCTTTTTCCTCCAGTTGGTGGCGTGAGGGGGAAATTACACTTCACTCATTCAGTGTGCTGGCACGTTCCCAGCTCTGCTGGCCCTCTACCAGCTTTAATCACAAGATACTACAGGGTCGGCCATTTATATGGATACACCTTAATAAAATGGGAATGGTTGGTGATATTAACGTCCTGTTTGTGGCACATTAGTATATGTGAGGGGGAAAACATTTCAAGATGGGTGGTGACCATGGTGGCCATTTTGAAGTCAGCCAGTTTATTCCAATAGGAAGCGGGTCATGTGACATCAAACTCATTGGGAATTTCACAAGAAAACCTTGGTTTTAACGTAACTTTATTGTATAAATAATGTTATAATGTTATAAATGTTATAAATAAGTTATAAAATGTGTTCAATGTGCTGCCCATTGTGTTGGATTGTCAAAGCAAGAAGAGTGGGAGAAGAGGGTTTAATTAATAAACTTGTAAATAACTCATGAAAGAATAAAGTTACGTTATAAACAAGCACACCATTGTTTTTCTTGTGAAATTCCCAATGAGTTTGATGTGTCACATGACCCTCTTCCTATTGAAAAAACAAAAGTTGGATCCAAAATGGCCGACTTCAAAATGGCCACCATGGTCACCACCCATCTTGAAAAGTTTTCCCCCCTCACATACTGTATACTAATGTGTGGCACAAGCAGGAAGTTAATATCACCAACCATTCCCATTTTATTAAGTTGTATCCATATAAATGGCCGACTCTTTAGAGATACTTTGAAAGAGTGAACATTCATAAGCCTCAAAAGCTCCGGAACATCTGAGGTCAGACTCCAGGCCTGAGGAATTTACTTTTTTACATCAGTTAACACATTCGCTCATTCCCAGGGTCTTCATAGACCGGATCTTTAAAGATAAATCTCAAACAATGGTGTAAAGACAAATCTCTGTAGGACTGTTATCCTTCTGGTCCTGAGTCTCACAGACCTGCTTAAAAGTACAATACAAGCATCTACAGGAAAAAATCCTAAAACTTAAGGTAATTCATGCATGCAGATTGAAAAGGAACTAGCAAACATTATGAAATGAAGTCCAGTAGAAGTTCAGAGTAGTTTGATAAAATCCTGGTGAGTGGAGTCAGGTGTCCGAGCAGAAGAACTCCAGGTCTAACAGAGTTTTAAAAGTAGAAACATAACCAATTAGCTACTGCACTGTACATGTTTATAACCTACAACCTTTACGGTTGGTGTTTTTTAAATTTAGTTCAAAAGTTGAATAATACTCGAGAGCAGAAACATTCTCTGATGCTATTAGATCTTCATTCCATCACTTAGTCTAGATATATCTGACTCATCTAACAGTGTTACAGCTCTGTCATGTGGGCCGCAGTGTCTCAGTACAAACCAGCTGAACGTGTGCGGCTAATGACAGCCCTGCTTCTCTGTAAATCAAAAATCAAGACGTCTTCTCAGGCCAGCTGTGAAAGTGAAAGGGAATCTTTAAAAGCTGGAAGGTTAAACAAAGAGCAGCACCACTGACAGCACAGAGTTAATGAGTCTCCCCTAAGCTTAGAGCTTTACTCTGACAAATGCATCATCGGGCACACAGTACAGATTCTAAATTCAGGAATCGGTTAGGAATTGGAACTGGAGGATCTCAAGTTAAAGTCACTCTGTCACATCACATGGCTTCATGGTTAAATGTCTCATCAGGTCCTACGCTGCCTCAGGGAGGAGTGAAATGTTCCCTTTTTTGATCTGCTCACTCAGTTTGAGGTCAGGTACAGATATATATTAGATACTCACAGATGATAAGCTCCATTTCTTTCCTAACCCTAGACCTTCAGGTTCTCCTCGCCATCAGCTGCCCTAACTCTATTATCACCTTCCATGTCTTAGAGTCTCCAGACACCGTCAAACTGACGAAGACGGTGTGAGCTCCTTGAGGCTCTTCCAGCGAACTCTAAAGCAAACTTCCCCCAGGCTGCAACAACGACCTTCCATCCCAGCGCTGGCCGAGGTCTAGCAAAGGTCTATGGTTGACATGTTCAAAGAGACAGAGATGACAGATCAATCCCACGATGAACGGATTAGTTCTCAGGAAAGCGATTCATGTTCTCTGAAATTTTCTTGATATTTTTAATTGTTCTTGCTGAATGTGAACTGAGTAGAAACAATTAAAGGGGGAAAACAGCTCATTAGGTAGAAGTGATGTAGGATTTGCCTATATTCTTAGCACTGAAAAATGATTTATGGTTGTTTTCCCACAGAATTCTGTTGCGGTTCTTGCCTCTTGATTCCTTCCAGTAGATTCTGCATGTTAGTAGCTCTGGCTTTTATTCTCATGTTTATCCAAATAAGTGAGACCACATCACCGCTGCCAACATCATCACCGATTCATACCCCCAGCAATAGAAACCGCCGGGAATTATGGGTTAAAAGCGGTGCCATAAGAATCACATAGAAGAACCCTGAGGCACTGGAACAGGAGCCATCATTCACGTAAGCACCAGCTCCCCTCTACACACCTTCAAATAAATTCAGGAAGCTATACACACAGCTTCAGGGGCCCCAATGGACAGCAGGGCCCAAGAGTGCAGCAGTTTGCCTAAAGGAACCATCTGAGTACTTAAACTACTGAGCATGTTCAGTTTAATGGCGAATAAGTACTTTGCGGTTAATGAGATGGTTAGAAGGTTCCATGTTTGACTTTATGCATTTAATATTATATTATATAATATTAAATGCATAAAACCTTCGATCTTAATGATGCTGCACAGAGCTCGGTAAAGAAGAGGGAGAAACTATAAAGACAGCTCTGAAGCCCATGAAAGGTCGAGAGGATGAAAGGTCATGTTCAACTCAGGTGTAAATTTTTCCTTATTAAATTAGAAAATAAAGACGTGTTGATTAGTGTAGAAACAGTGTTTTAGTTAGTAGGAATGAATTTGGAGCTGAGTTAGTCGTGCACTTCTCCATTTTCCTGCTGCGCACTTTAACTCACTGATAAAGTACCGAGCTAATTAACTCACATGCTAACTTACACAAATTGTTTCCTGATGACTGACAGCCTAATGACAGGAATCAGAGGTGACGCCGGCATTCAGTCCCCAGCGCCTTGTTTCTTATTAACAAGAACAGAGGCGATGAACTTTCCTGCTAATCAGTAGACTTGTAATTAGCATGCTCACAGAACAAACATGCTCGATTAGCAAAGATGAGCTGAAAATGACAGATAAACATCAAGGCATATCTTAACATTTACTCCTCCTAGTTTTTGCTTTTTTTTTTTACCTATTTTTATTAAGTCTAATCTAAACATTAATGAGATCTAGTCATGGGAATAAAATACACAAACATTCAGTAGCCCATAAGCCCACAGTATTCATCTCAGAGGTACCATTTACTGTTTACTGGAGATTTACCGACATCTCTATCAAATCACCCGGGCGCTCACTTTCCGTCTCTGGGAGCTGCTGGGATCTTTAGTTCACATGGGCCATCATTCATGCCAACCAGATCCGCTACACAGGTCCTGGTGTAAAAGGCTTGCAATTGACTAGTTTGAGCTGCACCATTTAGATTTGGTCCATGGCCAAGCGGATGCGTCTAGTGCGCGGATGTGTGATTTGTGAATGCAGCTGATTGAATTATAAGTGTGCCGGGATTCAGTTTATAGCCACAACGGATTGTGTAGGTGCTGAAAGCAAGTTCCTCTCGATGTACTGTGGTGGCATTTATGTTTGAGAGGAAGCAGCGGCAGAGCCGCGGTCAACGCGCTTCACTTCGGAAATTAACTATTGCTATATTACTAAAAATAAATATATTAGTAACTATATATATAATAAAAATATTAATATAAACCATTTGAATTACAGTCATAACTACTGTCAGTCCCATTTCATAATGCATTATTAATCAAAACCTTCGTTTATGAGAATACAGCAGTGTTTTAACAGACATTCAGGGAATTCTAGTTTTCCATTAAGAAATGTAGAAGAGTAGAAATTGGCCGCTTCACTCAAACAACATGACAATGGAATATGGGGACAATTTCGGGATATTTATCTACTCTGAGATGGCGAAGTGAAGTATTCACTACACAGCGTGCCATGGAATCTTTTACTCCTTACTTATTCCACTCATTCTCAGCAATTTAAGAGTAAATTGGATTTCTGTTGCTTGATCAAACAGGAAATTAAAAATGATCATCCTGGGTCAGATACGAGTGAATATCAGGGCAGCGTTCTTTAAACTGCAGTCCGATCTTAAGGGAAACGCTGCTTCAGAAAAGAAAACCTCATAACTTCTGATAATTTGATCTGACCTCAATGGACATCCCTGATTTCAGAATGTTCCCTTCTTTCCAAAACAAAACTTTTTTGCTGCAAGAACATTATTAAAGATGTCCTTCAGAGAAATGACTTTTTTTTTCCCCCAGATCTGTGGAGTTCAACGTTGCATGCAGAGAACAATTATTACAAGCTCCCATAGCAGTAGCTTTTTCTTTTCCATCACAATATGCCATCAAACCCCGCTGTTTCTCAGAGTTAGAGCAGAGCAAGACACCTCGAAGACTTCTTTATTTGTAGAAAAGTACGAAATTTTCTTCCCTTTTTTAGAAAACAGTAGCATCTGAGTCTAATTCCGACATGTTTACAGTGAGTAGAGATTCAGGTTGTTGATACGATCGGCATGAATTCTTTAAACCCGGTCTGGTGCTTGTACCTGGTGCGCTAGCGTCACCTTTTCCCCCTCTAAATGCCACCATCGCTGTACTCAGGCCTCCTGCGTCACACAATCAGTCTCTGTTCAAGTCGGAGAGACGCTGCCGAGTCAATCTGGCCGTAATTCCCGAGCTCCGTCGCACAATTCCCAGAGTCACCGAAGCCCTTATCAGATCAGCAGCCAAATCCTTCACACTGCCTCCCATCCCACTGCGCATAATATGTCTTCCTCCTCATCTCATCCTGTGCAGAATTTAACAAGGCTGTCAGCACGTTTACCAGCTTATTTACTCTCTCGACCTCTGCCAGCAAACACCATATAACAACCGTCTGCTAACGACGCTGGATAAATACGTTGAGGCGTCTCGGTGATTCATTGTCGCGATATAGAGCAAAGAATAAAGTCGCTTTGATGTCTCAGGCAAACAGCGGGGAAATGAACAATTGAATTAGTGCGTGTATAGAAAAGAGCTGACAAACACACAAAGACTCAAAAGAAAGATTTAAATAAAGGAAACAAACAAAGCAGGGTTTGTGTAATAGGAACGCTGTAGACGAAGTGTACGCTGGTATCAAAGCACGATCAGCAATGCTTCACAATCCAGACAGGAAGCTTTAAGGAAACTTTTTCAGCAAATCCCATTATTGGAACTTCCTGTCAGGTTTTCATAGTCGTCGCTGTATGGATGGTGTTCCGTTGCTAGTGTCGTTTGTGTCACGTCGATTCGGAGGCCGTTTATCCCGCATGCCGTAATCAGCCGAGATGCACTCTCAATGATTCAGAGCGGAGATTGCACCGAGCAGACCCTACATCTCCTCCTCCGCCATTATTATTTTCTCCTGACTTATTTATGGGCTAATCTGTCTGGGCTGGGATCAAATTACACAAGCAGAAATACACAAGGAGATACACAAAAAGACGATCCAGCAGCCAGCGGCATGTAATTTCACAAGCACAAATGTTTCAGCTAGTTGAAGAACGTCAAGAGGAACTTTATTACTTTCAGAACAAGTCAGCTGACTGTACGGCAGACGAAATCAAGCTGAAGGTGATGGACAATCTTATTTAACATCTCTGGAACGAGTCTCCAGTATCGCCATCGCTATAAATTAAATGAATGTGGAATAAAACTGTCGTAGCCGAGGTAACCGCGACTCCATGTGGCATCACGCGACCCGTGTCACTGACCGCGTCTTTCTATGCTAGTGACTAAACTAACACAGTACTCCTGCAGGACATGGTGTTTTCATACTACTCATTCCCATCGTTTTTTTCAAGGTTTGCTAGAAATGTTTAACAAATTTACAGAATCTTTAATTGAAAATCATTTAAAAAAGAAAAAAAAAAAACTTTCCCAGAATGAACAGCTTCAGCTACATGTCCCATACACGTCTTCTTTAATTGTCAGGGATGCTGACATTATCTGGCGTTTTCGGCGCGTGGGCTGAGGAACTGAAAAAAGCCGCTGTCACCGCTTCCGCTTTTTTCTGACACCTAAGTGGTTAACGCGATCCCTTCAGGAACCTCAGCATCAATCAGAGAGCTGCAGAGGAGGATGCTGAGAAATCCAATACAGCACTGCCTCTCTGACTACACCATCATAAGGACATCGAGTTGTGATTGCGGATCATGGACAGCGTCATGGGGTCCTTAGAGAGTAAAATCTTTATCAAAGTCCCTCCATTTTTAATCATAAAGGGGGGAAAAAAGAGTCTCATTTGTGCACTTAAAAGTCCACCAGCATGGTCACGTCAGAAATAAGAGGCTCATATGGAGGATGTGGTTTCTCGTCGGATCACACAAACAAGTCCAGCGCTTATGTTTCTCCAGCCACAGCGTGCACATTGTGCTGTCAGCAGATGCTAAATAAACCAGGCTCTTTGTCTGTAACACAAGGATTTGCAAGCTGGGAAAGAAAGAAATATATATCCCAGGAGGCTTGTGGAGACGCAGAGCATTCAGTCAGGTGCACCTGATAGCTTTTCATAATGCATTTAAAGTGCATAGGGTTGCATGCAGGACGTATTAAAGAAGGACCAGTAAAAGGACTGCGAGTGCATGCGATGCTCTTAAATGCTTGTACCTTTGAAGCTTTGGCATTGTAAATGTACAGTATCACACACCAATAAAATAAAATAAAAAAAAGTAGAGAGAACGAGGGATGGATCTGCCATGATACAGCAACAGATAAACTGGAGGAATTTGCCAGAACACTTCCTGACAGTGCATGCTAGGTAACGACTTACTGCTGCAGATATCCGTCGAGTCGACTCGATCTGCGTTCACACCCTGACTGATTCGAACACACACGGCATGGCATTTCTACCTTCTCCTGTCATTCATTAGAATGAAGCATGAGTTGAATGGAGTTTAATGCAAAGTTTTCATAATATCGCACATCAATAGAACAATGATCAATCTTTAATTATTCAATAAAATAAAATAGAAGACTCTCCCTACACCAGTATAACATCTTTTCAATGGTGAGACCTGAGAGCCATGAACAGGATTAATTGAGATTTAATGTGTACGTTATGAGCTAGAACGTGTTCTAAATGTTGTCTTTAACACTGTTGAAGGTGTTTAAATCCTGAAAGCATCCTTCTACTTCCACATGTTGCCTCTGCTGAAAAAACTATTGAGACTGGCTTTTTTAAAGGGATCAACAAGACGTCACTTCAGTATCAAAGAATAGGCAAAGTTTGTGTCCAATATAAATGTTTAGTTTTTGTTGTTGTTGTTGTTTGTCAAGCTGGTTACAACTTACATCACAAATCAGAACTTGTAATGATGTCACTTTCTACTCTGTGTGTTCGAGCAACGGGAAATGGGGGGGAAAAAAGCACAGACGCCTCCATGTGTGTCTCAGGGTTAAGCCTATGTTCCCAGGGTCCTCATTTATATGGAAAATAATAGGGAGTATGACAAAGGGTCCTATGTTCCCAGGACACAGTGTGCTCCCCTTCTCTGTATAGCACATAATGGAAGCCTAAAAAGAGCGCTCCCAGCTTACTATTAGTTTAAAGAACTTTTTTTTTTCTAGAGACCCCCACAACCACTTAAAAGGATAAATTTAATAAAACTATTAATTTTGTTTTGTTTAAAACATTTTGAAACCTTGTTCCAATAAAGGTGTGTGTATAATTCTTGGAGCCCTGCAAGGTGTGGGAACAAAATACTATGTTATGCCCACGACATACTAACAAACTGCTTAATAAGGCATGGAGACGAGATAGTTTAATGCCCGAGATTCTACTGTATGTTTTGGCCAAATTAATAACCTCATAGCATTTAGCTTCTTGTAAACTATGGACAAATTTTAATTGATTTTAAACTGTTATTATAGATGTATATAGATATATACTGTAGATTAATTTGGGTTTATCCCTGACACAGAGCACACTGTAACTCCAAAACAACAATCATTCTGTCACATCTGGGACATGAATGATGTTCGTATGTCGAGGTCTCAACATGGCATTTCATTCCCACATTGTAGTAAGTCGTATTAGTAAGAATATTTTTTTTACCATTGTCGCTCTGTAGGAAATATTTTCTTATATAATAAATATCTATTATCTAAAATTGGTCTTGAACGGGATAATAGGGTTAATGTGCATTAACCGAAAAATTACCAAGGGAACATAGGACACTCAGAACATACTGAAGATATGCTCCTTGTGTCTCCTGTTAGCAACAAGCTAGCTATAAGTATACATCACTCAGCTAACTGTCCTGGGCTGACGTATACTTTCCTCCAAACAGTAGAGTAAATGTTTGAGATTATGTTTTGAGTTGAATGAAACAGATGAACCACAATTGGTTTGTAAAAACGGTGCAACTTCAGTGGTGTGGAACTGGTTTGGTTTTCGCCCGTCAGATACCCAACAAAGCACAATTTTTTGTAGAATATGCAAGCGGGTCGTCGTGGCGAAGGGAGGAAACACCACAAACCTACAGTATTTCATCATTTAAAGCAGAAGCACTTGTTGGGGTACAACAAAGCTGTTAAAGCACGAGAAAAACCTCCATGAGCAGTAGCATAATTTATCCATGTTATTAGTTTGCTTGTTTTGTTTTTACTCAAGAGTTTGTGCAATTTTATTATTTGACTTATTTATTTGCCACACTGCAGTTTTATGTTGCAAAGCAACTCTTTTTAAGTTTTGTGGATATTATACATGGTTATGCTCAGGATATGTCAGCCCATTTCCACTGGAAATGCCTTTTGGTTAAATTGTCAGCAAGGAATTTGTATTTGCACTGTTCAAATTTTATATAGCTTTAATGCACATACACACAGCTGCTTGTTTAATTGAAAATAAATTTATGTTTTTTTTTTTTGCACTAATAAAGTTTTGGAATTGTAAAGTATTTTGTCTTGTGTCAATCATATCGTCAGTTATATCGTTATCGCAAATTTTCAAATATATATCGTGATAAATATTTTTAGCCATATTGCCCTGCCCAAAAAATATTGAATTAGCAGTCAAAATAACTGATGTACTTAATTATAATATGAAATATCCCAAAAGATCCTCATCAGCTTCATCTCACTGATCCCTTTAGAGTTGTGATCATATGGCTAATTAGCTTAGCTACAGTTAAATGTTAAAGCCCCTTAAAGCTCAAGGCATTGCTAATTGTTTCTGTGACAAAATGCCAATTAAAGCTGTAAATAAATTTAAACAGTAACAAGACAACTTTTACAAACATTTAAACTGGTAAAAAAAAAAATCATTTTTGCTACTTTAAATTACATCCTCGCTTTGTTTAACCCTGCTAACTTGTTAGCAAGAAAATCACCACACAAGCTACAGGTTAGGAAGCTAAAACAAACACGAAGAGCCAGAAGTGATGACTGTGAGTTGGAAATGCTGTTATTCCTGTGTTTTCTGAGGTAAAACTTTACAAGAAAGCTGAACATTAAAGTACTAAAGGAAACAGGAAGGCGATTAAAAACTGTAAAATGTCCCTACTTTTTGTACTTCATGAGATCTGGTTTGTATTTTATTTCCAGAAGGAGACAAGTTTTTTATTATTATTATTATTATTATTATTTAATTCTGCACCAAGATGACAACGGTTGGGAGAAACGAGGTTGTGAAAAGCCTAAGGGAAACGCCTGTCATAAATGCATTTTGAAATATCAAAACAAAATTCCATGATGAGACAGTTACCTTAAAAAAAAAAAAAAACGACTGATTTTGAAAGGTAATTTTAAAAAAGTGTTGAAGCCAATTAAAATGTTTTTGCAAGTTTGTTAGAAATTGTGCACGAAGCTTCATATAAATTTCTACTGTATAATTAGATTTCAGACTTATGATAAATATAATAAATGTTCATTTCATAATCAAATCATGTCAGCGAATGAACCCGAAAAAAAATGTGAAACATGAGTTCTGTTAAACAAAGCTCTGGCACTCCTGACCCACACAAAGACGAGCTCGGTGGCTATAAATGATTTGCAAAGCGAAGCGCTCATTTGGGTCTCGTCCCAAACACACTCCATCTCAACGCTCGAATGAAGGAAATAAAGCCTCTCCTGTCAGCCTGCACGCATACACTCGTAAAAAGCCGTAATAAAAGCTCTCTCTGGAGATTTGATGTCGAGCTCGTGAGCGTCATTAAAAGCTTTATTGCACGTGTCAGATTCAAATCAGGACTTTCTACTGTGTTCGGGTTTAATTGGGTTTGCTCAGCTGTACCTCGCTTCTCCTGTAACACACACTGAGCCTGGAAATTAAAGAAACTGACAAATAGGATGTAAAGCAGCGCAGATAGTAAAAACAATCGTGGTTTACGATTAGATTATCCGAATGAGCAGCAGGATGTTTGGATCATGGTGGATACTGTGGTGTCAGGAAGAAGCCATGAAACCCTCAAAGAAGGAAATTTATTGCTCTCATAGGGAGGTACAAACTAGTAAAGCATCACTGAGCATATCAATTATAATGTACTCAGATAAGACTTCACTTGTCAGAAAGAAACACAATCAAATCTGTTATACTGTATGATTCTGATTCATAGCTGATATCAGGTGAAATCTGATTCTGATCAGGGTGATCCGGGTAAAGCCTCTCCTGGGGGAACTTCACAAATCCACACATTTGCACACACCTAGGGGGCAATTTATAGCCTACAGCACAGCCAATCTGCCTCTCTGGATGGATGGATGGATGGATGGATGGATGGATGGATGGAACCTGAAAGAAAGCAACACAGACAAGATGCACGGAGAGCTTAAGCAAGCCAAGCTTCAGGACTCTGGAGATAGCAGTACGAGGCAGAAGTGCTGCGTAAATATAAACATCCGATGCACTATATTACATTTAAACCTGATGATGAGGAAAGATGAAGCACTCACATGGGACTTGATCCTGATAGACAGTTCAGCATGCATGATAGGGATGGATGTGTGATCTGAAGACTCACTCAAGACACTTTCGCTCTGACACGGCAAGGGACGAGGCGCAAAAAAAAAAAAAAAAAAAAATGCACAAAAACCCCATCCAAAATCCAAAAAACAAAAACTGAAAACTCGACAAACACACACACAAACACACACATCAGAGCTGCGGAACAGATCCTGGATAAACTGCGCGCAGACTTACCGAAACCCGAGAGGCAGAGCGCAGTCAGGAGAAGGGACGCGGATGGAGAGAGCATCTCTTCTGCTGCTTCTTCTTCTTCTTATTATTATTATTCTCACGGAGCTCCCGAGATCGGAGCTGAGTTTCCGCGTCTCTTTGAAGAAAAACAACAAGATCAAAAGAAGAAGAAGACAGCCTTTCCGTATCACGTCTGCGTCTGCGTGCGTTTGTGTGTGTGTGTGTGTTCTTTTCCCTTCCAGTAGAAATGTGCGGGTTCGCAGTGTGTCACGCAGCCAAAGTGCTCTCCGCGCGCTCAAGGCACTCTCTGGCTCCCTCTGCTTCGCGCGCTCCGACGGAGAAACACGCACCGCGCGCACACACACACACGCGCGCGACCGCGCGCGCAGTGAAGGAGCGCTTTAATTATTGAGGCGCACGCGAGGTGAGAGAGAGAGAGAGAGAGAGAGAGAGGCGGCGAGCGCGCACATGCGGGACGCGGGAGAGCGCGTGCGGGCGCAGGAGGAGGATCACCCAAGAGAAGTTGGAGGTGAATGCCGCGGAGTTGAAAGATGCGCGCGGGAAGGACGAAGCGCGCGCACACGTCCGATTGAAAGAAGAGATTGTGCAAATGGATCACGCACACATACACGCGCGCGCGCGCTGCGCGGACTCTTTACACCCTGATTCTCACGGTGAAGCGCGTGATGCGGGTTCTGGTTCTGATGTTCCATCTGCAGCTTCACTCTCTCCACCCTCAGGTTCTCAGGTTCTCAGGCCCATTAGGAAGTGTAGTGCTTTCTACAGCTTGGGGGTTCTTTCTTAAAATCGGTTAACCAAAAAAAGAAAAGGAAAAAAAAAAAAGAGTCGACTCGAGACAAGAATCGAGTCAAATAACCGATTCGATTCACTGAACCGACTCCTGCTTTACTAAAGTAGGACACTGAAAGGCAATATTTAATCACCTCACCTCATCAAATATCAACACCTCTTTTGCGCAGTTATTATTATTATTATTATTATTATTATTAATAATGTATACGCATAGGGCAAGCAATCTCTTTCCTCCTCTACATGTCCAAAATTACTTATTTCAAGAACGCCATCGTAATGTGCATGTCTTGTATGGACTGTTGAAGGAAACCAGAGTACCCTGGTGAAACCCACCAAGCACAGGAAGAAAATGCAAACTCCATGCACACAGACCCAAGGCGAGAATCAAACTCTTGACCATTTAGGAGGACGAGGCCACAGTGCTAACCACTACACCACAATGATGCTGTAATATATACAGTATATATGTGTATTATAGCAGCTATAAACATATCCTGTACTTTTTTCCTGCATTGTTCTTATGAATTAAATGCAACTTGTCACATGAACAAGAAACCACAAAGTGTAAACTTCTCTTTGTGCTTTGAAAATGTCAGAAAGCTTATAGTTACAGCTTTACCCCTGACTGTTACAAAGCTCTAACACTGGAGACTCCTTCCATAACTGTTAAATAAACATCTTACTATAGAAACTGCTTCATTATTGTAAACCAGCACTGTGGTGTGAGTACTTGATTCATATCATACTGTAGCACCATTTCATTATTTCTCATATTACAACAAACACAAAGTTAAGTTGTGTAACTCGCTCTGACGCAGATCAGGAATGAAACAACGTTAAAGAATTTTCCCTTTTCTAAAGATGACTCCAGATGACTTCTCAGCGTTCATAAATATGTATTTTGCTCGGCCAGAGTGCAAGCGTGGAGCGATATCGCTCGAATTCCCTTTGAATAAAGATCCCTCCTGAGTCGGCTTCGTGCTCTGTTCAATCCTCACAGTCTAAGAACAACCGAGTGGAGTCTGTGGAGAATTGCACACAAGCGAGGAAGAAGCATGAGGACGAGGTTAAAAACAGTGTGAGGCGCTTCAGATACCGGCGATGGAATCATTTTCTGTTTCTCACAGATTTTTACCTCTCAGAAAGAAACAACAATATTCGTTATGGAAGCTGGAATATCTCGAGGTGTGGGGAAAAAAAGCAGTTCTTAAGTAAACAAAAATGACATGGAGGATTATGGGTAATAATGTTTACTTTGTTGTAATAATGTCGTCTTGATGAATAATCGGTCCTGTCATGTACACAGAGGCCCAGAATCTCTAAACTACAGGAACAATGCTAATGTATATGATAAACTAATGAATTATACTACATAGAACCATTGAATATGAATTAAATGCGGCTTTGCATTATTAATTTGCTTCATGATGCAATCAGAGCCAAGAGTCAAACAAACAAGACATCTTTTTTTTAAAGTCAAGTCCAACCTCATAATCATAAATGATAACAATCTGTTCTGACTCTTTAATTATTAAATCCTCTCACTCAGTTGATATTAAATATTGTATTAAGCTTGTATAAGAGTCTTCAATATTACATTTCTTTCAGGTGAGGATCAAATCAAACCTTTTGAACCACCCCTATGGTTCCACTTATACACTGTGCACTACAACATCTACTGTATGGTTTATAAGTCGCTCTGCATTAAAATCTAAGATGATGAAGCTGTCGACCTTCAGGAAGGTAACAGTGACTCCACTTCCTTACACCACGCTGTTGCTGATGACTTCCCTACGAAAGTGCAACACGCAGTGTTTTAATGCTCAGTTCTCTCAGTAAGGCGTGTAATGTTCTCTCTGTGGTGTCACTGCATCAGCATCTTCTCTCTGTCTAACTTCGAAAAAGCAGGAACCTGAGCAGATCGTTCCTGCAGGGGGAGGATGATAGAGCGCTGAGTGACACTTCAATTAAGCACCTCTTCTCCCCCTGTGAGCTTCGTAGGCAGAAGGCAGGTCATTAAAATACCTTTAGAGCGTGCAACATTTACTCACGGCCGGTGATTAAGAATCCGAGGCTGACCGAGGACTTCCAGCGCTCTCTGAAGAAACAAAGCCATCACGGTGGGGTTGTGAAAGGCCAGACGATGACGTGTGGTGGAGAACTGTGGGGTGATGTACAGCAGCCTGTGGTCTGTTTCAGAATAAATCAGAAGTCCCAACTAGGATAATTCCTGTCTTTTTTTTTCAACAGTTTCTGTGTGTGTGTGTGTGTGTGTGTGTGTGTGTGTGTGTGTGTGTATTTCATGCCTCTCTGACAGACCTTCTGCTGTGTATATGAGAAATCTCCTCTGAGCTGGCATTATGGGCGTCGCTCCCTCCTGGCACTCTGATGTCTCGAGTGCCTTTTAGACGCAGCAGGGATCCATCAGCGCCCGACAATATAGATCAAGAGCGTTTCAGTTCCCTGATGTGCAGGTGATGTGATGTTTTGTCCCGATTCAGGGGTGAAAAATGAAACGTGACATTTCCTGAACACTGAGACCTCTTTGTTCAGTCTCCAAATGTGACACTTTCTATAAATAATCTCAGCATCAGCATGTGCTGTGAGTTTAGACGAGCGTCATGCAGGAATGTGGCAAATGTTTAGTCTCATTAGCTCAAGCGATTAATCTCAAAACTTAATTTATACTATTACAATAAATGTACACTACCGTTCAAAAGTTTTAGATCACTTGCAAATTTCTTTGTTTTTGTTTCGTGATTTATTTTCTACATTCTACAACAATACTGTGGATTTCAAAACTATAAAATAACACATATGGAATTAGGTAATTATGTAAAAACAAGAAAAACACCAGTTAGTTGTTATTGTAAGACACAGAGGTCGGCCTTTCTGTAATAGTTCCTGCAAGAACAGTATTGTGTCAAGTGCATTTGCGAAATCCGTCAAGCACCATAATGAAACTGTCTCTCATGAAGGCCGTCCCAGGAGGACGAGACCAAAACCTCCCTCTGCTGCAGACGAGAAGTTCATTTAGAGTTATCAGCCTGAAAAATGAGCAATTAACAGCAGCTCAGATTAGAGGCGTTATGAAGTCTTTACAGAGCAGAAGTAGCAGAAACATCTCAATATCAACTGTTCAAAGGAGATTCATGCAGTTTTTGGACGCCTTCAGCAAAACTTTACAATGTAGAAAGAAATAAACATCAGGAACCATCATGGAGTTGGAAAGTGTTCTAAAACTTTTGAACGGTAGTGTACGAGTCACAACAGCATCCTGGTTCATCCATATCCACAACCAGGAACATGATCTTAATTGAAGTGATACTGAAAAACAGGTTCAAGCATGGGTTTACAACCACACATAGATAAAACACACAAGTAAAAGCACCAGTAGCCATCTGCATCACTATAAAAGCACAGAGGTACATTAAACATCTTGTTCTTGAGTGTTTATATTGTAACCGCTCATTTGCATCAACTTACTTTGTATGGTAGATGTGTTACTTGTACAGGTTAAAAAATGTGTGTAATTACTTGGAAGGAGTCTCCAGTGTCAGGGCTTTGAAGCCATCCTAGGTAAAGTTGTTTTATAACTCGCTAACATGCCAGGCTGTGTTTAAAAGACAGAAACACAACAAGGAGTCGACATCTCCTGGTCAACATTTAAGACAAGACAAGAACAGTTGAACGCAGGGTTGTACAGCTTACTAAGTGCACTCGGGAGGTATTCTAGGAAATACTGCACAAAGTGGACAGATGGACAACGGGGTGCGATACGATTCAATCAGCTTTAAACGTGAAAATGATCGGTACAGAAAAATTCATTATTTTTCATTATGCGCTATAGTACATAATTCTCTCAGGAATATTATGTTGCGAATAAAAAAGCCGTTCCTCATGTTAACGTTTACACACGCTGCTCAGAAATGAGTCACGAATGCTAATGAATCACAGCGTTACTTTTACTGAGACGCTGGTTAAATAAATGCACAGAGCTGCGTAGGTGTGTGTGTGTGTGTGTGCAACATTAACTGAGATAAAGCTTCGTCTTATGATTTGAAGACAAACTGCTGGACTTATAAGCAGAGATCTGACTTCTGCGATGACTGTAGAAGACGTAGGGATGTCTAATAACCATTCAAAAGGTAAAATGATACCGAACCTGCTGTGATGAGAAATGAACTGAAGTTTATACAGCGGTGGTGGGTTCGGGTTGTCCATAAACTCATCTTGTTTAATGTAAGGGAGACATATTACACACTGATTTCCAGCATTTTCCCCCTTAACTTGTCACCTGTCTGTTTCCACCCACACTAAAGCTCTCTGCTCTTACAAACATGTGTTCTCTGAGACACGTGAAGTCAGACGACTGCTGCATCCCTTCTCAGAGGAAAGAGCTGAAATATGTTAGCTCACAGTAGAGAGCATGAGTAAGCTCGTCCCACTTAAAAGCACTGCCACTTTCCTCTCTTGGACGCCTGAACAAAGACGGCTTTGTAACCGATGAGAATTGAACTTGATGAGAGGGCGAACACTCAGGAGCTCAATTCACTGAGCTGTGTGTGTGTGTTGTAAACAATTAATAATGTAATAATTAATAAATAAAAATCCTAGGCATGAAAGAGAGGCCCAATCCAACCAAGGTTAAGCACACTGTCCCCTCGCTTTCAATTCAATTTATGAATTCATTTGTGAAGTTTGTGGAGTCAATGGTGGCAAGAAACCTTGAAAAGAACCAGACTCAAAACAGAACCCATCCTCATGGTGATACCAGATAGTGTGACCATAAATAAACCCTTTCTGCAACTTTGTTCTATACACTTTCTATAGGGCATGACGTACATGACGTACATTTTGTTACAATTATATACAACTATTGTGGCCGTTTCAGTCCTTAAACTATTCATGTGATTGCAGTCACAGAAAACTGTTTGTCTAAAGCAGTCTTAAGCCCTCTTCACAAATATTAAGTGTAACTGTTCTCAGTTATCACATCATGAGAACAGAGCACTCGGGGCTCATGCTCGGCAGCAGTGAGTGGACTCTATACGATGAAAAGCAGAACCCCAGGATGAATCTGGCAGGTGCAGAGGGCAGAAGGGGTCAGGTTCACTTGTATTTCTGGAGTGCCATGTGGAACTTGAAATAGAAAGTGAGAGGGAGTGAGTGGGGACAAAGGAAACGGATATACCGGGAGGAAGAAATAGAAAGAGACAGCCAGAGAGACAGAGAACAGTTTGGTACTGTATGCTCCCAGTCACATAATGGAACGGGTCAATGCAAATTTTGCGCAGAGTGCAAGCAGAGCAGGGACTCCAGCTAAACAAGCTATTACAGCATAACTTCAAAGGAGAGAAGAAGGAGATACAGACATGAGGGCTCCCTGGGAAGTAAAGTAACCAGTCACTACACCGTAAACAAACCTGAGTGATCGATGAGAGTCGTGGAACACAGCATCCAAATATACTAACTCCCCCAGATCTGCACTTTTATCTGAATAAAAGCTGTTTTTAAAAGGATTGACTAAAACTGGATATACTGTATCTTGCATATTTTTTACAATCCTAATTGATCCTGCGAATATATATATATTAATGATGACTCGAAAATGGTGGAAAACGTGGATGCAAGACAAGTAGCAGCAGTTTTAATATGCACCACCATCTGTGCTGAGTAAAACAAACAAACAAACAAACTAATTTGGATGAAGGCATGGAGGGTTATGGAGGTATGGGATATTTATTATAATTAGATAATAATAAATATTCATTATTTTTCTCTATCCCTACTAGCCTCAAATATCACCAATTAACAGCACCTCAGATTAGAGCCGCTATGAAGGCTTTACAGAGTAAGTTGCAGACAAATTTTAATGTCAAGCGTTCAAAGGAAATTGTTGCATATTTTGCATTCCCCTTAACATTGTTTTACAGTGTAGAAAGAAATTAAAATCAGAAAAGACCGCCTGTGATCCGGAGATCGCGGGTTCGAACCCCGGGTGATGCTGTTGCCTCTCACAGCCGGAGACACAGAGAGAGCTGATTGGCCCGAGCTCTCTCAGGGGGGAGGGATGAGAGGTACTTTGTGCTCCCACATTAACGACGGCTCTACAAGCCAATCAAGAGCATCTGTGAGTTTGCGTAAGCGGAAGGAGCGGATAGCGCTGTTCCTCCGAGTGTGTTACGCCGCCCCCAACGGTGCGTGAGCAAACAGTTCGAAAAAAATGGTCGCTGACGTCATGTGGGTCGGAGGAAACACGTGGGCGGTCTACGGCCCTCCCTACTGAGTGGCGGTATGAGCTTAATGTGGGAGCCCCTAGTGACTGGGAGGAATTGGACACTGGGAGGAAATATATACATAAATAAATAAAATCAGAAAAGACCAAGGAGTATCGAAGGTGTGTCCAAACTTTTGAATGGCTGCCATTAGTAGAACATCCAGGCAGTAAGACATTACGGAAGCCCAACCTAGACATAACAAAAGCATGAATTAGTGGCATCATGTAGTGACAATATTTTTTTTCCTTGGCAATATTTCTCAGATGAAAGAAGGCTATCCTAGTAATATTATCTACATGAGCTTCAAATGAGAGACTGAAATCAATAATCATACCAAGGTCTTTTACTGCCGCACATGATGAAACAGAATGGCCATCCAGAGTTACTGTGTTATCAGAATGCTTACTTCTAACAGCAGTAATGAGAAACAGGTTAATAAGCATCCAGTGTCTAATGTCCTTTACACAATCCTCAACTTTATTAAGCTGGTGTTACTCATCTTGCTTTACTGACACATATAACTGTGTGTCATCAGCATAAGAATGGAAACTAATAACATGCTTACAAATGATCTTGCCCAGAGGAAGCATACAGTAGCAGTGGGCTTAAAACTGAATTTTAATACATGTAGAAAAGTCACCATTTATACTGTATATAGAATCTGATAATAATCAGTCAAACAAGATCTGTTACTCCCACTAAGAGCTTTCCTATAGCTCAGGATGTTCTCCTTCTATGCTGCCCCTACTCCTTCCATCTCTCTCTCTCTCTCTCTATGTCTCTCTCTGACACCCCATATGCCTCCTGACTCGAGTCTCCTGCCCCCAGTGGGAGTGTAAATTGCTCATTTCAGCAGTGTCAGCTTGGCATAGTGCTCACACAGGCTTATTAGTTCGCTGCATCAAAAGCTAGATAATAGCCGTCCTGGAAATTAGGCTCCTCTTGGCACGCAGCGCTCAGCAGATTACTGCTAATCAGTTTGCAGGCAAAATAGGTTCCGAACCGAGACTGTGCCTTTAGTGCAGCTGTTTTAATAAAACAATCGTTTTTATCTCCTAACATAATAGGAAGTGCAGGAGTTTTCAGAACACTAAATAATTTTATGTCATAAACAAAGTGTTTTGTCTCCCCTTGAGCGTGCTCTACATCCTGACAATCTCAACAGACATACGCCGCTTGTACTGTTCCAGATCTCTCTCTCTCTCTCTCTCTCTCTCTCTCTCTCTCTCTATCTACAGTCGTTGGTGATGTTGCGTGTCAGAGCAGACTATGCCAACTTTCATAGCTCTTAGCACATGAGCTGTGGCAAGAGAGGCTTTATCTCCCACAAACACACATCCGATTGCATCCTGAGGGCTTTTATGGACAGGTATGTGGGTGTGTGTTTATGGAGAGTCACTCATTCAGAAGGTTTATTTGCAAATGCCTTGAATGCCTCCTTCCTAGAAGACCGAGTCAACCAAATCACTTCAATTTCAAGGAAGCATTTTCCATGATCGTGATCTTGCAGGTGCATTATATCCACTGCATTATTCTCATTAGTATTAGCTGATTGAAAGTCTCTGTTCCAGTCGGGTCTCTCTCCTGGGATTCTACACTTATCACGTCTGGGGGTTTTGCGCTTGGTGTGTGTGGAGTGGGTGATGCAAACTTCCATTGTGTTTATAACCACATGAGTAATGGCGGTGTCACTGAGCGGAGAGAATCAACTCAGGATTACAGAAATCTCTCCATCGTTATCTCTTTCCTACCAGGCCATTCTTTCAGACCAGCTTTTTTCTCACAGGGTCAAATTCCCCACAAGATTTGTTTTGTGTTCAGAAAAACTAAAGCAGAACTCCATCCTATATAGAAGTGAATCCGGTGCACGTTTGTACTACTGTATCAATCCAACACTGAGGGAGACCCAGAATACAACGCAGCTAAACGACGCAAGACGCAGCTTAGCTACTGTAACACTAGAAGCGCCGAGCAGCGGTCATTTTGAATCCAGAAACCTCCTTTCATGACTTTTCCTAGATCTGTGAGCATAATCACCCAGCATGCTTAAATAAAAAAAATCGCACCAGTAAAAGCCAGTATAAAGCTATTTTGCTCTTATTTACGTGAAATTGCTGACAGCTGCGTGACGGCGTGACGTTTCCTGCCTTTTCCAACCTGCGATTCTCATTTCTCTCAGCAGATGGCGCAAGGGATCGCGCATACTATCTATGCGTCATTCAGTGTTTATCTCAGGTTTCATTCCATATATGCAGTTATATATATATATATATATATATATATATATATATATATATATATATATATATATATATATATACTTCTGTGAAATATCGACAAATCGCCATTCATTCCCGCATTGATAATCAGCCATATTATATAAGGAGATTTAGGGATTTAGCTCTACTTAATTTTATAAAGTTTTTAAGAAAATTCATTAGCTCGTTCATTCTATTTGAAGCTTCTGAACTTCTCGGATGTTTTTTTTAGTGTGACAGTGCTTTAGATTAACAATAGGCGGTCAAATGACCGCTGAACCGCGTTATAAGTAGGTCTCACTGGCGCGGCGCTTCTAGTGTTAACAGTCTAGGCAATGTTGATGAAGCTTTAGAAAGCTGAGCTGTATGTGAAGATGTAACAATGCTGTAAAGACAGAAGTTCTGAATAAATCTCTAAAGTCAGAAAGATCAAATCTTAGTTATAAAGCTTAATATACAAGATGTTCAGCTTGGTTTTTCCCTCTATAGCAGCTGTACTGGATAAACGCCATACTTCCTGGTATAAATCATCATATTCTGTAATGGGGGATTTTGAACAAAGACAAATACACGACCAGTCACTTTGTTGACCTACAATAAAAAAAGGGCTTCTCACATACTTCAGATTAATTGGAACGTTTTCAAGCCCACGATCGAGTGCATTGCTGATAAAGTACTGGCTAATTATGCTAAGTGGCCCAACCTTGAGCTGAGCTCTTTGGCAATCAGAACAGAATTATGTTGTTCAGCTAAATACAACGCACACATTCATACATGGGAGCTTGTTTTATGTGAGCAAGCCAAGAAAATAACTTTTTAATTAATAAAGAAATGTTAAGATGTATGTATATATGTATACCTGCATACTGTATATACATATTTTGTATAATCTGGGATGTGGAGAGGATAAAAAATTCTGTGGTATTAGAGGAATAAAACATTTTCAGGGATTATTTTCCTATTAAAACTTGTCATGAACTGTTTATTCTTTCCATAATGAAACTCTTTATATTTATTTTACTTAACTCTTAAACAGCTGAGCATGAGCTAGTGACTGAGCTTCATTAATTAACCCGGGTTTGTATTTCGACCAAAGTTAAAAGATAAACTAATTGCCCCTGCCATTAATATACTGATTCAGAGCAAATTTTACATTTGATCTCTTCCTTCTTTATAATCTGATTTTACACTCAAGGCACGTCACATATGATCATCATCGTCTCTCAGCATGACAGGCTGATAAATATACTTTGTAAATTTGGACGCTCACGCGGAGATGTAATCCCTGCATTGATTTTGTGGGTTTCCTGTAAATTCTGTGCAGCTTCTAATCATACGGTCAACGAGCACCTCAGCAGAGACGCTCCAACAGCGTGGATCATGGTATCGACTCGACAGAGCTGACATTGTTTTATTTCCAGCTCCAGCACTGAGCGCGTCCTGAACGAGCCTTAAGCAATCTCAAGGCTCAGCTTATGGATTAGAATTGAATTTTGGATTAGTCAGAGTCAACGTGTGAAATCTAATCTTTCTTCCTGCCCCTCTCTGAACACCTGGGCTGTAAACGAGATGTATTATCTGCGACAGCCCTTCGTCATTTTTCGCCGCTTACCGAGAGCTCACTCTCATGCTGGAGAAACATGGTTCCTTTACTGAAGATCAGCGGCACGTCAGGAGAAACATTATCTCCAGCTAGTGATAAGTATATCTGTATAAAGACCTGCTTTATACTGGCTGTTTAATAAATAATAAGTGACACATGATTATACTGAGATTATGTGTCATGAATGCAAACCACAAAGAAAATGTATCCCAGAGTGAGAGAGAAATCAGTGCATGATTATTATTATTATCAACACTCCTTTGCTGAAGCATGGTGGTGGGAGCATCATGTTCAGCGTTACGCTCAGCCTTCTGGAAAAATAATATAAAAAAATCAATATAATAAATAAATAAATATAAGAAAAATATAAGAAACTTAGCTGTTCAACTATGGAAAAGAAAATATTCTGTACAATATAGAAAAATATAGGAATCCACAGAGATGTGGATCAGTTGTCTTAAGTGGATAATTGGATGTGTTTTCTTGATCTTCTCCATCTCATTTGTATTCCAATCATTCTTGACTGAATGGGGATTTCTCTGATTTGAATTAATTTAACAAACCCGAACAGGATCATGGCTCATTCAAACTAACACTGGGTCTCCTACACCACCTGACTCCAGCAGATGTTCAGGCCATCTAAGCTGTGACCTTCCCCAGGCACACGTTTCTCTGAAACTCCCTGAGGTCAAGATTGGGAAACTTGATCCTTAAAACCCTTGTAATTATTATTATTTTTTTCATTAAAATGTTTAACAAGATTGTCTTTAGTTTTTCAAGGCTCCTTTAACGGTGACAGGTCGATCCAACCTGAATGCAGCACTCCATGGCTTCTTTTCTCAGAAGTACATGAAAGAAGAAAATACAGATAAATAAAGTTTTTGTTAGAACCATTTGCCTAAAGGAAACAAAAACTCAAACTGATGCTTTGGTGACTCATAAAGTGACCAGTGTGCTTATTAACCACACACACACACACACACACACACACACAGTGGTAATGTAATATCCAGGGCAAGTGTGTGGTGGTGTATACGAGACTGCGAGCTCATCAGAAGTGTGTGTAATAAAGTCCTTCAGGAGATCCTCCTGGCGTCTCTTTTAGTGAATCCGTCCATCACTTCTGACAGCTGCACTGTACCTCACTGCTATTGTGCTACACTGAAGATTAAACATGCACAAGGAAATGAATGTGTTCCCTTCAGTGTGTGTGTGTGTGTGAAGACAGAACACAATTTGTTGCTTCTTGTATAAACGCACAGCCTTGACGTTACCAGTGCCACCAGGAGTTCAGCAGTCTTAAAAGTAATTAGCTGAAGTGATGTCATATTTAAAGCAATTATGAAATTATTCACTGGATTTCATAATGATAGTCCTTATTTCCGTATAAGGAATCTTCATTGGAAGGAAGGAAGGAAGGAAGACGAAGCTTAAAATGCACAGCCGCTGTACCATACTATGTGGTTTTCTTAATGTCCTCCTAATTACACTGGAGTTCCTACTGTATTTTTATCATCAGCAGATTAATAATGCAGATGATAAACGCAGGTTTTTAGAAAGCCCTGGACTTCCAGCGAAGCGAGCTGATATTGCTTCTGAGAGTTCTGAGCTCGAGCTTGTGGTTTGTCTGACATATCTCGTGAACCTACAGTACAGATGCGTGTGGGCCGGGGCCGTGGCTCCTCCAGCAGCTCTCAGACTAGTGGAATCCCTTTTCAGACCAACGAGGACCAAAAAAAGTATAAAGCGCATGTCCGCTAACTTTCGGCAGGAAACGCTCCTCTGTGCATAAATTTCATTCACCTCCCGCGCAACACCAACCTCACGCAACCACTAACCCTAAGCCGACGCCATACTACAGCAAGGTCACCGAGCGTGCATGTTTTATCCACTTCACTTTCGAAAAGGAAAGAAAGTAAGGAATAAATGTTGTGCTGTTCGAATGATGAATCCTGTTCCTAAGCTGGTGTTGGTCATTTTTCTTAAACTGCATGTTTATTGAAGATGCGGAATTTTATTCCTCTTAAACTACATGAATATGGATTTTCTATTGGTTAAAGAACAATAGTAGGCTTTTTAACTTCTACATTTTGTTTCAGTTCTCATTTATATTGTAATATAGATATAAACAGTCAGTCCTTCACCTTTATTCTAGCTCTACTTAGCTTCTCAGCCTTCAGAGTCAGAGTTCTCATTAGCAGGCGTAGGAAAGGGTTTAGTCTAAGGGTGAACTTTGTGTTTTGCCAATCAAGGCTTCTTTTAACACAATATAATTATACACACACGTTATTTTACTGATGTATAATGTATATGTGAGCGTATAAGATAACATTATTAACATATAATTAGTAATACATTATGTATGTAACTAAGCAGATGTAGCGGTCCAAGACATCAGAGATGTACGTACAGTATAGCAGATGGTGTTTATGATAGCATGTGTACTGTATAAGAAGTCAGAGGTGCACATATGACAGATGGTGGGTTTGATAACAGGGATATAGTCTAAGAAAAAGCACAAGTACAAGCTTTTAAGCTCCACAATCAGGGTTGATAATGATTCAAACTGTGTGTATTTAAGCAGACACACACACACACACACACACATCTCGAATTGTTAATGCTTCGTCAGTTGTCCCTCTGATGAAAAGACACAGAGAGTTCCCGTTATTTGGATTTGGATTAAAATTCAACATGAAATGAATTTAAGCAAAAAAAGTCATAACAAGCTCTGTGCATGCTTCGGTCAAATAACTTAAACTTAAGATTCATCAAATGATCTGTATCTACCTCACTTTAAATAAACCAGCACTTACTGTACGCCTGTCCTTGTCCATTATAACTGCACCACCTTCAAACCAAATATAATAATAATATTACTTTTGCATTAATGTCAGATTCTATTAAACGGCTCATGTTCATAATGTTCTTGTCTCCTAAGTCGTCCATCACAGGCTATTTATTTAAAAAAAACTTTTTTTTTTGTTTTTTGTTTCATTTAATCCTGGTACATTCACCTCTAAGAAATATTCGGAGCGTTCCTCAAGGAGCTTCTATTATCAGATTTTCTGAAGATCATCAGAAGAAGAAAAGTACTTTATCGAAGTTCATTCAGTTTGTCATTATTTCCAGTGACATTGTGATATTGACTGATGAGGTCACTGTGAACGTACTGTACAATCCTTTTAGCAAAATTACATTACTGACTACATTTGTAATGAAGAACTATAAATTAGAAGTTGTATTTAAACTATACTTCAGTAAATAATTAAACAGTCCATGATGTCATTGTGCCTGTGTTGTAGAGTTGTTTTCTTTTATTCTTTCTCCTTTGCTAACCCTACACTTGAAAATCCTTGACATTGTGAAATTATTATTTAAATTTGCAAATCTTGTAAACACTTTCTCCCTGCACTTTACAAGCACAGCTCTTCTGACTGTGAAGTTCAATGGGTGCGTGGCATCAACCTTTTTCCATGCCGCATTCTGTTCGTGCAAGTTCAGCAGTGTCTCGTCTAATCGGACTTGTGCTGTGAGCTCTAGTGCATAGATCGGTGGTAGGGTCAGGGGTAGCTCAGTGGTTAAGGCATTGGACTAGGGTTCGGAAGATCCCAGGTTCAAACCCCACAACCACCAAGTTGCCACTGTTGGGCCCTTGAGCAAAGCCCTTAACCCTCAACTGCTCAGATGTGTAATGTAAATGTAAATGTACTGTAAATGTAGGCAGTCCAGCCACCTTGCTGCTCCGAGCTCGAACAGATACAGTGACTGTTCCATCTGGCTGCCTTTATGCAGTGGCCTCCATCAGGTGAGTTGGCGGTGCCCATGGCGGCAGACAGGTCCCGGATGCAGAGCTTAAGCAGGTGACATGCTGACACTTTTTTTGCCCAGTGCATAGTGAGCTTGAACTGGTGCATCAACAGCATGACATGTATAGTGTGCATTAGCTGTTGTATCAAAAGCGTTAACAAGTTCACCTTTGTACCTTCCCCGGGACATAGGGTATTACCCTGGATAGCTTTTGGATCATGCAGGCTTTAATCTCAGCTGCCCAGCTGGCCCAGGAAATCGATCCATTGGCTCAGCCTTGGCAAGATCCCTTGTGACCTCTAATGTCCAGACACCTTACCCCGACTAGGCATGTGGGCCACGATGGCAAACCCAGCACCTTTACCTTATTCGTGGCTTGATCGCGAGAGCTGGTACTTACAGTAGCTTAGATGTGGGCGGCCCGGCTGCGTGTGCTTTAGGTACGACATGCAGTTCCCACTCCCACTTCTGAGTCTTCAACAGGCAGCTCCTGCATCGCTTCTGTGAAACTCACACAGGCACAGCTTGACCATGGGCATGGATCCCTCTCATGCGGTGTTCAATCGGCACTGCTTCCTTTACTCGTCTTTGAAGTTTGTGAAACAGTGCTCCGTCCACATGCCACTTTCACTTTCACATTTACGTACATTTAGGCATTTGGCAGATGCTCTTATCCAGAGCGACTTACATTTTTATTTCATTAAACATCTGAGCAGTTGATTGTGAGCCCCTTCACAAACCTGTAGAAGGGGATGCCAATCTATACGGAGCCTTCGCAGTGAGAGAGGCAAGAAAAAAATTTGGTTGCAAGCCCGTCACTAGTACACGACATGACAATACACACACAGAGACACAGATATTAATAAGAGACACACTAAGCTCAGCAGGATGGTTCACAGAGCATTTGGCTTTTTAAGATTAGAGGTGTGTATCAGGACTGAGTTTAGGTCATGCCCAGTTGAAGTTTGAGTCCAGTTAAAGAGAGAGGTGTTGGGTTACATCTGTACAGTCTATACGATGAAAATATCACTACTCTGTATAAAGAGTAATAATTCCTGGAATTCAGATGTTGTGAGTTCACGTCTTGGAGACAGACGTAGTCACACATGGGAACGTAAAGGTTTACGACCCAAGCAAGCAACAGCAAGGATATTTACCATGTGAGATCTTTTTATACCGAGCTTTTACTGTAGCGATATAGACAATGTGGCCTCTTACTCTGCTTCATTTGGTTAGAGACTGATTCAGTATTTATAGATTAGAATTATATTATACTGTTATATTAGAAGGGCAGCACGGTGGTGATTCCTGGCCAGGCTCGATTCCCATCTCTGTGTGCATGGAGTTTGAATGCTCTCCGCGTGCTTGGTGGGTTTACTCCGGTTTCCTCCCACAGTCCAAAGATATGCAGGTTAATTAGTGTTCCCAAATTTCCCATAGTGTGTGAATGAGTGTGTGTATGTGTGTGTCCCCTGTGATGGATTATCACCCTGTCCAGGGTGTGCCCTGCTTCATGCCCTAAGCTTCCTGAGGTTGGGCTCCAGGACCCCGCGACCCTGAATACAGGATAAAACGGTATAGAAGATGAGTGAGAGTGAGTAAGTATTATATTAGAATCACATTATACAGTACTATATTGTATATTTGCTCCATTGTCTCCCGACACATCTATCTCTCTCCCTCCCTCTCTCTTTCTCTGAAACACAGTTAGAATATAGAGAGCCCACACAGGACCCGTTTTATGTCCTCAGGGATTTTATAAACTGCTGATTAACTAATGGCCTTGAACACACATTTGTTCATTACATCAGCTCAGGAGTAACAGATTCAGAGCCAGAGGACCTTTAATCCTTTTTCATCAAACTGATGAAAAAGGCAAAGACCAGAGGTGCTTATTATCCAAACTACAGAGTGGACCTCCATGTGGACCTCCATGCCTGGTTCAGAAGGTAGTTATTACACTAACATACACAATAAGTGCTAATATTTATATTAATACACATTGATTAATACACTGAATGTAATTGTTTCTATATGATCAGAATAAATGTTAATATGTTGAAGTAAGGAGATGTTACCAGTGATTACCAGTGATGTCATCAGTGTCGGTAATCTAAATTAAAATACTGTAGAGTTTTCCCACATCTTCAGCACAGACCAGTGATTTCTTGCTAACATGACAAGCATATGTCATTTTCCCCACGCATCGCTAACCTTATTCACTCTTGTTGATTTCTTCTTTACAACATCAGAAGAATCTGCCCATGTCTTTCTTCTCAGGCTACTCAGGTGCTTGTTCAGTTCGTGGTTATTTTAAGACTGAACTACTGCAACTCACTCCACCATTTGTCCTCTGCAGCTGATCCAGAATGCAGCTGCACATCTTGTTTTCCCACAGCACCCCACTTCTCCGCTCCCTGCATTGGCTTTCTGTAGCTGCCTGCATCAAATTCAAAACCCTGATGCTTGTCTACAAAGCTAAAAATGGCCCAGCACCCAGTTACCTCTCTGCTCTAATCACACCATACACCAGGCCTCCAGCACTGCTTGCCTCGTTCCACCATCTATCAGTGTGAGGAAGACATTCACCCAGAATCTATTCTGTTCTGACATCTAGATGGTGGCACAAATAACTAATCAAGATGTATCGGTTTCTTCAATACTTGGACTAACCCCCCCCCCCCAGCCCAGTCTGGACCAACCTTAACTCATTCTTTGCGTAGTTTCAGCTCGAGACACTAGTGGCCGCCACTGAGCAGCAGTCTTTATAAATCAGCGGTGTATGCAAACACATTATGGCATGTTATCAAAGTCGTATTAATGATGGAATATACTGTAGGCCTGTTTAAGAATGTTATTTTATTTGATATCATAACTAAAAGAGTGACTTTTAATTAGCCTATTTCATAATGTGACTAATGCATTAAAATTGCCAATCACAATTAAAATTAAACAGGTGGCGAACAATTTGGCAGCGATACAGCGTGGTGTTGTGTTAAACTGAAGACGGCGCCGTCCGTGGAGCCGTGTGGGTCATGTACATTTTTCCTTTAAACAAAACTTCAGCCCTTTTCATCTTTTCCCCGTGGTCGCTATTTTAAAAAAAAAAAAAGTTTTGCCAGATTATGGAGCTTCTTGGCCTGTTCAGACCTGTGCGTGCCAGACCAACGCGCCGTACTTACACTCCCCGTCCTGATGTCAAGCGGCTTGCTGATTTTTGTTTAAAATAGGTTTCATAGATCATTAGCCATTATCCATAACTTTATGGGCTTTTCTTTTGACAAGTTTTATTTTTATGAAATTTGATTTAGTTAAATGAGAAAATAAACTTCCATTAATTTTTTTGTGTGATTGTAATGTTTTAATACCCCTATTCACTTATGCGGTTTGACTCGCTGTGAGATGCGGTGTTATACCCCTATCTCACCTGCGCAGTCTCGCGCAGTGGCCGTAAATAGGGTTCATCATGATTCAATCCGAATTTTTGCGCTGTGATTACGTTTCCATATTTCTGCAAAAAAATTAAACGTTTAATTGTGCCGGTCCTCGCAGAAGCTTGTAGACCTTGCAGAAGTTCGCGGAACATTAGCGGAACGTCAGCAGGCAATCGCGGCAGCTCACGGTGCCTAACATCGCATCTCACCATGAGTCAAGCCGCACAGGTGAGATAGGGGTATTAGGCACCGTGATCCGCCTCGAGTGACCGCCTGACGTTCTGCGAAGATCTGCAAGGTCCGCGAGTTTCCGCATGTTAAACATGTTTAATTTTTTGCATGGTAAAATGGAAACGTAATCACGGCACCAAAACTCGCGCTGAATCATGATAAACCACGTACAGTGGTGTGAAAAACTATTTGCCCCCCTCCTGATTTCTTATTCTTTTGCATGTTTGTCACACAAAGTGTTTCTGATCATCAAACACATTTAACTATTAGTCAAAGATAACACAAGTAAACACAAAATGCATTTTTTAAATGAGGGGTTTTATTATTTAGGGAGAAAAAAAATCCAAACCTACATGGCCCTGTGTGAAAAAGTAATTGCCCCCTGAACCTAATAACTGGTTGGGCCACCCTTAGCAGCAATAACTGCAATCAAGCGGTTGCGATAACTTGCCACGAGTCTTTTACAGCGCTCTGGAGGAATTTTGGCCCACTCATCTTTGCAGAATTGTTGTAATTCAGCTTTATTTGAGGATTTTTCTAGCATGAACCGCTTTTTTAAGGTCATGCCACAACATCTCAATAGGATTCAGGTCAGGACTTTGACTAGGCCACTCCAAAGTCTTCATTTTGTTTTTCTTCAGCCATTCAGAGGTGGATTTGCTGGTGTGTTTTGGGTCATTGTCCTGCTGCAGCATCCAAGATCGCTTCAGCTTGAGTTGACGAACAGATGGCCGGACATTCTCCTTCAGGATTGTTTGGTAGACAGTAGAATTCATGGTTCCATCTATCACAGCAAGCCTTCCAGGTCCTGAAGCAGCAAAACAACCCCAGACCATCACACTACCACCACCATATTTTACTGTTGGTATGATGTTCATTCATTCATTCATTCATCTTCTATACCGCTTAATCCTGTGTTCAGGGTCGCGGGGGATCTGGAGCCTATCCCAGGAGACTTCGGGCACTAGGCGGGGTACACCCTGGACAGGGTGCCAATCCATCGCAGGGCACACACACATAAACACACTCACACACCCAATCACACACTATGGTCAATTTGGGAACGCCAATTAGCCTAACCTGCATATCTTTTGGACTGTGGGAGGAAACCGGAGTACCCGGAGGAAACCCACCAAGCACGGGGAGAACATGCAAACTCCATGCACACAGAGACGGGAATCGAGCCTGGCCGGGGAATCGAACCCAGACCCTGGAGGTGCAAGGCGACAGTGCTAACCACTACACCACCGCGCCGCCCTGGTATGATGTTCTTTTTCTGAAATGCTGTGTTACTTTTACGCCAGATGTAACGGGACACACACCTTCCAAAAAGTTCAACTTTTGTCTCGTCGGTCCACAAGGTATTTTCCCAAAAGTCTTGGCAATCATTGAGATGTTTTTTAGCAAAATTGAGACGAGCCTTAATGTTCTTTTTGCTTAAAAGTGGTTTGCGCCTTGGAAATCTGCCATGCAGGCCGTTTTTGCCCAGTCTCTTTCTTATGGTGGAGTCGTGAACACTGACCTTAATTGAGGCAAGTGAGGCCTGCAGTTCTTTAGATGTTGTCCTGGGGTCTTTTGTGGCCTCTCGGATGAGTTGTCTCTGCGCTCTTGGGGTAATTTTGGTTGGCCGGCCACTCCTGGGAAGGTTCACCACTGTTCCATGTTTTTGCCATTTGTGGATAATGGCTCTCACTGTGGTTCGCTGGAGTCCCAAAGCTTTAGAAATGGCTTTATAACCTTTACCAGACTGATAGATCTCAATTACTTTTGTTCTCATTTGTTCCTGAATTTCTTTGGATCTTGGCATGATGTCTAGCTTTTGAGGTGCTTTTGGTCTACTTCTCTGTGTCAGGTAGCTCCTATTTAAGTAATTTTTTGATTGAAACAGGTGTGGCAGTAATCAGGCCTGGGCGTGACTACAGAAATTGAACTCAGGTGTGATAAACCACAGTTAAGTTATTTTTTAACAAGGGGGGCAATCACTTTTTCACTCAGGACCATGTAGATTTGGAGTTTTTTTCCTCCCTTAATAAAGTAAACCTTCATTTAAAAACTGCAGTTTGTGTTCAATTATGTTATCTTTGACTAATAGTTAACGGTTTTTTGTCACATTTAAGTGTGACAAACATGCAAAAGAATAAGAAATCAGGAAGGGGGCAAATAGTTTTTCACACCACTGTTGGTGAGATAGGGGTATTAAACCTCAACTCTGTCATCTCTATTCATTCCATAGTGTGCTATACAACCCCAACAACTGACATGTTTCACATTGTTTCTGAAGCTGGTGAAGAGTGTTTTCAGCTGTTTGTCCATCAACTACTGTATGATTGTATACCCAGTTCGTTTCACCGTCACTACAGGTTACATGAAAATATTAGTCAGTTTGGTGATTTCATTTATATATTTATGGCATGCTATTGATAAGTTAACCCATGTCGAAATAAACGCTATTAAAAGAATTTAGTGCAATGTTTAATTTGCATAGAAAGTGGTGTCTTTCTTAACGCTGTCATGCAAAAGGACTCAAAAATCGATTTTTTGCCTTTTCAACCATATACAGTTCAGTACACTGTGAAATGAAACTATGATGTTTGCAGATGACATTGTGATTTGTAGCGAGAACAGGGAACAGGTGGAGGAAAATCTAGAGAGGTGGAGGTACGCTCTGGAAAGCAGAGGAATGAAGGTTAGTCGCAGCAAGACGGAATACATGTGTGTGAATGAGAGGAACCCAAGAGGAACAGTGAGGCTACAGGCAGCAGAGGTAAAGAAGGTGCAGGACTCTACGTACTTAGAGTCAATAGTCCAGAGCAACTGAGAGTGTTCAAAGGTGGTGAAGAGGCGGGTAGGAATGGGTGGAGAAAAGTGTCAGGTGTGTTGTGCGATAAAAGAGTATGAGTGAGAATGAAAGGAAAGGTGTACAGGACAGTGGTGAGACCAGCGATGCTCTACGGCTTAGAGACAGTGGCACGGAAGAAATGACAGGAGGCAGACTTAGAGGTAGCAGAGCTGAAGATGTTGAGGTTCTCATTGGGAGTGACAAGGATGGATAGGATCAAGAATGAGTTCATCAGAGGGACAACCCATGTTAGATGTTTTGGAGATAAAGTCAGAGAGGTCAGATTGAGGTGGTTCGGACTTGTTCAGAGGAGAGATTGTGATTATATCAGTAGAAGGATGCTGAGGTTGGAACTGCCAGGCAGGAGGTCTAGAGGAAGACCAAGGAGGAGATTTATGGATGCAGTGAGAGAGGACATGAAGTTAGTTGATGTGAGAGAAGAGGATGCAGAGGATAGGGTTAGATGGAGGCAGATGATTCACTGTGGTGACCCCTGAAAGGGAACAGCTGGAAGACAATGAAGAAGACACTGTGAAATTAAACAGTGCAGATGGGACCATGTGGGAACTTTTTACCATTTCAAGGATGCAGGGTATTTCAGTTACTATGAATCTAAGCATATTCTCTTCTAATTTCCCTGAAATTCTCTGAAAATGTCAAGTAAGATGTGCCTTCATACTAACTGCTTAATTTCACATTTCAAGGCAGCTTGGAGTTTTAATGGTATTGGTATTTTTCTTTTAAATGCATGTGCCCACTGTGCCCACTGTCGTTCTGGTGCACCCAAGCAGTGATGACGCAGGTGCTTGGGCTCAATCATCATTGCTTGCAACTAAATTTCTTAATGTCTTATTACTGTACACACTGTACACAGGATGTTTATACGTGACTCTGAGCATCATCATGTTCCTGAGCGTTTATCAGCAGCTGAAGTGACATAACGTCTCTGCCTTCTCCCACTCATCTGAAATTTGGATTTTATCACGGAATAGAGAAAGCTCTTCGGCTCTTGATTGCGTTCCCGTCACCCGCTGTGAGAAGACAGTCACTTGATTACCGCATGACAGATGTTCACATTTATTCACAAAAAAGGGTCATGTCTGAATAACTCTTACTTTAAAAACAACTTCATTGATGTAAACAGTGTGTGTGTGTGTGTGTGTGTGTGTTGTTTCTTCTACTTGCTAATATAGACTTGTGGGTTGATTGTGCTAATTGCTAGGACCTGTTGGCTTTAGCGCTGTGTTGCTGGAGCCTGCTGTGTTCCAAGCCGAACGCTAATTAATCACTTCAATTGTGATTTCAGGTTCAGAGGTGCCAATATTATTGAGGGAAAAACTAATTTCATTATGGAAACTTTTCTTTCAGAAGTAAACACTCAAACAGATGAAAAATATTTTTTATAAGCTACACACACTGCAGTACGTAAACTTTAGTGCTAAAAATACTTTATATTGATTAATATCAAATTAACTCTTTGATTAGTGCTCGTGCATCTTTCAGAGTTCATCAGCACACACTACTCTGGTTTAAATATTATATCTAATCCAACACAGAAGCTTTACAGCATCAGATATACAGTAGCCTTCAGAAGGGCACTGGTGGCTCAGTGGTAGATTATCCGCCTGCCATGCGGAAGGCCCGGGTTCGATTCCCAGCCAGTGCCCAAACCCCCCAGCCACTGGATGCAGTGCCGGTCCCTAGCCCGGATAAAATGGGAGGGTTGCGTCAGGAAGGGCATCCGGTGTAAAACCTGTGCCAAGTTGTTGCGTGGACTGGATATTCCGCTGTGGCGACCCCTTGCGAGGAGCAGCCGAAAGACCGACATATACAGTAGTCTTCAGGGAGTCTCAGTTCAGATCTTAGCCAGCCTCAAAGACACACTGCTGGCTGCGGATTAGTCTCTTTTTGCAAAGTAAGTCATCTTAAACTCACAGCGTGCTCCGGCTCTGCTCGTCCTCACACGTCCCTGATGATCACTCGCCTTGATCTTCTTTTTGACTCGTGTAGAATTTCTGTCTCTCAGTGGGGTGATGTTTTCAGTTGACACCTTCAGGAGGAACGTGGAGCGGTGCGGCAGTGGAGATCACAGCAGCCGACACACTCACCTCTCGCTTATTGCTGCAGGATTGTGAAGAGTGTAGGAGGAAGACGCTCGGTCGTATTCAATCTCAGTGACTCTCATGTACTTTCTGAGCATCGGTCGTCTCAAAATAATGCTGAAAAGCAAAACTATTCATCTGCCGTGTCATAACTTTCCACATCGCTGTTCTGGATTCTGATTGTTCAGAAGGTGTTGATTAATTTTCTCTAACAGCAGCTGGGTCATGTAAAAAGTCTCCCTGATGCCTGTGTGAAATCTCACACTGCTATTTTCAAACATGTCATTTTTCTACTGCTGATTATTTTTACCTTATTGTTTTTATAACGTGATCCAGTTGGAAGGAGACCCCGAGGGAGGCGTTTGGGCAGCAGCGTCCTCATGATGCTTGATATCGTCTTCTCTCTAGTGGAATGAAGCTTGTCAGAAAGCATCAGCCTGACTCACCTCACACACATCAACACTGAAATCTAGCTGCGTTTCTTCACAACAGCGGCAAGTCGACTCACTTTCTGGCTTATTTCCTTGTTTTTAAAGTCACAATGTAACATTTAAACTCCCTAAAGTGTCCGTCTTGTACTAATCTCCATATGTTAAAAGAAAAGCTACCTGTGATATGAGCTGAATTTAAAGACACCCCTTTATATTTCTTTTTTACCTCTGAGATTAATACAGCACTGCTTAATTAGACTCGGAGGAATTTAACAGAGCTCTGCTGCTTCGGTCGAGAATGAGAGCACAGCAGATGCCTCAGGGGTGATGGACCTGTTTCTGTGTGTCATTCTAGGGGAGATAAATGCCTCCGTTGTCCTTACATGGTGTCCAGGGTCCCTGATGAACAATCTGCACTGCTCCTGCTGTACATGAGCATCCATTCCTCATACAGTAGCAGTATGAACCTGCTTCCAGGTAAATCCCGAGACAGACACGGTGAAATTCAGGCCAGGGTGATTCGGAGTTCCTGTTCACTCCAGATTTCAGCTTGATGCATTAATATCCCTTAAGTACAGTGTTAATTATAAACCAGGCACCATTAGTCATTTGTTTGCAGGGATAAACCATCAGTTCATGTTTACTGTTTTTGTTTGAGTGCTATGGCTCACATTCCCAAGCAATTTAAATCCATACAACATTTTCACGACACGGTGGTGTAGTGGTCGCCTTGCACCTCCAGGGTCTGGGTTCGATTCCCCGGCCAGGCTCGATTCCCGTCTCTGTGTGCATGGAGTGTGCATGTTCTCCCCGTGCTTGGTTGGTTTCCTCCGGGTACTCCGGTTTCCTCTCACAGTCCAAAGACATGCAGATTAGGCTAATTGGCGTTCCTAAATTGCCCGTAGTGTGTGATTGGGTGTGTGAGTGTGTGTATGCCCTGTGATGGATTGGCACCGTGTCCAGGGTGTACCCCGCCTAGGGGCCGAAGTCTCCTGGGATAGGCTCCAGGTCCCCCGCGACCCTGAACACAGGATTAAGCGGTATAGAAAATGAATGAATGAATGAACAACATTTTCACAGGGAAAGTTCCTAGTATTCAGAGCTGGTTTTGAACCTTCCAGAAGAACAACCATTTCAGTCTGTATGGTACAGTGACCAGATGGAAGCCACCACTCAGTAAAAGTCACATGACAACCCACCTGGAGTTTTCTAAAAAGCACCTGAAGAACTGTCAGACCAAGAGAGACTTTTTTTTTTTTTTTGATGAAGCAACTTTGGCATCAATTATAGCCACGTCGTTTTGATTATGATGCTGCAAGATGGTTGTTCTTCTGGAAAGTTCTCCTCTTTCCACAGAGAAACACTGGAGCTCTTTCAGACTGACCATCGGGTTCTTGGACACCTCTCTGACTAACGCCCTTCTCCCCGATCGCTCACTTTGGTCAGGCGGCCCGCTTTAGGAAGAATCCTGGTGGTTCCTAACTTATTCCATCATACGGATGGTGGAGGCCACTGCAGAAATTTTTATGCACTGTTAACTGTGGGAGATTGTGTAATACATGCATTATCAAGCCTGAAAAAAAATTATGAGGAATAGATTGTAGAGTTTAAAAAATATACAGTACAGGCCAAAAGTTTGGACACACCTTCTCATCTATCTGTCAATGTGTTTTCTTTATTTTCATGACCATTTACATGGTAGATTCTCACTGAAGGCATCAAAACTATGAATGAACATGTGGAGTTATGTACTTAACAAAAAAAAGGTCTCCACAGTCACCGGACCTGAACCCAATCGAGATGGTTTGGGGTGAGCTGGACCGCAGAGTGAAGGCAAAGGGGCCAACAAGTGCTAAACACCTCTGGGAACTCCTTCAAGACTGTTGGAAACCATTTCAGGTGACGACCTCTTGAAGCTCATCGAGAGAACGCCAAGAGTGTGCAAAGCAGTAATCAGAGCAAATGGGGGCTATTTTGAAGAAACTAGAATATAAAACATGTTTTCAGTTATTTCACCTTTTTATGGTGAGTACATAACTCCACATATGTTCATTCATAGTTTTGATGCCTTCAGTGAGAATCTACAAATGGAAATGGTCATGAAAATGTCCAAACTTTTGGCCTGTACTGTATATATTTTTTATATCAAGATACAATTTAAAACGCTCACTTAGAACTTTCAGCATGAATACTTACTGGGTACATCGAGCTGTCCGACAGCAGCACTGGTTCCTGAATGCATTAAACACATGCAGGTGTTAGAGCTCAATTCATCCATGACAGAATCCACTAAACTCATTTTATGGTTCAAGAACATAACTCTACAGTTTTAAACACAGCTTGAACCTGCAAAGCCTTCTGGTGTCGTTATCTTATTACGCAGTTAAGTATGTTGTAGTTACACAATAGCTTTGACCGGTCTATTAATAGCCTCAGCACACACTGCAGTGTAAACCTTATCTCCCAAGACACGTCTCATAGAGTCAATACTCAATATCTGTCCATATGCTTGATCTCTGATTCCCCTTCCTGCCTTGAGCCGGGGTTAACTCGTCTTCCACACACCTTTGGATGTCCCAGTCATTAACCTTCATGTATCCATTAGAACTAGTGTGAGAAAATCTATAAAGCAGGCCACAGATAAAGAATGGAAGGAGGAATTTGTTACAGGCACAAGTTCATAGTCAAATTCTAAACATAGATCCAAGAACATGAAGACAGAAGAAGTCAGATCAATAATCAAACATGATAATGCAGGAACAACTCGGAATCGTTAAACAGGAGAAAATCTGACTTAGAGAACCAAAGATTGTGCAGCAAAACACAGAAAAAGACAGGTAGTAGTGGTTCATTGGGCTGTGCTGCCGTCTCGCGGCTCTAGTCTTCATGTGGGAGTTTTCATCTTCTCCGTCTAGCTGTCAGGGTTTCCTCTAGGGTCTCCAATTTCCTCCAACATGTACTGTAGTTGGACTTGTGGTTCTCAAGGTATAATTTACCATGTGTGTGATGCCCTGTGATGGACTGGCATCCCATTTAAAGTGTACTCTTACTGTACATCACACCTAGCATTCCTGGGAAAAGGCTCTGGGCGCACCACAAACAGCATAAATCTCTCATTTACGATGAAGGAATTCATTTCTGAAGATTCTGATCATTTTATTTCTTTGGTAGGTGCAGTACCTTCCATTTATATTTACATTCTTGGGTCTTTCGCATTTTTTGAATATCAAACCACACTGTGGGGGGTTTACGGTAACAGATAGACCTCTATATTGGATGCTGAATTGACCGTTTGTTAAGAAGCCTTTAAACCTTTGCTGTTAAATATTTAAAACTATCTTACTGCTAATGAGCACCTTAACTCATACACCATCAGGATCATCAGCTTAAACAACACTGAAACTGAATCGTCACTTCGAGTCGTTGACCTCAAATGAAAATTTTACGTCTGGACATTTTTATGTTTTTATACTGTTGCATTTTAACACTGATGGTTGTGTTTTGTGTCCTCAGATTCCATCCTTCCCACCAACTGCTTATTACCATCTTCCCTATTTTCTGTTTTTATGAGGCAAGGCCTATAAGGGCTTCCATTAATAGTGAAAAGAGATATTGATGAGAGACCATTAAATTGCACCATAACATTGAGCTTACACTAGGTATTTCAAGTCCCCCCCCCAAAAGGTTAGTCTGCTGTATCTTTCAGGCCACTGTCCATCTCAGCTCAGCTCCACATGCAAACGCAAAAAGATTAGTTCTTTCCTCCCTGCCTGCTTTTCTATTACGAGTTCTCCTCTAGATTTTCCCTATATAAGATTAGTTTCAGTCTTGCTGCTGTTGTGAGATTGGTCTGATAGAAAATCTGTGGAAATCTTCAGTATAATATCTCCACTGCAACATCCACATCATTTATCATCTTCACCATCCACACAATCATTGTTTCTATGATCCTCAACATCCTCACTTTCTCATCATCCTCATAATCCCCATCATCCTCACCTGCCTAACATCTTCACAATCCTCATCATCCTCACCATCCACATCATCCGCACCCTCCTCTCATCACACATCCTGTATGTTGCTGGTTATCAGTTAGTTTGTTAATATGAAGTACTTTGATTGTTCAAGCTAATATTAGAGGTTAATAGTTAATATGGCTGTAACGAGGGGCAGAACGGCGAGAGAACACTCTGCGATATTTAGAATGACCAGATCAGCAGGGAAAATTCTGAACAGTCATAGTCGGTGCAGACACATTGGGTAGCACCTGGTAAGGTATCAGGGTCAAAACAAAGACAAATCGCGTTAAGACGAGGCAAAAGCCCAGACAAAACTACATAGACAACTGTCATCCCAGAGAGAGAAAGAGCGCCACACAGTGTGATTGGTGTGTGTGCCAAGTCAAAAGTTACAAACATACATTCATTCATTCATTTTCTATACCGCTTAATCCTGTGTTCAGGGTCGCGGGGGACCTGGAGCCTATCCCAGGAGACTTCGGGCACTAGGCGGGGTACACCCTGGACAGGGTGCCAATCCATCACAGCGCACACACACGTACACACACTCACACACCCAATCACACACTACGGGCAATTTAGGAACGCCAATTAGCCTAACCTGCATATCTTTGGACTGTTGGAGGAAACTGGAGTACCCGGAGGAAACCCACCAAGCACGGGGAGAACATGCAAACTCCATGCACACAGAGACGGGAATCGAACCCAGACCCTGGAGGTGCAAGGCGACAGTGCTAACCATTACACCACCGCGCCGCCTGCAAACATACAGTACTATATAAAATCACACAAACTCCCAGAAAGGGTAGACTCATCCAGTAAGAGTGAGAGCATTATTTTTTTAGAGCCCCATTTGGTCTTGAGGAGATGGAGGAGCTCTATTAGTTCTTTGTTTCCAGTTTTGATTGTTGTTTTTTTTTAGTTTCCCAATTAATGGTTATAAATATATGTCTTAATGGTTATTAATTTAACCACGTTTTCTCCAAATGAGGTCTTCCCATATGCTAACCTCCTCAGAAGCCCTGCGTAAGGGCTCTTGATGTGGCTCTCAAATCTGCACTATGTAATGATGGATCAGGAGAGCATTTATTTATTTTTGCTCTCATGCTTTTTGACTTTAAAGCATCAATAGTTCTTCAAGCACATTTATCACTTAATGAAACATTTCTCCCCCGAAGGGTGTGGTCTTGTCCAGGATGACCCCAACCCCTTGTTCAGGGCTGCATGGTTTGAAGAAGACGATAATGCAAATCATTTGCAATGGCGTGGAGACAAAATACAGTTAGTGGATGAGATAAAGGGATGCGCAATACACTTATTATTAACATCTTCTTTTAAACTCTGATGAAACACTCAGTGCTATTAAATCTGTGGTCAAAATTCATGCACTCAAATTCCTGACATCCTCCACTCTGATCCAGCACGAGGTCTTTATTTTAACAGTCATGTGACAAATTCAGAGTGACATATCAAGGCCATGTTTGATACACTGCTGTGGAATGAAGAAGGAATATGAAGGAAGGAGTAGGGAATAAGCCATGTACATCATTACATGGTGACTGACATGTTTCCCAAGCATTTCATCACAGCAAACTGTTTGTGACAGCGCTTCCAAAACAAAACGAAAAAAAGTGACAAATTATTTGATTAAAAGTGACAAAAGCTAATATTCAGTTTTTCCTGTTTGATTGAAAAACGAAGAAATACAGATTGAGTTTCAATGGGGCTTGAAATGAAGCCGGTCAAGCCGTGCATACCTTATTTCACACGAGATGAATCGGCGCACTTACAGGTCCTGCGTACGGCTCAGGATTAGTATTCTCTATAGGGCGCAATCAAATGACCTGTTTACATAAGCAGACATCCACAGACACAACAACGGCTCAGCGAACACGACTCCAGACATAATGAAAATGACAATTTGTCCACAGAATTCCTCTAAATGAGAAAATTTGTTTTTTCGAGAAAAAAAAGAAGAGCCATTTTCCAAGTGCAAAATTGCCATCTAATCACACAATGTGGGAAGCCGAAAGAAAAAATAAATAATAGCAGGTGGTAGAAAGGAATTCTAATGAGCGTGAATTTGATCAGAATGTTAATGAGGGAAAACTGGGAATTGGGTTTTTACTGACAGATATTATGATTTTAGTAGGATCCGTCCATCTCCAGTCCGCAGAGTGTGTAAGATGTTCATCAGGTTGGGAGAAGCTACAGGTTCCCCTGCTCTTGTTATTCTCAGTATCGACTGAATCAAACATGTTCGCCAGGGCTGCATTTTGCTTTCTGTAGATGTCAGCTGTTAAACTGATCCAAAGGACCAAGCTGTAGTGCTGCAGATGTTTGGATTCATGAACAAACAGGAGAAAATAATTAACAGAAGCATAAAACCTTTATATAATTATTTAATCATCTTTTTAACTCTGTGTTTGCCATGCTTTGGGGATTTTCAGATTTCTACATGCACTAGAGGATTGTTTTCATTGCCATATTTGAGTTGTAGGAGGGAATTTTCAGCACTGCATGCTCAATTTTATGTATTTATTTTTGCTTTTTAGTTAATTTAGAGGTCTTCAATGTGAAACCAAACCAAATCATCATGCAGGCAAAGCAAAAGCATCATGATTGTCCTTTGATTCCGACTGCATGAATAAACTAAACAGCTATTGAGCAGCCTTTCCTGACTTGAACTGGAGTCTTGGAGCAAAACCCACTAAAATACACAGACAGTTCTCCAGGAGCTTAGCATTGATATAAACACATACAGTACTGTACTAGTGCTCCTCATCCTGTTCCAATACAGCAATCTGTAAAAAACAACCTAATGTTTTCCAAATGTAATAAAAAAAAATCTCTTTAAATAAATGAATAGATCTAGATCTAAAAAAAAAAAATTTGGACGAGGTCCTGTTTTTCATAGGGCGGTGAAAAAACTCCCAAAGAGCCTCATTTATCCGTTCATGCAGTCAGATGGAGGGTAATTAGGAGGGAACCTTTAAACGTCCTTCGCAGTGATGTTTGTCCCCTGTGGAGTTTGTTGTTAAGACCTCCATCAGCAAGGAAGAGGAATAATCCTCACTCTATTGCTGAAGCTGTTTATAAGCCAGTTTGTAGACATCCCTCAGGGGTGAAGATGAAGATGAGCTTGAGAGCATGAGGTTAGATCCTCTCTAGTTTTACATAATCTGGATTAAGAAGCACAAAGACACTTGAGATGTCACAAGAAACACCTAAAATCCTCACTGATGCGCAGGTCTCTACTTTAAGGACATTAGCTTCCTGGTAGAAATTCATCAGGACATTTACACACATTGTCTATCCAGAGTCCTGAGCTCTACTGACCCTTCTGCTGTTTATATTTAGCTTTAGCTTAGCCATGGCTAGCCTGTTAGCCTGTTATCTGCCGTTGTCTGAGAATGTCGTCTCCTGAGATCAGCACAGTCTGCTTCTACTGGTTTGTATGTGATTTGGATTGATTGATGTCCGTATTTTGCAGAGACGGCAAACATTTTAAACAAGTCAGCTGTTCTATTTTAAATACACTCAGAGAAAAAAATAGAGAGAAATCTGTACACAGAAATGTGAAGTGTCTCAGGTGTCGTGTTGAGGAAGAGCAACTGGCAACAAACATTTTTGAAAATTATAGAGATTGTTCTATGAGAAATTTTTCTGATTTGAAAAAAGAAAGAAAAAAGGGGAACGTATTCTAGAGGTTTTGTGTCCAAGTTTAATATTTTCCAAATGTATTAATTAATTGATTCATTATTATTATTTTTTATATTTGTGCATTTCTAATTAATATTTTTTGTAGAGCATATCATAACACCTTCAAATCTTAAAAAGTGTCCAATGATTAAATGCAAACATACAGTGGTGTGAAAAACTATTTGCCCCCCTCCTGATTTCTTTTTCTTTTGCATGTTTGTCACACAAAATGTTTCTGATCATCAAACACATTTAACTATTAGTCAAAGATAACACAAGTAAACACAAAATGCAGTTTTTAAATGAGGGGTTTTATTATTTAGGGAGAAAAAAAATCCAAACCTACATGGCCCTGTGTGAAAAAGTAATTGCCCCCTGAACCTAATAACTGGTTGGGCCACCCTTAGCAGCAATAACTGCAATCAAGCGTTTGCGATAACTTGCAGCTGTCACGGTTCCTGGCTGCCGTGGTAGACCCAAGTGCAGATGAGGAGCAGGAAATGGTGCTTTTAGACTTATTATGGCGAGACAGGCTTAAATCCGTGGACAAGGCAGATGTGGCCGTTAGATTGGAAACCTGCTTGTGCTGACGTGTGTGACTTGAGCTTGCTTGGAATGCGGAGGCGGAGCGTCGGCGCGAAGTGCATGAGCTCCGTGTAGAGAGCCGGCGTGTGTGACCTGAGCTTGCTTGGAATGCGGAAGCGGAGCGTCGGCGCGAAGTGAATGAGCTTCGTGTAGAGAGCCGGCGTGTGTGACTTGAGCTTGCTTGGAATGCGGAAGCGGAGTGTCGGCGCGAAGTGAATGAACTCCGTGCAGAGAGGCGGCGTGTGTACCTTGAGCTCGGGCAGGCTCGTAGATGACGCAGATGCATGGGGATTATTCGTGGTCGAGAAACAGGCAGAGGTCGAAGCCGGAGAGTGAGGGGAAGGTCCATGATCCAGGCTCGTGGTCGAGAAACAGTTCCAAAGGTCAGTACCGATAAGATCCGAGATGGCGAATGATCCGTGACGTGAGGCGAAGACGTGGTCATTGAAACGAAGCGAGGTCGGAAACGAGAAGGCAAGACGAGACGGAACGCTGGAATATTGGACATGGTGAGTACACAATAATCTGGCGACGAGGCAGTGTCAGGGTGTGGTTTAAATAGGTAGCAGGGCTGATTACTAATAGCGTCCAGGTGTACAGGGAGGAGAGGGGGCGTGGTGCCATGCGAGAGTTGTTGACAAACATGGATCATGACGGAGCTGTGGCTTGGCGTGTCATGACAGTACCCTCCCCTCTATGAACGCCTCCAGGCGTTCTTGCAGGTGCTTCGGGGTGAAGTCTGTGGAAATCAGAGATTAGAGAACGGTCTAGGATAAACCTGGCGGGTACCCAACTCCTCTCTTCAGGGCCATAGCCTTCCCAGTCTACTAAGTACTGGAGGCCCCGCCCCCGGCGGCGAGACTTGAGGAGCTTGTGAACTGTGAAGGCTTCTCCCCCATCAATGAGTCGGGGGGGTGGGGGGGGGTGGGGGGGGGTGGACAATGGGCAGGAGACTAAACGACGAATCTGGGAAACATGAAATGTGGGGTTGATCCGGCGCATGGAGAGGGGTAGAGCAAGACGGACAGAGCATGGGTTTATGATTCGGGTGATGGGGAAGGGTCCGATGAATCTTGGTGAGAGCTTTCTGGACGTGGTCTTGAGTGGGAGGTCCCGTGTAGACAGCATGACCCTTTGGCCGATACGGTAGTTGGGAGCTGGTGACCGATGACGATTTGCCTGGCGTTGAAAAGTGCTTACAGTGCGTAGGAGCTGCTGCCGGGCGTGTTGCCATGTTCTTTTGCAGCGGCGAACAAAGGCTTGGGCTGAGGGGACCGCGGCTTCTTGCTCCTGGGAGGGGAACAGTGGTGGTTGGTAGCCGAGACAACATTGGAAAGGGGACATTCCAGTGGAGGAGGTGGGGAGCGAATTATGAGCATACTCGATCCATGGGAGAAATCGGCTCCAAGAAGAAGTGTCGCGAGACGTCATGCACCTCAGTGATTTCTCGAGTTCCTGGTTCATCCGCTCAGTTTGGCCGTTGCTTTGAGGGTGAAAGCCAGACGAGAGACTAGGTGCGGCCCCAATAAGACCACAGAAAGCCTTCCAAAATTGTGCTGAGAACTGGGGGCCTCTGTCTGAGACAATGTCTGTAGGCAGTCCGTGAAGTCGGAAGACATGGGTAATTAGAAGTTCGGCTGTCTCCTTGGCAGAGGGGAGTTTGGGTAATGGAATGAAGTGGGCAGACTTTGAGAACCGGTCAACCACGGTTAAAATACAGGTGTTGTTGTCTGAAGATGGTAATCCGGTAACAAAGTCAATAGATATGTGAGACCAGGGACGGTGGGGGATCGGGAGGGGTCTTAGGAGACCCTCGGGGGCACGATTTGTAGTCTTATTTCTAGAACATGTATCACAGGATGCCACAAAGTTTCTGACGTCTTCCTTGATAGTGGGCCACCAAAAGCGTTGTTTCATCAAAAACAGGGTACGGGTCACCCCTGGGTGGCAGGCTAGTCTGGAGCAGTGTGCCCAATCCAACACTTGGGGGCGTAGACGAGCTGGTACGAAGAGTAGCCCAGGTGGGACATTGCTTGGGCCCGGCTCTTGTTCAAGGGACTGAAGGATTGCGTTCTCCACTTCCAGTCGTGTAGTGGCCACAAGACAGCGAGGTGGAAGGATGGTCTCCATGGAGGGTGCGTCCTGAGGAGAGGAGAACTGCCGGGAGAGGGCATCGGGCTTGACATTCTTGGAACCTGGGCGATAAGACAGCGTGAAGTGGAAGCGTGAAAAGAACAACGACCAGCGTGCCTGGCGTGAGTTGAGTCTTTTGGCCGATCTTAAGTATTCGAGGTTTTTGTGGTCTGTCCAGACTAGAAACGGGTGTTCCGTCCCCTCCAGCCAGTGTCTCCATTCCTGAAGGGCGAGCTTGACTGCCAGTAACTCACGGTCTCCGATGTCATAGTTGCGCTCCGGGGCCGTGAGTCGACGGGAAAAGAAGGAGCAGGGGTGAAGTTTGTTATCCTTGGGAGACCTCTGAGAGAGAACAGCCCCGACTCCCGTCTCAGAAGCGTCAACTTCGACGACGAACTGAAGGGAGGGGTCTGGGAAGGTAAGGATGGGTGCCGTGGTAAAACGGTGCTTTAGTTCAGCTAGGGCTTTCTCCGCCAGAGGATTCCATTTAAATGGGGTCTTAGTGGAGGTTAGTGTTGTGAGCGGGGCCGCCACCACGCTGTAATTCCTAATGAAACGGCGATAAAAGTTGGCGAACCCCAGAAAGCGTTGAAGCTCTCGTCTACAAGATGGCACTGGCCAGTCCGTGACTGCCTTGACCTTCGTTGGGTCCATTTGAATGCCCGCAGGTGAAATAGAGAATCCCAGGAAGGAGGTGGAGTCAACGTGAAACTCGCATTTTTCAGCCTTGACATAGAGTTTGTTTTCCAATAACCGTTGTAGAACCTGACGTACGTGGATCTTGTGTTCCCTTGGTGAACGAGAAAAGACCAAGATATCATCGAGATAAGCAAACACAAAGATGTTGAGGAAGTCTCTGAGGACATCATTAATGAGTGCCTGGAAAACTGCTGGTGCGTTGGTTAAACCGAATGGAACCACCAGGTATTCATAATGACCAGTAGGGGTGTTAAAGGCGGTCTTCCACTCATCACCTTCCCTTATCCTGACCAGGTGGTAAGCATTTCTTAGGTCTAGCTTGGTGAAAATGCGGGCATCCTGGAGTAGCTCAAAGGCAGTAGACATTAAAGGAAGTGGATAGCGGTTCTTAATCGTGATTTCGTTCACTCCTCTGTAATCGATGCAGGGTCTGAGGGACTTGTCTTTCTTTTCCACAAAAAAAAATCCCGCACCGGCAGGGGAGGACGAGGGGCGGATGATCCCTGCTGCGAGCGATTCATTAATATATTGTTCCATGGCCTCTCTTTCAGGGCGAGAGAGGGAGTAGAGTCGTCCCTTGGGTGGGGTGGTACCTGGGAGGAGGTCAATAGCACAGTCATAGGGTCGGTGAGGTGGTAGTGAGACAGCCCGTGACTTGCTGAAGACCTGCTGCAGATCATGGTATTCTACTGGGACCTTAGATAAACTGGGGATCTCTTCCTGCGACGTGGAGCGGCTCTGGGTTATGGCTGCGGAGCGTAGACACGAAGAGTGGCAGGTTGAGTGCCAATCGAGAATGCTCATTCTTACCCAATCGATGTGGGGGTTGTGTAACCTTAACCATGGAAGCCCCAAAATGATTGGGGCGTGTGCATTTCTCACGATGAGGAAGGTGATGGTTTCTGTGTGGTTGCCAGAAAAGCATAGTGTAACAGGGGAGGTGCGGTGAGTGATCTGTGAAAGCTTGCTTCCATCGAGCGCCTGAACATTGAACGGTTGACTGACTCGTACAAGCGGAATCTCTAATTGAGAGGCCGTGGCTGAGGACATTAGGTTTTGGTCGGCTCCAGAATCCACCAGGGCATATGTGATATGAGACTGCTTTTCGTGGGTTAGTGTAACAGCAAAGCATGATCGTTTATCTGAGAAAGAGACGAAGCTGGAGTTCCCCATGGTCCCCAGCATTACCGGGGGGTTCCGGCCCTTTAATGGACAGTTGCTTACGGCATGGCCAATCCTTCCACAGTAAAAACAGGCCCCGTCATCCCTTCGCCGTTGCCGTTCCTCTGGCGAGATGCGTGCGCGGTCAATGTGCATTGGTTCAGGGGACAAATGTGGTGTGCCTGTGGTGGCCGGAGTGTACGGCTTAGGAGCTTGATAGTGTTCCTCTTGCCGGGTCCGTTTATGGGCGTCAATACGGGTCGCTAGGTCAGATAGCCCCTGGAGGTCAGATGGGAGCTCACGGGCTGCGAGTTCATCCTTGATTAAATCGGAAAGCCCGTGAAAAAATGCATCAAAGAGTGCGTGCTCACCCCAGCCACTAGAGGGAGCCAAAGTACGAAAATCAATGGCATAGTCAGAGACGGAGCGGGCCCCCTGGCGTAGCTGGAGTATTTGGTTCGCTGCCTGGTGTCCCGTAAATGAACGATCGAAAACTCTCCTCATTTCATCAGTGAAGGCTTTGAGGGTCAAACAGCAGGGAACCTGTGCATCCCATAGTGATGTTCCCCATTCCCTTGCCTTTCCGGCGAGGAGGGTGATTATGTAAGCGACTTTTGACCGTTCTGTGGGGAATGAGGAGGCCTGCAGCTCAAACACAAGAGAGCACTGAGAGAGAAAAGAGCGACAGGTGGAGGGATCCCCGTTATAGGTGGGTGGTGCCGGTAGACGTGGCTCACGATAGAAAGCACCCACATGAGGGGGGGGCAAACAAGGGGGTGCTGGGGACGGGTGCGTTTGCTGCACTTGGTTGGTGAGTGACATCAGGGTCTCTGTGAGAGTTTGGAGAGTGTTCGTCATCTGTTGAATTTCCTGCTGGTGAGTATCCAAGAGAGTTCCTTGACTCTTTAATGCCCCCTTCAGGCGAGTAGTCTCTGCTGGGTCCATATTTGGCCAGATTATACTGTCACGGTTCCTGGCTGCCGTGGTAGACCCAAGTGCAGATGAGGAGCAGGAAATGGTGCTTTTAGACTTATTATGGCGAGACAGGCTTAAATCCGTGGACAAGGCAGATGTGGCCGTTAGATTGGAAACCTGCTTGTGCTGACGTGTGTGACTTGAGCTTGCTTGGAATGCGGAGGCGGAGCGTCGGCGCGAAGTGCATGAGCTCCGTGTAGAGAGCCGGCGTGTGTGACCTGAGCTTGCTTGGAATGCGGAAGCGGAGCGTCGGCGCGAAGTGAATGAGCTTCGTGTAGAGAGCCGGCGTGTGTGACTTGAGCTTGCTTGGAATGCGGAAGCGGAGTGTCGGCGCGAAGTGAATGAACTCCGTGCAGAGAGGCGGCGTGTGTACCTTGAGCTCGGGCAGGCTCGTAGATGACGCAGATGCATGGGGATTATTCGTGGTCGAGAAACAGGCAGAGGTCGAAGCCGGAGAGTGAGGGGAAGGTCCATGATCCAGGCTCGTGGTCGAGAAACAGTTCCAAAGGTCAGTACCGATAAGATCCGAGATGGCGAATGATCCGTGACGTGAGGCGAAGACGTGGTCATTGAAACGAAGCGAGGTCGGAAACGAGAAGGCAAGACGAGACGGAACGCTGGAATATTGGACATGGTGAGTACACAATAATCTGGCGACGAGGCAGTGTCAGGGTGTGGTTTAAATAGGTAGCAGGGCTGATTACTAATAGCGTCCAGGTGTACAGGGAGGAGAGGGGGCGTGGTGCCATGCGAGAGTTGTTGACAAACATGGATCATGACGGAGCTGTGGCTTGGCGTGTCATGACAGCAGCGAGTCTTTTACAGCGCTCTGGAGGAATTTTGGCCCACTCATCTTTGCAGAATTGTTGTAATTCAGCTTTATTTGAGGGTTTTCTAGCATGAACCGCCTTTTTAAGGTCATGCCACAACATCTCAATAGGATTCAGGTCAGGACTTTGACTAGGCCACTCCAAAGTCTTCATTTTGTTTTTCTTCAGCCATTCAGAGGTGGATTTGCTGGTGTGTTTTGGGTCATTGTCCTGCTGCAGCACCCAATCATTGAGATGTTGTTGTTTTTTTTAGCAAAATTGAGACGAGCCTTAATGTTCTTTTTGCTTAAAAGTGGTTTGCGCCTTGGAAATCTGCCATGCAGGCCGTTTTTGCCCAGTCTCTTTCTTATGGTGGAGTCGTGAACACTGACCTTAATTGAGGCAAGTGAGGCCTGCAGTTCTTTAGATGTTGTCCTGGGGTCTTTTGTGGCCTCTCGGATGAGTTGTCTCTGCGCTCTTGGGGTAATTTTGGTCGGCCGGCCACTCCTGGGAAGGTCCACCACTGTTCCATGTTTTTGCCATTTGTGGATAATGGCTCTCACTGTGGTTCGCTGGAGTCCCAAAGCTTTAGAAATGGCTTTATAACCTTTACTTGGCATGATGTCTAGCTTTTGAGGTGCTTTTGGTCTACTTCTCTGTGTCAGGTAGCTCCTATTTAAGTGATTTCTTGATTGAAACAGGTGTGGCAGTAATCAGGCCTGGGGGTGACTACAGAAATTGAACTCAGGTGTGATAAACCACAGTTAAGGTATTTTTTAACAAGGGGGGTAATCACTTTTTCACACAGGGCCATGTAGTTTTGGAGTTTTTTTTCTCCCTTAATAACGTAAACCTTCATTTAAAAACTGCATTTTGTGTTCAATTGTGTTATCTTTGACTAATAGTTAACGGTTTTTGATGAGCAGAAACATTTAAGTGTGACAAACATGCAAAAGAATAAGAAATCAGGAAAGGGGCAAATAGTTTTTCACACCACTGTATGTCCTTATTATATAGCATTTGTGTTTGTGGCTATGTAAATATTCAATATAATATTAATAATATGTTGGTTGAGTTTCGGTTATTGTCCTTGATTGGGTTTTTGTCTTGACTCACTGGCAGCAACTTGAAACATTCTTTGCTCAGAGAGTGTTTAAAGTTGCCAAGATTGTTGAAAATTTTGAACCGAAAATTTCAGTTTACATCATCATCACTGTCAACATCAGCACGTTTCCTGCTACAGTAGTTCTTATGATAAGGTGACATCATAAAAGTCTGTGACAGCTGGGAAAACTGTCTTTATTTAAATAGTTTTCTGTGGTTATTTCGCCCAGCTGGAAAGCTCAAGGCTTCTAAAAGAAGGACATGGAGCAAATTTTGGAAGTTTCTTACTAGAAAAGCTTGTGTGGTTGTAAAGAATAATTAGCCAGAATGAGTGAATGTCTAAAAATGAAATTCATCTCATTTTGTAGTGAAACTGGACTCGAAAGGAGACTCAATTTGATCACTGATGTTTTCTTCTTGTTCACATTGTAAATCCTATAAATCCTTCAACAATGAATAATTGTAATGCTGGACAAAATCTTAACATGCTTCATGCCATAGTAGTTAATGACTGGTTATGACATGTTAGTGGTTGGTGAAGACAAAATACACGACACATTCACACATACAATACATCTTGTATATTACTATGGAATAAAATCACTGTCAAAAATAATCGTGCGTAAAAAAACAGATTTGTGTGTAATTCTGTCTGACAAAATCTACGGCCATGACGGATTACAGATACGAGATTTTGTGTGTTTGTTACAATACGACTTTGAAATATACGACTCTGACCGTCACAAAACTCGTTTTTACAACTCCTCAGTTTCACGGACGAATTGCGAAATTACGCCCACGAATGCTGTGCGTTACACCGCTGTCAAAAATACGTCATCCAGGTCACATGCACAGGCATTACTATCCGAGGGAAGAGGACTCGATTCGCGCATTATTTTTTTATTATTATTTATTATTTTATTTTCCCTAACATGGTACATGATTCATTCATTTTCACATATAATAATAAAAAAAATTATAATTTTGGAGCCCCCATTTATTGTTATTGTTCCCCGCCGGTCATTCTTTCTCATTGCATTCTAAACACATGCGTCTGATTTTTCTCCTAGAGATTGTATTGTATGTTTATCTTTGTCCTTTAATAATTGTTTCACAGAAATCTCAGTGGAACTGGCAGCTGGGAAAACGAGCACCGAGCCTATTTTTAACCGATTGTTTCAGGTAAAAATGGTATGTCGGCTGGAGGAGCTTCTGATGATGTGTGACGACGGAGAAACAATGGACTGACAATCCGGCTACAAAGCACAGGCTCGCTCTTTGCTCTCTGAGGCAGAGGAGATCTGTTCAAACGGGGAAAATGGCTTGTTATTCAGACAAATCCAGCACTCTGGGTGTCTCACCACACACACACACACACACACACGCACACACACACACACACTGAAGTAATGTGAGAATAGGGCAGAATACCTGAGGAGGGAACAAAAAAGGGCCTGTTGGCGTGGGAGCACAGAAGTAATTAAATCCAACAATAGAAACGGCACAGACAATACGCAGGCCTTGAAACAGTTCCACATCACTAAAGGACTCGGAATTGCTGCTTTCCTCGCACCACATGCACTCACTCAGGATCGAACTTTCCAACTCTGTACTGTATGTGTGTTGGAGTTCTAGACACGTTTTTACAATTCTCACATATCTTTTAAATCTGCTTTTGTGACTTTGCTAAATTCACATGACTTCTCTGCTTATCAGTCTCTCGTTGTGAAGTCTCACCTTTTCTTCTAACGCGACTCCAGATCTGAAATCTTCTGCCCGTTTATTCCTATTGCTTGTTATTTCCTCCAGTTCTGATTGCTAATCATCTGCTCATTTTTGTTTTACCTGATTACCAGCAGCCTGTTCACGTCTCGCTGTGCAGCTTCATAGTGTTTTATGAAAATCTTCAGGTTATACCATCTACGATCTCTATGTAGGCCAGAGCGTTATCGAAAACTCTCAGCATTTTAATAATTAAAAATCCAAACGCGGTCTACAAGAAATATCTTATGCATGATTTTATACAAATAAAAAAAGAATAAACACTTCTAAAAATTTCATAAGAGAAGAGGAAAAGATGCAGATATTTGTGTACAGCCAAAACAGAAGAATCTTGACTTCCAGACTCAGAGACTTGACATCAATCTTCCCGGCATGTCCTCCTTTCAGTGATTTGATTTATTCATGTGTGTTTTGTGCTGATGCTCGGGGGCTTTAGAGGGAAAGCAGGCCAGCGTCGTCCCTGTTTCTCCTGCATTCTCACTCAAACCCACTTTTCTATTGTTAAATATTTGACATTATTCTCATGAACCAGTCTTGGGATAATACACAATTAAAACGTGAACGTGAAATGTTTCACCGTCATGGCGTCCACACTCGAGAATAAATCCGCTTATCTGCTTTCTTAAGGAGCCTCCTAGCGACTCCTTACACCGCGTACAGCTAGAAATGTCTCCCGTTTGTTTGTGTAACGCTTTAGACAGATATTTGGAGAGTTTAAAACACGATACAAGCGTATTATTGTGATTAGAATAATGAGTGAAGTCCTCTCAGTCAGCTTTAATGTCTGAACACATCTGTGTGTGGAACGTCGGACTCGGAGCGATGAGCAGTATTGCATGCTGTTTGCACCTGGCTGTCACAATTATGACACTAATGACGGGCGGAGGATGTCACCGAAACGAGGACGGCTCTCTGTGAAACCCTACGCGCTTTCTCTCACAATGAAATTCTGACAAACCAGAAGCTGTGTGATGTAATTCCAAACACCAGGAAGGGTTGCGAGTATACAGTGTGGGTTTTAATAGTGTATTTTATTGTAGAAAACTTCCCGGGACACAACGTTTATATTATTAACAGAGAGTGTGAGGACGGTCGATCACAGGAGCATCTGCTATGCGGTTGTTAAACTGAGCGGCATGAATTTCACCTTGACTCGGTTGCGAGCGCTTGTCTCAGCGCTCAGTGCTGGCAGAAGTGAACAACAAGCAAATCTAGCTAATGAATGAACCTTAATGAGCTGCTTTCGAGTGTGAGAATGAATAATAAAATTAGGAGGAATGTATAATAAAATAATGTCTAGGACAGTGTTAGCTTCGACTGTACAAACCGAATCAGGGAAGGATTCATACACCTGTGCTGGAGTTCCTCCCATCCTACTCGTCTTTCCCCAACCCTGTAGAGGAAACTGTCTCTAGATGGAGATGGAAAAAATATAGACATCAGCCCTATAGTGCAGCATGTGGAAGCGATGAACGATGTGTGTGAGGACTTATAGGCAGATAAAGCTATTAAAATGAAATGTGGGTGTCAGCGAAGGCTGATCCTTGAAATGTTTGAGAGAGCATCACATTTTCACGATTCTTGGTCACTCGACTATGTGACGTCACGTATACCGTAATCACTAATGAATTAGACATGAAATATGGAGTCTGATGTACTTACAATGTTCTTAAAACGTACTTATGACTATGATGTTCTCACCTACAGTTCTGCTACAAACTGGCTCTGAACTTACACAGTTGGCTATGATTTGTTGAGAACTTTGACTGCACAAGCTACGTATGAACCTGTGACAGACTTCTGTATTAATCATCACCATAGTATCGATTAAAGTGCACTAACCAGAGGTAGCCTTTTGGATTTTAAACTTCTGCATCGTATTGTGTGTTTCAATCACTGAAATGATGTAATTTAAGAAATGTTAAAACGCTGCTTTTATTTTCCCGGCTGTTTCTTCTGTCACACTTGTGTACTTTCTGACCGACAGTGGGAGAGCTACAGGGAGAGAATCAGCAGAGGAAGGAAGGCATGAAGACGCCTATTAGTCAAGTGTCGTAGTAACGGCTGTAAGGAGAGACTCTTAATTACAAAATTTTACCCAGACTATGACGAGGATTTGTTATATACAGTGGTGTGAAAAACTATTTGCCCCATTCCTGATTTCTTATTCTTTTGCATGTTTGTCACACTTAAATGTTTCTGATCATCAAAAACCGTTAACTATTAGTCAAAGATAACATAATTGAACACAAAATGCAGTTTTTAAATGAAGGTTTACGTTATTAAGGGAGAAAAAAAACTCCAAATCTACATGGCCCTGTGTGAAAAAGTGATTGCCCCCCTTGTTAAAAAAATTACTTAACTGTGGTTTATCACACCTGAGTTCAATTTCTGTAGTCACCCCCAGGCCTGATTACTGCCACACCTGTTTCAATCAAGAAATCACTTAAATAGGAGCTACCTGACACAGAGAAGTAGACCAAAAGCACCTCAAAAGCTAGACATCATGCCAAGATCCAAAGAAATTCAGGAACGAATGAGAACAAAAGTAATTGAGATCTATCAGTCTGGTAAATGTTATAAAGCCATTTCTAAAGCTTTGGGACTCCAGTGAACCACAGTGAGAGCCATTATCCACAAATGGCAAAAACATGGAACAGTGGTGAACCTTTCCAGGAGTGGCCGGCCGATCAAAATTACCCCAAGAGCGCAGAAACGACTCATCCGAGAGGCCACAAAAGACCCCAGGACAACATCTAAAGAACTGCAGGCCTCACTTGCCTCAATTAAGGTCAGTGTTCACGACTCCACCATAAGAAAGAGACTGGGCAAAAACGGCCTGCATGGCAGATTTCCAAGGCGCAAACCACTTTTAAGCAAAAAGAACATTAAGGCTCGTCTCAATTTTGCTAAAAAAAACATCTCAATGATTGGGTGCTGCAGCAGGACAATGACCCAAAACACACCAGCAAATCCACCTCTGAATGGCTGAAGAAAAACAAAATGAAGACTTTGGAGTGGCCTAGTCAAAGTCCTGACCTGAATCCTATTGAGATGTTGTGGCATGACCTTAAAAAGGCGGTTCATGCTAGAAAACCCTCAAATAAAGCTGAGTTACAACAATTCTGCAAAGATGAGTGGGCCAAAATTCCTCCAGAGCGCTGTAAAAGACTCGTTGCAAGTTATCGCAAACGCTTGATTGCAGTTATTGCTGCTAAGGGTGGCCCAACCAGTTATTAGGTTCAAGGGGCAATTACTTGTTCACGCAGGGCCATGTAGATTTGCATTTTTTTTCTCCCTAAATAATAAAACCCCTCATTTAAAAACTGCATTTTGTGTTTACTTGTGTTATCTTTGACTAATAGTTAAATGTGTTTGATGATCAGAAACATTTTGTGTGACAAACATGCAAAAGAAAAAGAAATCGGGGGGGGGGGGCAAATAGTTTTTCACACCACTGTATAATAAGCTCTGGACCACTTTCTAAAAAACCATTCTAAAAGCTCCATGTGCTGAAGGGAAAAATAAAATCATGTGTGAAAATGTGAAAAGAATAAAAACAAGTCTGTCATATTTTAAAATCACTAGAGGAACTAAAAATATCACACATAAATCTCTTGTGGAGAATGTGTTTGAGAACAAATGAAACATTTCAAAAAACACATTTTAAAATGTCCCATGTGATTACTGGTGTGTATAATGAATGTGACTTTTCTGTAATGGATAACACAGGAGTTCCTCCTATGCAAACTGGAGAGCAGGTGATCATGTGACGTTTTAGAGGAAGGCTGTTTGTTTATGTTCATTATCACATTCATATAAAGTAAAGGAGCTAGCAGGTCTGGTATAAATGCCACGGTGCCTCCACATGATTTCTCTTAATCCTTCCATTTTTTCCCCTCAAAGCTCTGCGGCTTCAATACGTATGAGAAAAGCGCACAGAGTTTTATTCTTTGCATCGACTTTTCCAGCTCCCTGTAGCCTCGTCCTGTCTAAATTATTAATTTTTGGTGAATATGTTATTGTATTCGTTCAGAGGACTAGGCTTTCTCCTCACCTCCGTGGAAATTGAATCCCGTCACCGCTGGCAGTGAGGCAGACGCTCAGCTCCTAATGGATCGAGTGCATATTGAACACTTCAAGCTTTTCCTCGAGGTGAGGTGCAGCTTAGCGGAGGAATTAGACGAGAGAATTGAAAGTGGAGAGGGGAAATAATCGCCAGGATGAAAGCGCTTATCCAACGCTGGCTCTTTAGATGGACAGCAATACGGGAAATTCTAAAGTAATTGATTCTTTACGGCAAAGGAAAAAAAATCTGGCATGAATCTGGAATATAAAGCACATGATCTGAATACATTTATATATCATGCTGAAAAATATTGATCTGTCTTTTAGGGGTAATGTAGTCTTGAATGGTATTGACTTTGATAAGTTTTAAAGTCAATACGATTGAAAGGAAACACAGCTAATCATGTGACTGAGAAACACATCATTTTACAGCTTAACCTGACACTGGAGACTCCTTCCCTAAACATTAAACACAATAAACACACAAATCTTTACTACAAAACCGGAGTGACTGTTTTATAGTGTGCATCAGTATAAACCTGTGATTTCCAGCTGCTCTACTGTCAGAGCTGCTCTTATAAAACATGTTTCAACATCTTCTGGCCAATAAGATGTAAGAATTCAGCAGCAGATGATTCGAGAGTGATTATAACTGATATTTTCTGACTGGTAATTTTTCTACATCATGCATTCTCCATCTTTTTAAAAAGTTTTTAAATACGAGCCTCCGAGTGGCGCAGTGGTAAAGCGCTCGCCCTATCATCCGGAGATAGCCGGTTCGAACCCCGGGTGATGCTGTTTTCCTCTCACAGCCGGAGGCACAGAGAGAGCTGATTGACCGAGCTCACTCAGGGGGGAGGGATGAGAGGTACTTGCGCTCCCACATTAATCACGGCTCTACAGCCAATCAGGGGTGTCTGTCAGCTCAAGCATGTGGAAGGGGCGGATAGCGCTTTCCTCCAAGTGTGTTATTCCGCCCCTAATGGTGCGTGAGCAAGTAGTTCGAAAATATGCGGTCAGCTGACGTTACACGTGATAGTCTTCGGCCCTCCCGACTGAGTGGTAGTGGTAGCCTTAATGTGGAGCCCCCTAGTGACGGGGAGGAATTGGCTACGACTAAATTGCAGAGAAAAATTTTGAAAAACCAAAAAAATTATAATAAAAAACTCTCCAGCTCATCTGTATATTAGGAACACACTGATAAAGCCAGTGTGTGGTGTCAAGGGCTCCAACCCAACAGAATAAACACTCAAGAGCATTTTAGCCCGTGAATAAGTGTGTATTGAGCACCGCACGATGGCATCTAACGAGATCAGCGATGATCTTAGAGGACAAACAGGGGCTGGAGGGCTTTGAACATGGCTGTCAGCTCGCGTAAAGTGGTTCAATGTGTGCTTCAGAAAAGGAACAGGTCCAGCAACAGAAAAGAGACAAAACACAGCAGGGAGAAGGATGGAAAGGTAAAAAGATGTGGCACTGGGGAGAGAGAGAGAGAGAGAGAGAGAGAGAGGCCAAACATGATATCTAACAGCAGGTTAGCCAAGCAAAGATGTTTAAGATCTCATGGTGATAAAAGAGAGGCATTTGTAGTGTGTAAGTTTAGCAATATGATGTCACTTACAGAGTCACTCAGAAAGCTTTAATGAGAAAAAATGGTATCTTCTAAATCTCACTTCTTATACTAAAGATCTTTTCATTTATTCATATACACTAGTCAGTGGTGTTCACAAACCATTCCAACAGTTAAAGATGTATGTAATAACCTGTATGTAATGAGGATCTCAGAACTGCAAAGGGAACCACAGGGGAACCTGAACCTTCCCAGAACCTCCAGAGGTGGTGGAGTGCTTGAGTTTGTGGTTGTTGTTGGAGGTTGTTATAGTCAGGGATGGCTAGTATGAAAGTGTTAGCATGGATAAGCCCTGTACATGAATAAGTCCAGCAGTATATTGTTTCAGTTTGGTCCTAAAATGGATTTATTTACAGTTATCAAATCTGTTCAGGTGGATTTTTGTGAGACCTTTCGGCTCTGTACCTGATCTACACCTACAGACACACAGACAGGAGTCAAGACTTAAGCGTTCACCGTGTTCAAATGTCATTTATGCTGTAATATAGAAAGGCTTTTAGCAGCTCAGCCTATTAAAACCATTAGAGCACAGACTGCCTGTTACAGAATACCAAGGATACGGGATGATGTATGTCTAGCTATTGAAGTTCTTTTCATTCTCACACTGAAAATAAAATCTCATAAGAAACAGAAAACAAGAAAGAAAAAAGCCATGTTTAGCCAAGCAGAGCGCATGAGCATTATCTGCAAACCGAACACATTATAAAGTAGAGATTTAAGCAGCGCTCACGATAAGCCATGTTCTCTTATTGTTTTTTTTATATTCATAGTGTGAGGTCACGTTGTTAACACAATTATTCCAGTCTGTGAGGAATCTGCCTTTGTACACAGGGTGTGTTTGGAGCCATTATGAAGGGTTTATATCTGCAGTAATGATGGTTATAGCTCTTTGCGAGGGGAAAATATTAAAGCGCCTAACGATGCAGAGTTGTTGCTTGCTTTTATTTGCATGCAGTTATTCAAGCACGCTCTATTAACTTGATGAATAGCGGTAATGAATAGAGATTGTTTACATGGCTTCATTCATGCTTTCTTTCAGATTTAAACTGTTTATTTCACACAACATGTCTGAAGGAATTCCATTTCACCACATTCTATTCCATACATTCCATCCAAACACCTAACAGCCTAGAACTCGAGTCTTTGGATTGTGGGAGGACCTCTCAGTGTTCCTTACATCGATTCATTTTCTCTAACAGTAGTGCAGCTGCAACTCATAGGTTTATATCAATGTGCTCGTTCTAATACATTATCTAATATGTTAATGGATCTGTTCTACTAGAGTCCTACTGGAAGCTCCGACAGTCCAAATTACAGAAACTCATGTCAGGAGTCTCCGTGCCAGAGGGTAGAGCCAATACACGGACGCCGCTGCCAGGAGCTCCATTACTGCTCTCACCAGGAACACAATCCCTGAAAAGGAACCTCATCGTAAAGCTAAATACCTGCTGCTATATTCTTCCACAGTTTTAAATAGTTTGAGTTTTCACCAAGGTGACAGATTGACTTGCATTCTTGTTCTGTTTATAAGATGCCGTATTAGTCCCATTCAGTAATGTTTACAGTTATTTCGAACATCACAGACGGCTCACGGTCTTTACCAGGAGGCTCTGAGTAATTTCCTCCACTGGACAGTAAGCCGCTTCATGATTTTTTAGAGCATCTTATTACTGTAGCTTTTTTCTTTCTTTTTCTCATTTAAAGAGGCACTTACTTGATTAAAAGCTTTTGAAAATCTGTTCTCCTGAAGACCACCTCTGCTATTAATCTCATTAATTGAACCTGCAGATGATTAGGAGGCTTTGAGTGAGCAGAAGACATCACTGGGGAAATTAGTCATTGATGGGTAACCATAAAAATAAAAAAAATCCTCTATAGATTTTATGTCATAGGATGCCTATGATTATGGAAATTATTTCTGATTTACACACACTGAAAAGGATTCTGTAAATATATATACATATATATATATATATATATATATATATATATATATATATATATATATATACAGTGGTGTGAAAAACTATTTGCCCCCTTCCTGATTTCTTATTCTTTTGCATGTTTGTCACACTTAAATGTTTCTGCTCATCAAAAACCGTTAACTATTAGTCAAAGATAACATAATTGAACACAAAATGCAGTTTTTAAATGAAGGTTTACGTTATTAAGGGAGAAAAAAAACTCCAAATCTACATGGCCCTGTGTGAAAAAGTGATTGCCCCCCTTGTTAAAAAATAACTTAACTGTGGTTTATCACACCTGAGTTCAATTTCTGTAGTCACCCCCAGGCCTGATTACTGCCACACCTGTTTCAATCAAGAAATCACTTAAATAGGAGCTACCTGACACAGAGAAGTAGACCAAAAGCACCTCAAAAGCTAGACATCATGCCAAGATCCAAAGAAATTCAGGAACAAATGAGAACAAAAGTAATTGAGATCTATCAGTCTGGTAAAGGTTATAAAGCCATTTCTAAAGCTTTGGGACTCCAGCGAACCACAGTGAGAGCCATTATCCACAAATGGCAAAAACATGGAACAGTGGTGAACCTTCCCAGGAGTGGCCGACTGACCAAAATTACCCCAAGAGCGCAGAGACGACTCATCCGAGAGGCCACAAAAGACCCCAGGACAACATCTAAATAACTGCAGGCCTCACTTGCCTCAATTAAGGTCAGTGTTCACGACTCCACCATAAGAAAGAGACTGGGCAAAAACGGCCTGCATGGCAGATTTCCAAGGCGGAAACCACTTTTAAGCAAAAAGAACATTAAGGCTCGTCTCAATTTTGCTGAAAAACATCTCAATGATTGCCAAGACTTTTGGGAAAATACCTTGTGGACCGACGAGACAACAGTTGAACTTTTTGGAAGGTGCGTGTCCCGTTACATCTGGCGTAAAAGTAACACAGCATTTCAGAAAAAGAACATCATACCAACAGTAAAATATGGTGGTGGTAGTGTGATGGTCTGGGGTTGTTTTGCTGCTTCAGGACCTGGAAGGCTTGCTGTGATGGATGGAACCATGAATTCTACTGTCTACCAAAAAATCCTGAAGGAGAATGTCCGGCCATCTGTTCATCAACTCAAGCTGAAGAGATCTTGGGTGCTGCAGCAGGACAATGACCCAAAACACACCAGCAAATCCACCTCTGAATGGCTGAAGAAAAACAAAATGAAGACTTTGGAGTGGCCTAGTCAAAGTCCTGACCTGAATCCTATTGAGATGTTGTGGCATGACCTTAAAAAGGCGGTTCATGCTAGAAAACCCTCAAATAAAGCTGAATTACAACAATTCTGCAAAGATGAGTGGGCCAAAATTCCTCCAGAGCGCTGTAAAAGACTCGTTGCAAGTTATCGCAAACGCTTGATTGCAGTTATTGCTGCTACGGGTGGCCCAACCAGTTATTAGGTTCAGGGGGCAATTACTTTTTCACACAGGGCCAGGTAGGTTTGTATTTTTTTTCTCCCTAAATAATAAAACCCCTCATTTAAAAACTGCATTTTGTGTTTACTTGTGTTATCTTTGACTAATAGTTAAATGTGTTTGATGATCAGAAACATTTTGTGTGACAAACATGTAAAAGAATAAGAAATCAGGAGGGGGGCAAATAGTTTTTCACACCACTGTATATATATATATAGTGATGGCGATGCAGTGTTTCTGGACATCTTCTGTATTCGGTATGTTCACACACAGATGTGTAATGTAAAGACAAATAGGAGTATTTTCACCCCTGCATGAAATGATCTATCAAAATTTCTTTGTCTGTATCTCAAAATTAACTGCACACACCACTTCACAGCTCTCCTGACACACCTAAAGCTGACACATGTTTAATTTACTAAAAAAAAAAAAAAAAACAGATGTCTAGTTTCACTTCAGTCAAAGCATTTTAGAATATTACTGCCACCTACAGTGTAGTGTGTGTGTGTGACACCGGGGAAAAGAACTGCTGCGGTTCATAAAAGAACAGACGGTTCACTGGAGTATAAAAGGAAGTGGAAGAGCGGGAAATGAATATGTTACATTTTAAAAGAGATCAAAAGGGATTTCTCAGTCACTCGTGTGAGACTTACTGAAGTGAAAGGAAATATTATGGTTATGTATAAAAGTTAGTCGTTAAATAATACAGATTGTACCACGTCCTAATGAAAATGCTTTTAACCTTTCTTTACTCATTATTAAAATCCATAAAATCCACCAAAGTTGGACATGGAGCAGTGGTGCCTCCGGCGTCATGGCTCTGGGCTAGGGGAGAGAAGGTCATGAGGTCAAACGCTTTGTATCCGTTAATATCAGGCCCTGAGCAAGGTCTTTAACCTCGACAACTCCAGGGTTCTGTGTCATGACTGAGTAAGCTCGATTATACAAGAAGAGGAGAATTGTTCTCTACTGTACTTGCTAATGTATACAGTACAGTATGTCTCTGTAGGTGTGAATCGCAATTACACAACCTTGACCTGTGTAGTGTTTCGAGTATCTTCGTCTGTGTCTCTGAATTTCAAGTGCAAGTTTGGCCTCAACTGTAAAAGTTGTTATTTGAATTAAATATGAAACGCTGCAAAAGACTGAGAAAGAAATACTCAGAGGGAGAAATATCAGCATGAAGTGTGAATCCTGGTTCTGACACCTCGTCAACCTCAGCCACAAAACTCCAGCTCATGATCGATCTCAACAAGTCGAACTCAACACCAACAGCACTGACAGGGACGGCGCTCGTGTCTCCAACAAGCCTTTCAGACATTTCATCTGCTGTGGCTTTGATCTTGTTTGGATCAGTTCCAAAATCAAATGATTGATGTTAATTCCATGTAAATAGCTGAGCACTTGTTCTTGAGATATCACACTATTAAGAATTTAATAATGGATGGATGGAAAGACAGATCGATGGACTGACAGATAAACAGATGCACAGGTGTCTCAGGACTGTTTTCAGTTTCGTCTCCATTAGCTATCATTTTAATATTTGCTGGGTTAGAACACACACACACATACACACACACTAAGTAGTAGCCTAATGTAAGTATCACAACCCTGACCAGGCAGTTCCTAAGGATAAATTACTGAATGTTTGAATTAAATATGATCTGATCCCTCACTCATATGGAAGTACAAACCTCCTTTTTTTTTTTTGCGGTTTTACCGTATTCTATGGGATCCCTGATTCTTGTAATCCAGTAGAATGCAATTTCTCCACATGCTGCATGTCTGACCACAGGATCAAACGCACACTCGGGGAATGTTAGGGGAGCAGCATCCACAAAAAAAAAAAAAGAGAAAAGAATTAAATGCAACAAAAGCTTCACCTGTGACCGTCTCAGTGTGAGTCTTATCTCGGTCATGACAGTATAAGTGTGTTAAGGTAAAAAAAAAAATAAAAAAAAAAAAACCTCTGTTCTGTTTACTCTCCAAGTTTCCCTTAATCCTGTCTGGTCAATGTTCCAGTTCTGGATGTGGATGTTATAATCATTTATAAACAATAAAGCTCCATTGTCATGGCAACTGCATGGCTTTGACCTAAAACACCCAGAGGTCCCATGACTTATAAGCAGTGATTTCTTCTTCCAGGAGATAAAGCAGCGCGGCTGGAGCAGGTCCATAGCTGTGATGTTTCATATTAAGGCTGCGACTGTCATCATACACAAATAAACTCACCGAGTGGGAAGTAGAACGTGTGAGCTAAAACAGTGAATTAAATTCGGAATAAAAATATTAATATTATCACACAAACCACTGTAAATTTAATTTATTTTATAAACACATACACTGATAAACAAATACACGTCTGTGCTGAAAAAAAGTATGTATTAAATGATTGTATCGAATATTGTTTAACTGATAAGAACTGATAATCCGAAGGAAACATTTCCTGAGAAGCACTAACTAATACAAAATTATTTTAGGAATAAATGTTCCAGATGGTTAATATTTCTGGGATTTCGTTATTTCTGCCCTATTTGAATCACTATGATTAAGGCCCTAATTTTATGCAGACAACTGTAGTTATTTATGTATTCATTTTATTTCGTTATTTTTCTTAGCAGGAAGGCTCAGTATTTAGTTTGGAGAACCAGGGCTGCCTTAGAGAGTCCAGATGTTAAAGAAGCTGAGCTGCTGTGGCCTGATGAGGCAGCAAAATAAATTCCACCATTTCTGAGAGTACTGGTCTAGAATTGTTCCTGTATGTCTAAGGCCAATCAGGAGCTGATTGTGATGAAAGAGTTAAATACAGGATAAGGATCAATTTGGGAAAAAAATGGAAAAGGGTGAAGGAAAGCATGTGGAAGGCCCGCGTGGGCTGCAGCAGCTTTGATGGAAAGCTACACTCATCACCCTGCTTTTATAATGCGGGTGGAAGGAGCTTCCAGCGGCCCCATCCCTTTGCACATCTGCAGAAGGAGAGGCTCAGGGCACTGGTGGCTCAGTCAGTTAAGGCTGTGGGTTACTGGGTTACTGATCGGAAGGTCAGGGGTTCAAGCCCCAGCATTGCCAAGTTTCCACTGTTGAGCCCTTGAGCGAGGCTCTTAACCCTATCTGCTCTAGGGGCGCTGTAAGCTGGCTGACTCTGCACTCTGACCCCAGTTTCCTAATTGGGATATGCGAAGAAGACATTTCACTGTGCTGTACAGTACATGTGACAAAATGTTTTTTTTTGGTGAGCCTATGGAGTGAGCAAGGAGATTAAGAAACAGATTAAGGTGCACGCCCATCACTGTGGGCCCATGTTGTGACACTGCCTCTCCTCCCTCAGGTCCGAGCTCACTGTCGCCACTAGTGTTGCCTGTCCTTGAAAAAGACCTCAACCTCATTATGGACTCAACCCAAGGTCCATGCCGGGCGCCCCCCTGCCCGCATCCTCCACCAGTGTAACGGCTTTGGTGTGGGTGGCATCACAAACGTGGACACGAGTGACACATCACAGGTGAAAAGGAGAATTTTATTTAGGAAAAAAAGGGAAGGAAAGGAGTTTAAGGAGCAAGGATGAAAAGAAAGAGATGGAAAAAATGTGAAGCAGGTCTGATGGCAGTGACCAGCTGGAATGTGGGCACAGGTTGGCGAGAAAGTGGGAGACTAGGCCTGTGTGGGCAGCAGCTCCTGCATGCTTCATGGGCATTCTTCTTCCCGCTAATATGGCCAGCTCTCCACTGGGTGCGGCCTCAGACAGGCATCCCTCTCAACATCCGGCAGTTGGGCGGCTTTCCCGGCTGGGAATGAGGGCCTTAACATGGATGTAAAGGCTCGCTCTGTTTGGAAGTGCGAGTGCAGTGCGAGGTCATGCGGCTGTCCTTCATGTGGCGATCAAACAAACAATATATATTTTTTTAAGTTCCTGGGATGCATTATATCGCCCCACCGTATGCCACTCTTCTGCATTTGTAGCATCCACCCCACATCTGAGACAGACCAGACCAGACCAGACCAGACCATGAGCTACTCCCCACAACCCCCCCCCACCCCTCTTGCCATTAGCTCTGATTATGCCACAGTCGTGACTTATGTATTACAGTAGAATGCTGGTTTATTCTAAATTTTTTAACTGGTATTCATAAATTTTAAAGAAAATGAAAATGTGAGCTTGGCCATTAACAAAAGCCTCACAGATGATATTAAACCCTGATATTAAATAATTAATACTGACAACCTGAAAACATTGCATGAGTCACGCATTAATAATTAGGAGTTCAACGTAAACACACCATGCCTGGAGGACAATGATTTGAGTAAGTCTTCCCACCTGGCACACAGTACCTGCAAGAATAAAAGACAGCCCTCAAACTAGGTAGAAGAGAAGATGATAGTGGATAAGGTCAAAATATTTTTTTTAGAGTTCACTAATAACATGCTTTCTCTCTTTTACTTAGTCCTCAGTTTCTTCGAAGATTGAGGTTTGTGGTCCTGGACCACTCATGAGAAAAGCTCCTCCAACCCCCCCCCCCCCCCCCTCTTTCTCGCTCTTTTCTTTCCTCTCCTCTTATCCATTTTCTACCAAGAAAAAAAAATAACCCAAGCTATAATCAACTAAAGTGAGAACAGGGATTTCTCACCCAGGACGGTGAGTATAACGGGTCAGCCCTGAAAATGATTCCTTACACCCTAAAAAATGGTGGGTTAAAAACAACCCAGTCTGGGTTGTTTTTAACCCAGCTGCTGGGTAAATATAGGACTAACTAAATGCTGGGTTAATGTAACCCAGCAAGATGGGTTATTTGTTTAACCCAACAAGATGGGTTAAATATTCAATCCAAGTGCTAGGTCATATTTACAGTAAACTATAATGCTGGGTTAATTCCACCACATAAATTGGTCTATTTGTGAGGTAGAATTGGGTTAATTCTACCTCACAAATAGGTTATTATCATTTTCATGTTTTACAGTGAATCTGTTAAAAAAAAAAAAAAAAAAAAAAAAAAAACACCCATGTCTATTAAACAGTTAAATTACTTTGATAAACTAGTCTATTACAAAAAAACATACATATATGCAATAAACAACATCCTATTAAATGTTCTTAGAAAAAACATTTATTTTTCAAAAGCACAAGAACAGATAATCAACAGTGACATCATTACTATACTATTACTGATAAGGGCAGAATGCAGTAATTGCACAAATAGGCTGAAGCAACTTCTACAGAGCAGGATCTCTCTGTGACTTCAGATATCTTTTCTGCAGAACAAAACTATCCAGCCCTGGTCTCATTTTAGCATACAAACACTGTCTATGACTTTTCAGGTAGGCCTCGCTATTTCATAGCAACATTACAACATTACTGAGAGCAGCGCTGGTCATTATCTCCCAACGTCAGGATGTAGGGGTACGGCCTTGACACTTCAGCCTGCTGGAGGTATTCCACCATGTTGGTGCCAACCTTAGAAAGAAAGAAATGAAAAAGTTACAATTTTGTTGAATAGCAAAGATTAAACTGAATAAGACTATTAATTTAGTGTGAAATAGGATTGATGCAAATAAATTACAAAGCTGCCCATTAAGATAGGGTATAGGTAACCTGAAACAAAAACATGGAGACAGCTACTACCAAACATAAAACAGCAGAATAAGCATGGCTTTTAGGATACAGCACTTTATGTCAGACTAGTTGATATTGTGATCTGCATTGATTTTAAGCTAATTACCGAAAAAATTTCATAGCTGGTGTCATACTGGTACATTACAATCACCAAAATATTAATACTTCATCTAGTAGTTACCTGTACCGCTGTGGTACTTTTTCCTGTAGTTGGCGCGCTGACTGATAGTTAATTTAACTTTGGTTAAAGAGAGCTACCTGGTTAGCTTACATGCTATTACTGGTGATACATTTGCATACTTGCCAAAGGGGGAAAGGTGTAAAATATTCCTATAACTCGGGAGAAACGCAGGAGAAATTTGACCGCAGAGTAAATTACTAGCTGGTGAAAAACGGGAGGGTTAGCAGGTCTGTATATTTGTGAGAGGGTCAGTGTTTTGTAACACACCAGCATTTTATTGTCTCAAGCAGTGAGATTAATAAAGTTCTAAAGTGGTTGCTAATGCTAGCAAACTAACTAAATGGCTGCGTCATGCTAGCACTACAGTTAACAGTTTAGCGTTCATTCATCACTTCACCATCTTCGTAACCCTGCAAACATTCTACAGAGAAGCTAAAAAGCTCAGACATCTTAGCCGTTTCTTTCATACACAGGTGGGGTTTATGGCTAGCAGCTAATCTCAGCTAAATTATCATCCAGTACCTCAGACCAGCCGGAAAGTTTGTGTGTAACCTTAACACGGTAACAGTAATAAATGTTACATATAGTAATAATTTTTCAGTCATATGTGAATTAGGTGAGTGAACATGTGTATACAGACCTTGTATTTAACGTCATTTGCCCTTAAATGTCCGAGGAGGATGAACCGTCATCAGCGGTGTGGGAGCTCAAGAGACACGAAGCTGAGTGACAGCCGCTGAATCCACCGGTGAACTTTGGGGGAGGGGCCAAGCAAACTTCAACCCAGCAGCTGGGTTACACAAAAACTATCCAACTCTCTGTAAATGACCTCTCTGTACAACTCTCTGTAAACTCCCAGAAAAATGACCCAACAGCGGCAACCCAGCGTTTGGGTAGAAAAAACAACCCAGCATTTTTTAGAGTGTACAAAACCATGGTTAATGTTTTATCATGCCAGAAATTATGATACACAGCAAAGCTGTAAGAAAATATAATAGACACATACAGTAAGAAGTGTCTATTATTCCTGGTGTGATGCATCTATTGTATGTGCATTCTGTCATGCAGAAGGAACAAGTACCACTGAAGGCTCTTTCCTCTGCACTAATGATCATGGGTTAGGTTTTCCTCCTGCTTAAAAACTTTATCCTGTGTTCAGGGTCGAGGGGCCTGGAGCCCATCCCAGGAGACTTGAGGCAGGGTACGCCCTGGACAGGGTGCCAATCCATCGCAGGGCACACACACATACAGCCTAACCTGCAGGTCTTTGAACTGTGGGAGGAAACCAGAATCCCCACAAAACCCAGCAAGCACGGGGAGAATATGCAAACTCCATGCACATAGAGACAGGAATCAAACTTCCCCATGTGAGACCTGCATCATTACAATATTCGCCTTTTTTTTTTTTTTACTGATTTTGTTCTTCTCTATTGAGATGTTTATCCTTGCAGATAACAAGAAAGCCAAATGTTAATAATTTAGTGTATACATTGCACTCCTGGACAGACATAACCATCACCCCTTTTTTTTCTTTTACAAGGTAGAGTTAAGATTTACAGTACACGCAAGAATTTCACTACATGCAGTTCATATTTTTCGTTTGCTCTTCTTCTCTTCCTTTTTCCAGATGTTCGCTGATGACATCATTCTTCCGTTCAACCCTGACCTCTCGGTAGCAAAATCAGTGAATATAATATTAGAGAATTAAATTGGATTTTAATTATCTTAATATATTCCCCTGATAGAACTCAAATCCACATGTGGTCTGAAATGTCAATCATAGCATATTTCTAGCGAGCAACAAATACCTTAAACTTTACTGTACAGAACAGATACTGTACATACAGGTCCTGAATCCATACCAATTTTTTTGTGGAAAATTAAGGCACAGTTTTTGTCACCTACATCGTTTTTGCTATTGGCAACTTCCTTAAATATATTTGGCTTTCTGGAACCTAAAGGTCAGTAGAAATATATACTGTACAGTAAAAGTAAGACTGGCGCAGATTTCTTTCTTACTCAGACTGTAGAGTACATTTGTTGAAAACCACTTCAGGGGTTTAGTGCTAAGAAAGTCCTAACTACTCAAACACTGATTATTGGCTAGTTTTAATGTGATTGATGAAAAATACAGACAGAGAGAGAGAGAGAGAGAGAGAGAGAGAGAGTGCACCTCTGCCCACTCAACTCCTTATCGAAGAAATATATGAAACCAGTCGCAATATGGCACTTGAAATACCCCCTTTTATCATTCCCTGGTAAATCCATTAAAATCCTCTTCCCTAAGGTTTCTTGAATTGTTATACTTTACCTGGCATTCTAGTGGTCTATTAGAAGAAATGCATGCGATGAAACATCACTGGCCTCTCTATTCGATTCCAGCAGGCTTTCATGGCATCTGGTCTACCTACAAGAAAAGCATTCTGACAAAAATCACTATAATATCTTAATAATTACCTTTTAAAAAAGAAACACTTCTGAGCAAATTAGATAAAACGTCTGCGCCCTTGGTTTGCTGTTGCCAGTATTTAATTTCGCAGGCTTTTTCCACCCACTACATTGTTCCAAATCTAGCCCAGTGTAGCGTAAATAATGTGACAGACGGACGGAAGGAATAAGTGGCATGTTTCAAGTATACTGTACCTTGGAAGCTAGACGTTGCCGAGGCCTGTCTCACAGTGAGAGTACTTCTCAGCTGCTATTAAAAGAGGCCTGCCTCAAAGACAGCAATGCATGTTTACTGGGTACCATCTGCTCCGTGGGTGGATTTACCAAGGATTCTGTAAGGGTCTTTACTTTAAATTTGCTTATAGCATTAAACGTAGAAGTAATGAAATTACTTTGGAAATCATAGCTGCAATTACTGACACAGTTACATGCGCATTTATTATCTGTGTTTCATCATCCTGTGTACCAAGTCTGCACTACACAGTCTTTTTTACTGCATAGAGATCATAGCACAATCTCGATGCTGCACAGCTCCATCCTAAGCCCAGGTTAAGTTTTGCTCTTGGACATGAGGTAGAAATACAATGTTATAAACTGTGCCAGGTTTAAATATTCATGAAACCAAAAATATTCACGAATATTCATTCATTCATCTTCTATTATCCTGTATTTAGGGTCGCGGGGACCTGGAGCCTATCCCAGGAGACTCTGGGCACGAGGCAGGGTACACCCTGGACAGCGTGCCAATCCATCGCAGAGCGCACACACACACACACACTCATTCACATACTATGGTCAATTTGGGAACACCAATTAGCCTAGTCTTTGGACTGTGGGAGGAAACCGGAGTACCCGGAGGAAACCCACCAAGCACGGGGAGAACATGCAAACTCCATGCACACAGAGACGGGAATCGAACCCGGACCCTGGAGGTGCAAGGCGACAGTGCTAACCACGTATGCACAAATATGGCACTGGCATTTTTTTATTTATTAATTTATTTTTTTACCATTGCTCTTTCCTTTCCTCTGTTTAATCTCACTTAACACTGGAATACAAAGCCCTTTAGGTATTTTTCATGGCAATAATAACTGCTGATAACCCCGTGCTTATGAAACATGTAGAGGAGGAGACAGGTGAGTGGCCTGTACTTGATTGACAGCTACACAGTGCAACTTTTGATTCTCTCAGTGAACTCATGACTCTGATTGGCCAGACAGTGATAATTCTTTTAAAATAACAGCAACCTGCAGCAACACAAGTTCCTTAACCTTAGCCCCGAGGTCCATGCAGTAGGTCTGCGTGTGTTCCTCAGACTCAACTCATGCTCACTGTTTCATAAATAATCACTGAATCTGTCAATCAGAAAGAAGAATAAAAAAAAAACTCTGGATAAGAATAAAACATAAAAGTCAATAGAAACATTTGGAGACAGGGGAGGAAAAGCTGAAATAAGCAGGCGAGCCCTCTTCTTTCCATGCCTTAGCTGAGTGAAGGAACTTTTTTGAAGGAAAGCCAGATTTCCTCCGACTCCACAAGGCTAGCGCTGCGAGGTTGCACTCGCACTAACTGCTAATGGAATATTGATTAGAAATGTCCTTTGAAGATAAAAGAACAATCCAAATACAAACAAAGGGGGAAAATACAGGTAATTAATTTCCACTTTAATGGAAGTGACTGTTCATTAGGATTAATCAAAGATTCCTGATAATTACTGAACAAAATGTAAAAATCAGTTCATAAAATATCTCTGATTAAAGAGAGTGTCTAGTAAAAGTAACAAACACACTGATTATGCTTGTATTTAAAATAAATTATGCAAAAGCAAAAACACTACAGAGGAGAATTTCACCTGAAGCAAATGAATTTTTTTCCTGCAAGTTTCCCTGACCATTACTTTTTTCACTCCTGCCCCCTATCTATCTATCTATCTATCTATCTATCTATCTATCTATCTATCTATCTATCTATCTATCTATCTAAATTATTAAAAATCACTTTTATTAAAAAAGACACTTGTTTCCCAAAAATGGAGCTGTTTGGATTTAAACAAGCAAACCCTTAAATTACTGAAATAATTAGCATGATTCAGTCTCATTTCTTAAACTGTGTGAGATGGCTTATCCCATGGCAGTGGAAAAATCTTGTGGTGTTTTAATACCATCATGATTATTGAACTGCATCAAATAAAGAAAACAAATGATCCAATCCAAGGTCCAAGATAGCAACACTGCATCAACACACAGTAGTCAAGCAATTTACCTCTGAGATTAATGATTTTCTTAAAATCGTGTATCTTGAATCTAGTCAATCCAGATCCAAAGTGTTGCTAATGTGTGTCTTAGCCTGGGAAAGAAGTGCAAAACAAAATAACAAAACCGAAAACAAAATAACAAACTCAGAAACAAAACAACAAATTAAAAACAAAATAAACTCAGAAACAAAACAACAAATTAAAAACAAAATAAAGTCAGAAACAAAACAACAAACTCAGAAACAAAACAACAAATTCAAAACAAAATAACAAACTCAGAAACAAAATAACAAATTCAAAACAAAATAACAAACTCAGAAACAAAACAACAAATTCAAAACAAAATAACAAACTCAGAAACAAAACAACAAATTCAAAACAAAATAACAAACTCAGAAACAAAACAACAAACTCAGAAACAAAACAACAAATTCAAAACAAAATAAAGTCAGAAACAAAACAACAAACTCAGAAACAAAACAACAAATTCAAAACAAAATAACAAACTCAGAAACAAAACAACAAATTCAAAACAAAATAAAGTCAGAAACAAAACAACAAATTCAAAACAAAATAACAAACTCAGAAACAAAACAACAAATTCAAAACAAAACAACAAACTCAGAAACAAAACAACAAATTCAAAACAAAATAAAGTCAGAAACAAAACAACAAACTCAGAAACAAAACAACAAATTCAAAACAAAATAACAAACTCAGAAACAAAACAACAAACTCAGAAACAAAACAACAAACTCAAACAAAATAACAAATTTGAAAACAAAAAATACATTGAAAAACAAAATAATAAAACTGAAAACAAAATAACAAATTCAAATGCAAATGGCGATGTGTCTTCACTTATTGTTCCAGGTCCCGCCCTCTTCAGTGTATAATAGGAGACCCAGAGTCCTACTTAGGCCTTGCAGACCACAGAGTTACAGACTGGCCTTTGTTTACTGTTTATATAGGATTGTTGTGGAAATTATAGTGTATGATCTAATGCTTTGTTTTCTGGACTATGATCTGCTTTTCGCCCTTTAATATTTGATTGACATTTAACAGACTATTGTGTATGACCATTTGCTTGTTTTGACTATACGTTCTTAGATACTCCCTTCTTTGGTTTTGGTTGTTTGTTTTAAATACATTTGTATATATGTTTCTACATAATTCTGTATTTCACAGCTTAGTAGGGATTCAACGCCATGTTGTTTGTACTTTTTTAGTTTTCTCCAGGTTTGTGTTTAGTAAGGGAGTAAGGGTTGCATTTTGTATTTCCTTTCCTTTATTTTTGGTGCAGGTTAGTTGTTTCACTTCGGGACTAGGTAGAGGGAAGTTTGTTGAGCAGCCACCTTTGGGGATTTGATTATTCACCTTTATCTCACCCTCTTCTTTTCTTCTTTTCTTTCCTATTGTGGCCCGATCTAGACTGAGGCGTAACACAAATTCAAAAACAAAATAAGAAATCCGTAAGCAACATACCAATTTTAAAAAGACAATTACAATTCAGTCAAACCGGAAATGGTAGGTATAGTTTGTGTATGAAATTGTTATCGCTGATTGGACGAGACATCTGCCACTCAAGATCAGCGGTAAGAATTTCATTTGCAAAAACCACACATGGGCATGTTGATTTTTACTGCTGATTGGCCAATATATTTCTCACTCAATATACAGGATTACAGTACTGCAGCCTCACAGTGTTTTCATTTAAGGATTCATTGCAGTATTTTAAGATATGGATTTTGTTGTAAAAAATGTCCACCCCTACCCCTGCCAGACGTTACTACTGTAAAAGCTACGTGATTTCACCTTGAGGTGACCGGGCCTTGTTCCACCCCTACAGGACCTCATCTCTGTGTAGTAAAGCTCACAGTGCATAAAGACTTGCAACTTTATATCTTCTTGGAATCATGCAAGAACTTTTATTAGTACTGTATTATTTTCCAGGTACTGCTCATCGCTGGTGGACTTTGTGACTGTTGGATGCAGACCATTTTATTTCCCACAGGAACTCGCCGCTGTTCTTATAGATGCTGTATACTGTACATTCCCATCAGTGCTAATGCTAAGGAGGCACACTGTGGACTTCATGGGGCCTTTAGAAAACCTGCTACACCACCAGATGGACTGCTTATTAACCATGCAAGTTTCAAGGCAGTGCTCCCTAAAGTCGATCAACATGTGGACTTGCACAAGTCGTCTCTGCACTCCATTTTAGGAATCATGTTCACTTCACATATAAAGACGTGTAGACTGACAAGGTTGCCACAAGCTGTGCCTAATGTACAGAGTATATTATTACAGTACATTTTACTTTTTAATATTGTGTAAGACACATCCTTAGAGATGCGAAACCCCAAAACCCCAATCAGTGACTTATGCATTTCCTCATGAAGCATGTGGTTTTTAGACATTTCTAATTTACGGTATAATTATTAGAGAGCTGAGAGCCTCTGTGATAGATCTCAGCCATGACCCTCATTAAGAGGAAGGAATGAAACAACTCTACCAAGCAGTAAAGGGCAGAGGTTGATTTATCCGGGAATGGAGACGTGTCCTTCTCATTGGGTTTACACAGTGGTTTAGTTGGCATGTGAACTTAAAATTATGTGGTTTTTGGGGAGGAGATGAGAAATAAGGATTAAGAGGAAGAAATGTAATTACTCAGAGCAGCTCAGTGACGTGCTTTAAAAGCAAAAAACTGTAAATTAGGAAGAAGATGCGCTTACCAAAACTACTGCTTTAGTGAAAATGTTATTCTTTTAACTTAAAAAGTTCAATGAAAAATGATCATTTAATCATATGTGATGCAAGTGTTCCTAATATTACATTTATTGTTTAAAATAGAAAGATTGCTGTTAGGAAAAAGTAAAGATGGAATGCATGACTTTAAAGGAAAGTCTAGTTGGTGTGTGGAGTCTACAGTATTTCATGGATTTCTTAATTCTGAATAGCTGAAAGTTACTACAAAAAATGTTAAAGGTCGTCTACATGTACTTTAAGGAAGAAATCGTCAATGTCATTGCTTATTAGCATCAATTGTTCTATGTTCAGTATAATCAGTGGTGTCAAAAGTATTCACATTCATTACTTGAGTAGAAGTATAGATACCAGGGTTTAAAAAAACTTCTTAAGAATTTGAAGTATCAACTCAAGCTTTTAACTTAAGTTAAAGTGTAAAGGTACTGGTTTCAGAACTACTTAAAGTATAAAAGTAAAAGTAACTTGAGGGGGGATAAAGCATTAAGGTCACGCGTCTTGGTGGGAAGGGGGGGGGTGCTCTGATCATGCGACCGGGGAGGGTTGATGTGCGCGTTTTGATCATGCGACGGGGGGTGGGGGGGGGCGGATGTTTCGAGTAACAAGGCTATTTTTAAAAAGTAAGGAGTATAAAGTACAGATAATTGCTTAAAAATGTAAGGAGTAGAAGTAAAAAGTCGGCTGAAAAATAATTACTCCAGTAAAGTATAGATACGCAAATTTTCTACTTAAGTAAGGTAACGAAGTATTTGTACTTCGTTACTTGACACCTCTGAGTATAATACAACACATAACAAGCTCGGTTGAATACTACATAGAGCTAAATAAAACCTTGTTGTTGTTCTCTCTCATGGATCTGTATGATGGAGTCCGTTGTCTAAATATCGTTCACAAAGCACTGAAAGGTAATGTAATCTATATAGTATTATCAAAGCAGGGATTTCATCTCTCATTCTTACTGTATATAGAAGGTGACACACATAACAGTGATGAAGGTCTATTATCTCATGTACAAAAAAACTCTACAGAAGGTCATTTAATAAAAAAGAGAGAAAAAAAATAAATGTGGGTGAGATGTAGGTCTCTAAGTGCCCTGATCACCCTGGTTTTCATTTCCACTCGGCTGAATTATTGATCGAGCGCTCGACTCGTTAGAGAGCATATCTGGGGCAAGTTGTAATCAAAGCCAACAAACAGCTGGCACATCTTGAGTGCTCCAGTGAGACAGAAAAGTGAGAGAGTGTAAAGAAGAGTTTTAGTAAGAAGAGGGAACAGGGAGAAGGAGCAGTGGAGCAGATCCAGAGATGCTGACTTGATTAGGGGTTAAATAAATGTTCCTCAGGAAGCAATCAGAGTGAATAATCACCAGTGCTGTGGTGTCTGATAAATGACGAGAAAGTAAAAATGTGTGCGTGTATCCAAATGCCCATTTGTCCAATGGTAATTGAGTGAATGCGTACTGAATACTTTTATGCCATAACAATCAAAAGCAATTCCAAAAATCATTTCTTAATCCTTCCTTCCACTCAGCCTACAGTGCTGCCATCATCAAAGCATTCAGCTTTACAGTCATGTTTGCAAATATGCCTCAGTGTAATGAGTTCAAATTGATCTCTTTCACGCCGTCCGATGAACTGAATAACGGCCGTGGGATTAATTGCTGTTTACATCAGCAGAAAGACTCCAACATTCCTTAACACAAGTCTGACTCGTTGTCACCTCACTGCTGTTCTTACAGACTTTGTGACGCGTCGGTCCCTGGGGTCGTCCATCCGTCTGCAGAGATGAGACAAACAGAGGAAGGAAATGTGACTCATTTTCTAAAGTACCTTCAGTTTGTCTCTGATCTGGAGACGCCTTTCTGACAGGAGGATATGACAGAGGGAGATTAATCACGTTCATGCTGAGTTAAGTTGCCACAACTATCAGTAATTATGTAGCTTTTTCAGACAAATGAAGTGTAAGCAGTCATAAGAACCCACTTAATGAGACCTGATTGCTTCAGTCAGACTGGTGAGACGGTAAGTGCAGTGAGAATCTGTACAGTTTATGATAGCAGAGAGTTCAGGAAGCTGTGTTAAGTGAGTTTTGGGGCATTTAATTGTCTCCTTAGTTAATCGTAACACAAAAGTGATCAGTGTAAGCATTAATATTAACATACTGTATACTGGACCCAAAGCGATTCCTACAATGAAATCTATCAACATGTTTTATTTTTTCTTTTATAGTTTCATTTTGGGTGGAAAATGTAACAAATGTTATCATTTCAGTAAGATCATTTTAACCACATTCCTCACTATCTGTCAAACGGCATCTATCAGGAGATAGAGCATGTCAGATTGGTGAGACAGGTGTTAAAGAAGGTGGAATGGATTCTCCTGAAGTGGATCTAATGATTTGGTAAAGCAGTGTTGAGAGTACGAGAGGTACAGTAGGAACATTCTCTCAAACTTACAGTAGTGCTTCTGCATGGTCTAGTCAATGCGTCTGCAGATCCCAGTCCGTAGTTGCCTTTATTCTTGCCTTCACCATTTTCAAAGACTTTCCAGCCGTAACATTAAAACCACCTGTATCAATAAGGTGTGTGTTGCAACCAAAACAGCTCTGACCTGTTTAAGTTTGGACTCCACAAGACCTCTAAACGTGTGTGTATTGTATCATTAGCACCAAGTCCTTTATGTTCTGCGAGTTATGAGGTGGAGCGCTCACGATTGTTTGTTTGTCCAGCACATCTCACATATACACACTGTGCGTTCTGATAACTTTCTGTCATTGCAACTGGGAACAACCCACAAGACCTGCTGTTTTGGTGATTTGAAATTTCCCTCTTGTCAAAGTCAATGAGCTTTATACCCTTGCCCATGTTCCTGCTTCCAGCACATGAACTTTCAGCTCAGGTTTGAAAAACATGTAGATCCCAAAGGACACTGGGGAAACAAGAAAGGTTCTGTATAACCATTGATTAGAGCTCAGAAACATCCAAGGGCTGCTGGAGCTGTGAGGCAAAACGGTTAATAAGATATCAGCACACCTTGACACATTTAGTGAAATGATAGTGGATAGTGGGTATTCCTAGTGGACTGAGGAAAACTGACCATCTAAGCAGGGTCTAGTTATGTGCATGAGCGAAGTTGGCATTCATTCATTCATTTTCTTTACCGCTTTATCCTTATATACAGGGTCGCGGGGGCCTGGAGCCTATCTCAGGAAACTTAGGGCACAAGGCGGGGTACACCCTGGACAGGGTGCCAATCCATCGCAGGGAACACACACATACTCACATACACACACTCATTCACACACTACGGGCAATTGGGAATGTCAATTAGCCTAACCTACATGTCTTTGGACTGTGGGAGGAAACCGGAGAACCCAGAGGAACCCCACCAAGCACGGGGAGAACATGCAAACTCCATGCACACAGAGACGGGAATCGAGCCTGCCGAAGTTGGCATTCATTCATTCATTCATTTTCTATACCGCTTAATCCTGTGTTCAGGGTCGCGGGGGACCTGGAGCCTATCCCAGGCGACTTCGGGCACTAAGCGGGGTACACCCTGGACAGGGTGCCAATCCATCGCAGGGCACACACACATACACACACTCACACACCCAATCACACACTACGGGTAATTTGGGAACGCCAATTAGCCTAACCTGCATATCTTTGGACTGTGGGAGGAAACCGGAGTACCCGGAGGAAACCCACCAAGCACGGGGAGAACGTGCAAACTCCATGCACACAGAGACGGGAATCGAGCCTGGCCGGGGAATCGAACCCAGACCCTGGAGGTGCAAGGCGACAGTGCTAACCACTACACCACCGCGCTAGGAAGTTGGCATATGTATTATAATTAAACTGTGTTGCCAATACAGTGGGATGATGCAACTTCCAAACAGATTGCCATCAACTACAAATGGTGTGTGAAAGCATTAGCTTGAGGGTACGAGAAGGCACTCATTTAAAGCCTGAAATGCAGTTACTGATGAATCCTCAATTTTTGCCTATTTATTTATTTATTTATTTACAGGATTTATTTGTGTATTTATGTATTTACTTATTTCATATTTGTTGACCTTGAACTGTTTATCTGATTTCTTTTCTTTCTTTTCTTTTGAGTCTGTACTACTTTCTAGACCGCTTCTCTTTCTGAGGTTCTTCTGAGGTTCAGCTGCTGGAGCTGCCTTATGGTCTAATAAACAGCAGCACAACTTTAAATATTTTAAATCCCTTTGAGATACCAGACAAATAGAGGCTGGTCGAGGTCTGGGTCCTGCATTTCCCTCTGTGATGTTACTGATTAAATGAAACCCATTAAGCTCATCATGATCCAGTTGGGAAAATGAGGACGAGATAATGTAGTAGCCTCAAGACAGAAGTGTGGCAGAGACAAAGGACTGGAGACAAGGCTGAAGTAGGATCCAATCAGACTGAGTTTTGCTTGTCAGGGGGGAAAAAAGATAAAGAGAGTGGAGACTGTCTGGCTTTAGTTGCGGTCATGCTCGGCAGTCCTCAGTGGGAATGAAGTGACAGACTGCGATGAATCATGACACCACCCGTATATTAACTTCATTACCTCAGTGAGGACTTAGCTCACGGCTTTGAATGCAACTTTTCAAGAGCCTGTGTGGGATTAAATGTCAGGCTAATGGCTATGCCCAGAGAGAACCTGATGATTTGTGCCTCCTGCCAACCGCTTGGCTGAAAATAAATAAATAAATACATAAATAAGTGCATAAAAGAATAAAAAACTAACGTCCCATCTTCATCTATAATTAATCATTTTAATGGACTTAGAATCCCTGATATCTTCACTTGTGTCTAAGTAAGAGCCTTCAGATTGCTTGGCTGGAGCTTTGGTGGTCGTGAGCCAGGAAAGTGAACTGGTACTTCTGGAATCTATCAGTTTTAACTATATAGTTTTAACAAGGAGTAGAGATCAATAATGCTAATAATGCTGAAAGGTAGCTATTTGCATTAAAGTCTAAATGATTGATAATCCCAGTAGATGGAAAACCAAGGAAATGGTTTTGCTTTTCTTCTCTTGTTCTATCTGGGGAAAACCAGTCGGCAATTTAACTTTACCTCTTCTGTTCCCTCTTAGCACATCACACTGCTTGTGTTGCTTGTTAATTGACTATTGTATTAGGAATAGCACTTCTAAGAGATTTTATAGAAAGGAAATACATGCATGTTAACTTTAAGATAAAGGCTTTTATTACAGTATACAGTATGTTTCAAAGATACATCAATTGATCTGTAGTACTGTATGACGGACATATTATCCATTTTCAGACCTAGGCTAGATAATAACAAAGTCTTTATTAACAACCCTGTAATATTATAAACATTACCGTTATGCACATTTTATTAAAACACTGGGGTTTCCTAAAGATATAATGCAACATTTAAAAAGAAGAAACTCTGCTAACATATACTGTGATGTGATTTTACTCCACAGTATCAGCAAGTCGCTTCAGCTTGCCATGTATTGTTCAAACAAATGAAGAGGTGTTTATCCTACGCATTGCTGCTTGGTTAAGCAACGAATTTCAGGTCTTCAGCACCTTTATATTGCGATCCATAAAATGGCCGATTCAGAGGATGCGTCTAAATGGCAGAGTAAGTGAAATGGAGCAGCAAAGCATTTAGACGCTCGATTAAAGAGCTTTGTCACTGATTGAACACTGCTCAAGGTCGATGATAAAAAAAAAAATAATGAAAGGCAAATATACAGAGAAATCAGTAACACTTACAGTAGTTCCGTACTAAAAATATGGTGATTTGTTTTCATTATGCCATTAATTGCATGCAATTGCAGGGTCTGCACATTCATTTCCATTTATCTTACATTAACAATATTGATATCGTCTTTGAACCAGTTGAGTTACCGCTTTTTTACCCTTAATCTTTATTGGTGTGCCTGGAGTCACAGTTCTGTTCTAGCTATGAAGGTTTCACCGCTTCAGACGACGTGTATGTACCATCTTAGTCTTGCCTCTTGCATCTTTTCCATAATTGGTGCAACTCCAAATCACCTGGAAGATCTACAATCATTGTGCATTCCCATCTTAGAAATTCAAATGCTTTGGATTAACATCAAAATGGATGCAGATGGAGGGCACCATCTGCAAGCCACTCTCTATATATTCAGTCCTTTTAATGTTACGCCCCATGCCATTGTCATTCATGCAGACCATCAATCTCTATGTGATGCTGTAAGACGTTGTGGCTGGACAGGTATGAGGACAGACACGTAGAGACAGAATTACAGCATGCTACAGGTACTCACCAGCCTAAAGCTCTGGAACCCTTTTATACGTAGCTGGGCCATGTCTGCAGAACGGTGAGGCAAAATATCCAGGCAGCTGAGAAGATCTTTGATGATCTAGGAGCAGCAATATTGGTAGTGATTGGCTATAGCCTTGTCATTTAGTCATTTGGCAGATGCTCTTATCCATTTTTATCTCATTATACATCTGAGCAGTTGAGGGTTAAGGGCCTTGCTCAAGGGCCCAACAGTGGCAACTTGGTGGTTGTGGGGTTTGAACCTGGGATCTTCCGAACCGTAGTCCAATGCCTTAATGACTGAGCTACCCCTGGCCTCTTGTCATCAATGGTGCATTACATTATTGACATAGAGGAGTAATCATTGGTGGTGTGACTAAGGCCAGAGATCACTATCACTGTGTCCATGAAGAGAACAAATCTAAAAAAGCAATGTGGATTGTCTTGTTCTTTTGCTGGTGTTTTTTTTAATAAACATAGTCAGGTGGCATGACTGGTGTCTGTTGTTCAGAATTCTCTGACAAATCCACATTAGTTCAGTATGATGGTGGCAATATCGCAGAGCATCAACGAGTTGTTAAAATGTCTTCATAGTGAGACACATGAAATGGATTGGATGATGTTTGGGGCATTCGGCACATTGCCTTGGCCAATCCAAATGGGGACAGTAATCCTGGTTGTCCAAACTGGTTGGACTTGATTCGATTAATTTGATCGAAGAGGCCAGCAAAGATTACAGTGCTTTGGCAGCTAAGAAGCTTTTAAATATCAGCAAGGATGTCATCAGGCCCAGTTCCTTTTTTGTTCTTTATCTTTGTGGTGTCTCCCTTGCCTGAGATCATGAGATAGGGCCAGGAATATGATTGCTGAGAAATGGATAAATAATCACTCCAATACCGGAGGACTAGGGGATAAGTCTCACAGAATCTGGGGGTTGCCGTCCATAATACATGTGGCCATGACCAAAAGCTTGAGCTGGCAAAGCAGTAGGCCTTGTAGTATGGCATCTAATGCTTCATATATATTTGGCTATAGTGTATGGATTTCACCACAACCACTGCTAAAGATTGGCAGACTGAGGGAGACTTGAGCAGAGACTGAGCCTTTTCTTCAACAGATTTAGTACCCCCTCTGTTTCCTCCTCCAGCCAAATAGACATCACACTCTCCCTCCCTCCTACAGTCCTTACAACTGCATCCCTCTCACACCTCCACAGTGACTAACAATAGAAAGTCACATTGTCCATTTCTCCATATCCTTAACCCCACAGTAAACTTCCCAGCTTCACCAACACAATTCCGATGCATCTATTCCACCTTGTACAGCAACAACTATGTTTCCATTCCCCCCAACCCCCTTTCCGTTTTAAGATATCAGGTGAATCTTCTTGTGCTAACCAGCTATGTGAGATTTTACAGCATGTGTTTAACCTAAGCCTGACACAAGAGATGGTTCCCATGACACACTGTCCTGTTCCAGTCCCAAAAAAGGTATCTCCATCCACCCTAAATGACTACAGTTGCCCTTTTAACCCATATAATGAATATTTTGGAGAGGTTGGTGCTGGCTCATCTAAGACATCAGGTTAGCACCTTCCTAGACCCTCTGCAGTGTGCCTACCCCCTCAGGTGGGTGTGAATGATACCATAATTTATCTTTTTCACCAAACTCTTTCTCACCTGGATAAAGCAGGCAGCAATGTGAGAACCATGTTCTTTCATTTCTTTAGTGCTTTAAACATAATTCAACAAAAGAGATGCTTGTGAAGATGTCTATCGACACCACAACATCTAACTAAATCACTAAGTATCTGATGGACAGTCCACAGTTTGTAAGGCTGCGTGAATGTACTGTATGTCAGAAAAGGGGTGTATTAATGGTGGTCAGGAGTACTGAGACCCAGTGGACAGTTTTTTTTTAATTGGTGTGAGAGGAAACACCTCATACTGAATGTGACCAAGAACAAGGAGATGGTGGTAGATCTTGGGAGGATCAAGTTCACACCAAAACAATGTAGGTTGAGGAGGTATAAGTTGTGGAGAACTAAAGATACAGTATCTTGGAGTTCACTCTGACATCGGATTGGACAGGAAATGCAACACAGATGCTGTCTACAGAAAAGGAGAGAGCAGACTTTACTTCTTTAGGAAACTCAGGTCAGGTAATGTTGGCAGAAAAATGTTGCAGGTCTTTTATCAGTCTGTTTTGGCAAATGCATGATTCTTTGCATAGGCGGCGCAGTGGCGCAGGCGGCGCAGTAGCACTGTTGCCTTGCACCTCCAGGGTCTGGGTTCGATTCCCCGGCCAGGCTCGATTCCCGTCTCTGTGTGCATGGAGTTTGCATGTTCTCCCCGTGCTTGGTGGGTTTCCTCCGGGTACTCCGGTTTCCTCCCACAGTCCAAAGATATGCAGGTTAGGCTAATTGGCGTTCCTAAATTGCCCGTAGTGTGTGATTGTGTGTGTGTGTGTGTGTGTGTGCCCTGCGATGGATTGCACCCTGTCCAGGGTGTACCCCGCCTAGTGCCCGAAGTCTCCTGGGATAGGCTCCAGGTCCCCCGCGACCCTGAACACAGGATTAAGCGGTATAGAGAATGAATGAATGAATGAATGATTCTTTGCTTCCATGTGCTAGGGTAGTACCATCTAAAGCAGTGCCTCTAAGAAACTCAATAATCTCAGCAAAAAAGCAGGCTCAATACTGGGCACTCCCCTGCCATGTTTGGAGCTGGTAGTGGAGAGGAGGACACTTTCAGTAAGAAAATGCTTCAGCACCGCTATGACAAAAAATGCTACAGGAAGTCATTTCTGTCAACTGCAAATAGACTTCACAATAACTCTGTTCAGTGTCAAGAGAGCGATCTCCTTCTCTGACATCACAATACATTTTTGATGTCAGAGATAAAAAACCGTTTGTTTACATTGCATTACTGTATATGGTCACATCCTTCATTCAATTTCATCCTCTCAAATTAGTCACATGTTGAGCCTTGCATCTTGGGAGCTGCCCCTGATCTTCTCAGCTAGTTCCTGTGGCCTTTGCCCAAGATTAAGTTGATTTATCAGATGGGATGACCTTTATATTTGTCACTTACTGCAGATCACATCGATGGATAAGCCAATAGTTAATTTGAGTTGTTTGGCCACCATTATCACTGGTGATTAGGTGTGTCTGTTTCTTCTTAAAGTGATTGTCCTGACAAGGTCTTGTGCCACTGTGCAGTCCAAAATGCAACACATCTTCATTGAGGACTTGGAAATCTTGGCCACCATGGACCTGATCGTATTCATTTCTGTCCAGAATGACATGCCCATTAAGGACTCTGACTTGACTAAGTATGACCAAATTGCTTTTGGGGCAACCACCTTCACAGATCAGTGACATGAGATGATCAGAAATGTTATTATCTTATACAAAGTGGTCCTGCAACATACAGTATCGCTATGTATAGACCATATTGATTTGTCTGCAATGTCCTGGCCTTCATTACTTTCAATTTTGTTTCTTGGATGCATGCATTTTCAATGTGGTGGGACTTGATGATATTTGCCAGTTCACAACTCCTTCATTTACATTTACATCACATTACTTAGGTCATTGTGTTGATGTTGATGGGACAAAGGCGAAGTTGGACTACTTTGTCCACTATCGGGTAACCTTACTAATTTTAATACTGTTCAGACGATGATGTGGTGTGTCATCTGATATGGGGACACCCTAGCTTGATCTTGCCCTTCTTGAGATGAAATAGCCATAGACGCAAATGGTTTAAAACCCTTCGATTGACTCCAGGACCGACTGACCCTGATGGATCTTTACTGCTAGCTGAAATCCAGATGGTACTGCGAGAACATTTGCTTGTTCATGGGAAAAGTGTCCTCAAGGTCAGTCAGCGTTATCTTTAATTGGTGTATGGGACTTATGAAGCCTGGGAATGGAGCCTGATGCTGATGCTACAGATAATAGTGTTTAAGCAAGTGTTGGCTAGTGTTTGAGCAGAATACATTATCTGCTTTTTGAGGTCTAGATGGAGAACATGCAAGATCACAGTCATTTTAGTAATTTCTGATTCAAAATAAAATAGATGTGTAAATATAGATGTTATTTTATATTCTGCAAACTAAATCTCTAAATGTCTGTGATGCTCCTGCTCAACAATTAGAAGAAAATCTTTAAAAGTAATTTCCATAGATTTTGAATGTTTTTTTTTTTGGTTTTTGGTTTTTTTGTAAAAGTGACTTTCGAAGAGCTGAACAGTGTTGATTGGCCTGTGATTGCACATGGAGTTACAAGCTGCTCTGGCATCACAGCCACATCATCAGCCTGCTGAAAGAACACAGCACAGCATCCTGAAACAGAGGCAGGATAGGAAGAAGAGAAATCACAAGAACATTTTTTTTCCGATAACAGCATGACACAAAGTGTTTGTTTTTTCTTTGTTTATTTCAAGAAAAAAAATCAGAAGCAAGTCAGAGATTCAGATATACACACAAGCCTGCTCTCTCTCTGTCTCTCTCTCTCTCTCTCTCTCTCTCTGTTCAAAAGAATCCCTCGTTACTTGCTTGGCACAGCTTCATTTTCATTTTTTATTGAATGTCAAAGTGCATGGAAGTAAAAGTAATTCAGCTGACACAACAAACAGACTAATCTTTTCTGCAGGAGCAATTCCAATTTGTTCTGGCATTTCAGAAATGTATGAACATGAGTGTGAAAGGCTGAACAGTATTATGTTTGCCCACAATGTGTGATGCAGTAAGCTTACAGTAAAGCCTGAACAAATCACACAAAATGGCGAGGTGGGGAGGTTTATTTTCACCTGTAGGAGTGAAGGAGAGGGAAAAGGGCAAAAGAGGGAAAGTGATGAAGGAGTATAGGATCAGTGGGCTAATCTAAGAGGGTTAAGTGAGCTCCTCTGTCAGGAAAGAGTGCTTTTAAACCTCCTCCATTCACATGTGCTTGAGTTTGATCCCACCTCATGTAGTTGGCATTGCTGTTAGGCTGCTAGAAAAGACTGACTGTGATGTTAGATGTACGAGTGAGTGTGTGAAAAAGGTGGTGGTGATTATAACTGATGGAGGATAGATGATGATGATGAATAATGGGAGGTGATTAAACATGGTGGAGGATGGTGGATGGAGAATAATGGATGTGATGATGATGATGATGGTAAAATCTATGCATGATTATGGAGAATGATGGAGGTTATTGTAGGATGATGGACAGTAATGGATGATGATGGAAGAGGATGAATGTCCATGAATGATAGGAAATATTGGCGAAGGGTGTAGAATGATGATTCTATTGAACGACGGAGGATAATGGATGAAAATGGAAAATGATAAATGATGGAAGATAAATAAATGAGATTGAATGATGGAGAATGATGGAGCTAGAGGATAGTGATAAATAATCATGGCTGATATTGGGAGCCATGGGAGATATTGAAGAAGGATATAAGAGGATGGAGTAGGGTGGACGATAGATATTATGGAGTATGATTGAAGATGGAGAGATGATAATAAAGGGTTAATGGTTGATGATAAACCAGTGATGATAATAAATGGATGATGATGATGATGATGATAGAGGACAAAGAATAATGAAGAAATATGGAAGATCATGCATGATCATTGTTACAATATTGGATTTATTTGTTTTTTGTGTGTCTGGTTATGCTGGCTTTGTCTCTGCTATGTCTCTGCTGGTGGTGGGATAGGGTGTGTCTCCCCTTGCTTCAGGTTCCACCCTCTTCAGTGTGCCTGGAAATCTATTGGCTGCTGCTCTGCCTGTCCTTTGTTGGTCCCGCCTCCTCCCAGCTGATTGGTTCTCCAGGACACCCAGAGGCCTACTTAAGGCCTTCAGACCACCATGCTACAGACCGTGTTTTTGCTTACTGCTTATCTTATGCTTGATCCTAAATGTTACTGTGTATGACCCTTTTGCTTCGTTTTTGACTACTCTTAGATTTTCCCCTTTTTGATAATTGTTTGGTTTTCGATTGCCTATTCCATGTATGACCATTTTGCTTGTTTTGACTACACTTTTGTGTTTGCCCTCTTTGTTTTTGTTGGTTTGGTTGTAGATACTTTTGTATATATTTGTATTTACTTTATTTAGTGGCTTAGTAAGGAGTCGACGCCATTTTGTTTGCACTTTGTTTTTCTTGGTTTGTGGTTAGTTAGGGAGTTGAGGGAAGAACTTTGTATTTCTGTTTCTTTATTTTCGGTGCAGGTTAGTTGTGTCACTTTGGTATTAGATAGAGGTAATTTTGTTTATTGTTTTGGCCTTGTCGGCTTCTGAAGCTTACAGCCACCCTTTTGGGATTTGCTTATTCACCTTATTGTAAATAAACACTAAGCAAACGCACTTTTGGTCTCACCCTTCTTTCTTTTTTTTTCACTCCTGTTACGGCCCGACCTAGACCGGGGCGTAACAGAATTGGGGGCTCGTCCGTTGCTTTTCCTCGCTCCGTCCCGTTTGTTTCAGTGTGCCTGTGTTTGTCTGGCGGCATTTGTCTTTGTGGTAGGGGAGTGTTTGTTCTTCTTAGATATGGCTACAAAGTTTAACTTGGACCAGTTTACCATTTGCCCCACGGTAGAGCAGTTTGAGAAGTGCCGTAAGGATGACCTATTGTTGCTCGCCGATTTCTATCAGATTTCAGTGTCACGGAGTGCTACTAAGCGCGATATTAAGAAGCTGCTGTACGTTGAGCTGTTTGAACAGCGCATTATTTGTGAGCATCCCGAGGCGGGTGTTGCAACTCACTCAGGTGATCCAGAGGATTTGGCTGCAGCGGAGGCTGGCGCCAGGCCCAAGGATCCCGCACGCATAGATCCTGCTGTAGGACGCTCACCATTAGAGGAACCCATGATTGCGCTGCAATTAAAACAGCTGGACTTGGAGTTAAGTCAGCAGCTACAGTTCCAAACACTGGAGCTGGAAACTAAGAAGGAGATGAGGCTGAAGGAGATAAGGCTGAAAGAGCTGGAGCTGGAGTTGGCCTCAAGGTTTGGGCCCACCAGTGCATCTGTGTCTCCTGTACCTGTTCGCGCATCCTCGCCTGTGCCTGCACCCGTGCCTGTATCTGAGTCGTCACCTGTGCTAGGACCCATCCCGTCAGTTAGTTCTGGATTTGATGTAAGTAAGCACATTGCTTTGGTGCCTATGTTCAGAGAAAGTGAGGTGGATACTTATTTCCCTGTGTTTGAGCGTATCGCTGCCACTCTGCAGTGGCCTAGGAGTATTTGGTCCTTACTTTTACAGTGCAAGTTTGTGGGTAAAGCTCAGGAAGTGTGTTCTGCCTTAACACTTGAACAAAGTATTGATTATGAAACTGTTAAGTCAGCTGTGTTACGGGCATATGAACTTGTCCCCGAAGCTTATCGCCAGAAGTTTAGAAAACATGCCAAATCCGCCAGCCAAACATTTGTAGAATTCGCCCGTGAAAAATGCGCTTTGTTTGACAAGTGGTGTGCAGCCAGTAAAGTCACCACCTTTGACCAGTTAAAAGAATTGATACTTTTAGAAGAGTTCAAAGACTGTATTTCTGACAAAATAGTTGTTTATTTAAATGAACAAAAAGTCTCGTCGCTTGCTGATGCTGCCGTTTTGGCTGAAGAGTTTGTGCTCACTCACAAAACTGTTTTCGCCTCCGTGCCGTGATATGGCAAATCGTAACCCTAAAGTTTCCGCTAGTGCGTCTAAGAATGGTAGTGATTCCCGTGAATGATTCTATTGTCATGAATCTGGACATTTCATCGCTACCTGTCCTACGTTATCTCGTAAGAACCGTCGTAAAGCACAGAACACTAAGAGTGTGGCTTTAGTTAATGTACCACCGCAGAAAGTTCAACTTCGCTTTCGTCAGTGGACGCTGCGTTTAACCCATTTATCTTGGATGGAATGGTTTCACTTTCGGATGCAGATTCTGAGCCTACGCCACTTCATATTCTGAGAGACACCGGTGCTGCTCAGTCATTTATTTTGGAAGGTGTCTTGCCTTTATCTGACCAGTCTAGTTGTGGTGCAGATGTTTTAGTTCAGGGAATTGAACTTGGAGTTGTGAAAGCTCCGTTACATATGATTTATCTTAACTGTGATATCGTGTCTGGCTTTGTTAAGGTTGCAGTTCGTCCTCAGTTGCCAATTAAAGGAGTTTCTCTTATATTGGGTAATGATTTAGCTGGTGGTAAGGTTTTTCACTTGCCTGTTGTGACGGATGCTCCTGAGGTGCATGAAAGTGACGCGCTGTCACGTGAGTTTCCCTCTGTTTTTAGTACCTGTGTGGTGACGCGCGCTCAGGCTCGTAAAATGAAGGATGTTGATGATCTTTCTAATTCATTTATGTGTAGTGATAACCCAGTATTTGAAGACAAGAATATGTCTTCCAGTCCACATGTTTCTCCAGAGGATAAGGACTTCTCCGTACAAGATGTCGCTACATGGGGTGTTGGGCGAGAGCAGCTCGTTGCTGCTCAGAAATCTGACGCGTCTCTCTCTCGTTGTATTGCTGCAGCTGTAGATAGTGCTGCGTTACCTCAACACTCAATGGCATATTTCTTTGACAATGATGTTTTAATGCGAAAGTGGTCACCCTCTGATAAGCATGAGTCAAAGGCTGTTTTCCAGGTTGTGGTTCCAAAACCATATAGAACACAAGTTTTGCGTATTGCCCATGACCATGATCTCGCTGGTCACCTTGGTGTAAGGAAGACCCACCTCCGCATTTTAAATCATTTCTTTTGGCCTGCCATGAAGTCTGATGTTGCTAAGTACTGTAGATCCTGTCATGTTTGTCAAATTGCAGGGAAACCTAACCAGGTTATTCCCCCTGCTCCACTTAAACCTATCCCTGTTCTGGGAGAGCCTTTTGAGAGACTTTTGTTAGATTGTGTTGGTCCCCTTCCTCGAACTAAGTCTGGTAATGTGTATCTGCTAACCCTGATGTGTGCTGCCACGAGATATCCTGAAGCCATACCCCTGCGTAGCATCAAATCACATGCCATCATTCGAGCACTTATTAAATTTTGCACCACCTTTGGTTTGCCCAAATATGTTCAGTCGGACCAAGGTTCAAATTTTATGTCTGCTTTGTTCAAAAAGGTTATGAACCAGCTGAACATACAACACCAGGTTTCTAGTGCCTATCACCCGGAGTCCCAAGGTGCATTAGAGCGTTTCCACCAAACCTTAAAATCGATGCTCCGAACATACTGTTTGAACCATGAAAGAGATTGGGATGAAGGAGTACCATTAGTTCTGTTTGCTATTCGTGATGCTGTGCAGGAGTCTCTTGGATTCAGCCCTGCAGAATTGGTTTTCGGTCACTCTGTTCGTGGTCCCCTAAAAGTACTGCAGGAAGAGCTACTGTCTCCGAATCCTGGGAAAGGTCCAACTATGAATGTTTTAGATTATGTGAGTTCCTTTCGTGAACGCCTACATGCAGCATGTGAGGTAGCAAAACGTTCCCTTGCCTCCTCACAAGCTCGTATGAAGAATCATTTTGATAAAAAGGCTGTTGTGCGTCATTTCCAAGCAGGTGACAAAGTGTTGGTTTTGCTACCAGTGCCGGGTTCTGCTCTCCAGGCTAGGTTTTCTGGCCCTTATGTTATTGAGTCAAAATTGAGCGATACGGATTATGTTGTAAAAACTCCTGACCGTAAGAGGAAATCTCGTGTGTGCCATATCAATATGCTTAAACCTTATATCACTCGTTCCACCCCAGAGGTCTCCGTCCCAGTGGCCAGTTCAGTAACTGCCTCAGTGGAATCGTCACCCGATGACTATTCTCCCGAGTTTGATGGTCTCAGATTGGGTCGAGCTTGTTTTTCCTGTGCTAGCCTGCCAAATTCAGAATGGTTGTCAGATATTCAATCTAAACTTAGTCATTTGTCTGAGTCCGCCCAAAAGGACATAGTCAGTCTCATTGATAGTTACCCTAAGCTTTTTTCTGATACGCCCTCTCGCACTACTGTCCTTCAACATGACATTGATGTTGGTGAGCACTCTCCTGTGAAGCAGAATACATATAGAATTAATCCCACAAAACGTGCTCTTATGAAACAAGAAACCAATTATTTACTTAAGAATGGTCTTGCTGTTCCTAGCTGCAGTCCTTGGAGTTCTCCTTGTCTCCTAGTTCCAAAACCTGACAAAAGCTACCGTTTTTGTACAGATTATCGAAAAGTTAATGCTTTAACTAAAGCAGATTCATTTCCGCTTCCTAGAATGGAAGATTGTGTTGATCGTATAGGAAATGCAAAATTTGTTACAAAGTTAGACCTGTTAAAAGGTTACTGGCAAGTTCCTCTAACATCACGTGCATCTGAAATATCTGCTTTTGTCACCCCGGACAGGTTCCTTCAGTATACTGTGATGGCATTTGGACTTAGAAACGCACCTGCTACATTTCAGCGTTTGATGACCCAGGTTCTGGGTGATGTGCCTAATTGTGAAGCCTACCTTGATGATGTGGTAGTATTCTCTGATACTTGGGATGCACATGTCCGTACATTAGACTCTGTATTATCTCGCCTTCAGAAAGCTTCCTTAACATTAAACCTAGCAAAATGTGAGTTTGGTCATGCCACCGTTACATACCTTGGTAAACAGGTGGGACAAGGTACAGTTCGCCCGCTAGATGCCAAAGTTAAGGCAATTGTTGCATTTCCCGCACCCAAAACCAAAAGAGAGCTTCGACGTTTTCTCGGTATGGCAGGCTATTACAGAAGCTTTTGTAGAAATTTTTCTGATGTTGTTTTGCCTCTTACATCTCTCCTCCGTAACTCTGTCCCTTTTGTTTGGTCACCTAGTTGTGAAGCAGAATTTGAGTCTGCTAAATCGCTTTTATGTATTGCACCTGTCCTTTTTGCTCCGGACTTTTCCAAACGTTTCAAACTTGAGGTGGATGCCAGTGGTACAGGTGCTGGTGCTGTGTTGATTCAGGAGGATGCAGATGGTATAGATCATCCCGTAAGTTACTTTTCTCATAAGTTTAACCGTCACCAGCTGAACTACAGCACTATTGAGAAGGAAGCCCTTGCGCTTTTGCTTGCACTTCAACACTTTGAGGTTTACATCGGTTCCAGCTCGGACCCCATTACAGTTTATACAGATCATAACCCCCTCGTATTCTTGCATCGTATGTCAAACAGCAACCAACGTCTCATGCGTTGGTGTTTAATTGTGCAAGGTTTTAACCTGAATATTCGACATAAGAAAGGGTCTGAAAACGTAGTAGCTGACTCATTGTCTCGATGCCATGATTATAATTGTGAACAGGGTGTTCACTCTTAAGGGAGGGGGTGTTACAATATTGGATTTATTTGTTTTTTGTGTGTCTGGTTATGCTGGCTTTGTCTCTGCTATGTCTCTGCTGGTGGTGGGATAGGGTGTGTCTCCCCTTGCTTCAGGTTCCACCCTCTTCAGTGTGCCTGGAAATCTATTGGCTGCTGCTCTGCCTGTCCTTTGTTGGTCCCGCCTCCTCCCAGCTGATTGGTTCTCCAGGACACCCAGAGGCCTACTTAAGGCCTTCAGACCACCATGCTACAGACCGTGTTTTTGCTTCCTGCTTATCTTATGCTTGATCCTAAATGTTACTGTGTATGACCCTTTTGCTTCGTTTTTGACTACTCTTAAATTTTCCCCTTTTTGATAATTGCTTGGTTTTCGATTGCCTATTCCGTGTATGACCATTTTGCTTGTTTTGACTACGCTTTTCTGTTTGCCCTCTTTGTTTTTGTTGGTTTGGTTGTAGATACTTTTGTATACATTTGTATTTACTTTATTTAGTGGCTTAGTAAGGAGTCGACGCCATTTTGTTTGCACTTTGTTTTTCTTGGTTTGTGGTTAGTTAGGGAGTTGAGGGAAGAACTTTGTATTTCTGTTTCTTTATTTTCGGTGCAGGTTAGTTGTGTCACTTTGGTATTAGATAGAGGTAATTTTGTTTATTGTTTTGGCCTTGTCGGCTTCTGAAGCTTACAGCCGCCCTTTTGGGATTTGCTTATTCACCTTATTGTAAATAAACACTAAGCAAACGCACTTTTGGTCTCACCCTTCTTTCTTTTTTTTCACTCCTGTTACGGCCCGACCTAGACCGGGGTGTAACAATCATGGATGATTGATGATGATTTTAGATGAATGAGGATTATGGATGATGAAGTAAGTTAATGAATCATGAATGATAAGAAAATTATGAAAATACATAATGAAAATGGTGAAAGAGGATGGATGGATTAATAAATTACAACGTATGATGGTGAGAGGCGGCGCGGTGGTGTAGTGGTTAGAACTGATTCCCCGGCCAGGCTCGATTCCAGTCTCTGTGTGCATGGAGTTTGCATGTTCTCCCCGTGCTGGGTGGGTTTCCTCCGGGTACTCCGGTTTCCTCCCACAGTCCAAAGATATGCAGGTTAGGCTAATTGGCGTTCCTAAATTGACCATAGTGTGTGATTGGGTGTGTGAGTGTGTGTATGTGTGTGTGCCCTGCGATGGATTGGCACCCTGTCCAGGGTGTACCCCGCCTAGTGCCCGAAGTCTCCTGGGATAGGCTCCAGGTCCCCCGCGACCCTGAACACAGGATTAAGCGGTATAGAAAATGAATTAATGAATATGATGGTGAGTTAGGATGGAGGATAATAAGTAGCAATAGAGAATGAAGAAAGATGGATGATGATGATGAAATGAAGCAAAATTCATGAGGCTGCATATTTAGCATGATTCAGCTCAGAGCTTAAGCAGATCTACAGTACCAAAGTGGAAAGTTCCACGTTGTTCTACAACCAGGATGTGAGCCATATTAATGGTATGTTAAATACATATTATTTTATTAAATGTGTATCTCACTTTAGATAAGTCTAAAGGCTTGATACAGGGAAAATAATAATAATAATTATTATTATTATTATTATTATTATTACATTATTATATTTTTTAAACCCATGTTCTAATATGTTCAGGTGGAAACTCAAATCTGTTCCACAGCGCAGCTTGGTGGCTGATAAAAAGACGTTACTGGCGAGGAGGGATTGTTCTATTTGTGGAATTAGATTAGGCAGTGTAGTGGAGATGATGAACTCTGTCATGCGCTGGTGGCTCCATCATAAAAGCTGACAGGGAACCGGAGCACTCAGGTGAGAGGAACAAATGGTGTGTACCTGAGCCATGAATATCGATGCTAGAGTGTTACTCCAGATTCAACACTGTAATTTACTAAACAGCACATTAGCTGAGGAAACTAGATCACAGATACCAAACGTTGACGAATTGAAAGCCTGGTGATCTCCGCAGTACGAGACTGTAATCGGAGATCATTAGTGCCTCAACCATCGTCTCTCTTCTCGCACGTCTCACATGCACATGCTTTTGCTGCTGAATAGTTTTTGCAGTGGTAGGTTCAAGAAGATTTTTTTGAAGTCTAGCCAAACTCAAAGTACTGCCAAACTACATAGTAGTGCACACGTGGGAGTTTTTTTGTTTATTGCAATTCTGCATCCATCAAGGACCTACAGTATAGTATAGTTTTCTCCTCCCTAGTGTTGGAGCTGCTTTCATCCATGTCGATGAACTTTGAGATGAAGTGCATGTAATAAAAACAGATGACCATTTGACATTTATAGCATTATATGGAAAAAAGAAAAACGTTATTTATAAACAGACATAAAGGATATAATCACTTTTTTTCCTCTTTTGTTTTTTTTGCTTCGTACACCCAATGAAAGGTGGTGATTTTTTCCTATGCTCAAATTTGGCAGGAGCAGCAAGAGTCCTAGTCCATGTAATGTTTTTAAATGTATATCATTCACCAGAAAACCAGACTCTGTCACAGACTGGGAATCGCAGACTGATGTAAACCTGGTGCTACTGTAGTTCATGTCTGGTGTTAATACTGGGTCAGAGAAGGTTCATCACGAACTGCCTTGGTTTTTCACTGTCTGGTCGTGTACGTCTCTACTTTCCCAGCAATGCTAAAAGCAAATACATAAATAAATAAATAAAAAAAATGGGTAATAATAACAATAGCAAACTTCAATATGCAATATGACATTGTGAGCAGTTCTCACAAAATAGATCAACAACACGGTGCCAAAGTTTTGAACAGCTACTAATCTTACACGGTACTTTGATTTTGCGTGTTTGATGTTGCATTTCTTTATTATTTAACTTTGTGGGATGCTAAAATAGATTCTTTGTGTAGGCAATAAACAAACAAGGCATGTTGTAGGCGTGTTTGATTGCAAATTAGTTTTTCTTCTTGCCAAGTGAAACCTCGAAAATAGCACACGATAGTAAGCAAGTAAATGTTATTTGCAAACACGATCCAACCCCAAGCCTATGGATCACCCTCCATCCTCGCCCAATAAAAACTCAACCAGGATTTCCTTTTATTTTCATTTATTTAATTTATTCAAATTAGCCTAATATTTTGTTGTTCTGGATTTTTTTTTTTTTTTTTTTACAGCTCTGAATGATGCTGGACGTGACGGAGGTAAAGAGCTGCACACGTTTTAACATACAAAATCATTCAGTGCAAGAAATATTGCTTTGGTTTCTGTAAGTGCCATATCGCACTTTTTATGAATTTGTTGTTGTGTTTATTTTATTTTATTTACTTGCTGTTATTTCATTTATTCTACCTTGTTCTATTCATTAGTAAAGCATTAAGCATTAAGTTTGTTACATAAGCCATAAGCTTTATATTTCTTAGTTATGCATCATAAGTTGATAATCGTAAGTTGGTCTGTGATGTCATTCTACTATTACATGCATTTGTGTGACTGTGATATGCTAGAAAGCTCAGTATAGATTTGGAAGGCTACGGAAACACAAGCTTTAGACCGTCAGCTAATGAGAGCTCCCGGTAAGCTAGAAATGTAAAATACAGCAACGAGGTTGTTGTAACCGTAAGCTAACGTAAGCTGGGAAAGTAAGAAACAACAAGAGTGTTGTTAGATACCCAAGCCAAGATTGTAATCTACAAGATACAGCAAACAGGTTGTTGTAAAACTCAAGAGATTTGCAAGATGCAGTAACTGGTGTCTGTAATAACGGTGGATTTACTCAAGACGACTGTATGAAGTGTTGATTCTTTGATGCTGACAAATAAACGACAAAAGACAAAGAGATCGGACTTCTGTCATGTGAGTGAAACTTTAAGACATTAGCTACGCGTCAAAACTAGTGAAATAAGCCAACCGCATCTACAAAAGTCTAAAGCTTTTCCGCTGTTTGAACGAAAACAAGTGAACGCTGAAATGGAAAGTGAAAGAGAATAGCCGTCGAACTTCACCATGCCGAACAATGAGGACAACGCTCCCGGCACTTGGCTGTAGAGCCTAACGGCGCTCCACGAGATGAACAGAAAAAACCTCAACGAGGCGCTGGATGCAAGAAAAGGCAAGCGAATTCGACTGAATGCAACGTCTAATGCATTAAAGACACCTATGAACTATGCACGCAAGTTAGACATCGTTGAAACTGAGTGCAGAAGAGAGAACTTCATGAGAAGTAACGTTGATGTGCTTGTGTACACTCGTAAAGACGAACACAGACGCGATCAGGTCGCTTGCGGCGCACCTGAGGCTCAAGGCCGCACAGAATTCATATCTACGGTGGGTCGCTGGAAAGCGGACACCAAGGACACTAAGAGCCACTCTGTGACGTCGCGACTACGCGAAGGTGTCTCGCCGGGCGTCAGCGTGTCACAGACAACAGCAGCATCCAAAAGGTCTGTAACTTCTACATCATCCTCAGCCCTAATAAAGAAAGCGGAAGCCAACAGAGCAGCCTTGTTGATTAAAGCAGCAGCCTTAGCAGAACGGCGGGCGTTAGAACAGAAGGAAGCACAATTAAAGGCAAAAGAAGCAGAATTAAAGGCAAAAGAAGCAGAATTAAAGGCTGAGGCAGAGCAACTAAAAGCTGATAAAGAAAAGTTGGAATTAGAAACTGCGCTCGCAATTGTCGACGCTGAATTACAGGTTTATCAGAGTTGTAAAAAACGACAGCCTACATCAAAGAGCGGAGTCATCGACCCGAGCTGCACACGCTCGAGCAGCCCGCCTTGGACGGGCCACAAACCTGAATACGACAGCTGCCGAAAGCCGGTAAAAGAGAGCACCTTCAACGAACCAAGTGGCGCACGCGCTCCCAAACTGGAATACAACGAACTTTACGAGAGCAGCGCGTCGATAGAAAACCTCGGACTGCCATCACGTCATAGGACAGCCCATCCAAGTGTACCAGTAAGTTTTGAACCAAAATTGAAAAGTACTTTAAATGAAGGGTCTACCCAAGACAATAAATACACCCGCCATGACATGTATACTTTAGAATCACAGAGCATGATGCAACAGCAGGCTGACATCACAGCAATGCTCATGAAATGCCAACAGCAATCCTTTTTACCTCAACGCAATGTTCCTGTGTTTCATGGTGACCCTCTTGAGTTTACGTCCTTCATGAAAGCATTCAAACATGTTATTGTTGACAAAACAGATAGTGATGCTGATAAGCTGTTTTATCTTGAGCAGTTCACTAAGGGAGAGGCTAGAGACCTCGTTATGAGCTGTCAGCTTATGCCAGATCAGTGTGGTTATGCAGAGGCAATGAGACTGTTGCAGGATAGATTTGGAAATAAACGTCAAGATCGCAAATACGACAGCCGATCGTCCAAGAGCAAGAGCGCACTCATTGAATCGAGCAGCGCGTGCCCGAGCAGCGCGCACTTTCACCTCTCCAACTCAACATGCAACAGCCGAGCGCAGCCTGCGAACGAGAGCGCGGTCACTGAATTGAGCAACGCGCACCTGAGCAGCGCACACTCTACGGACCTGGACGCCGCAATCAGCGACGGAAAACCCTGTCACACATCCCTTCAAGGACCCAAACAAACGGGCCAAGGAAAACCCAGGGTCAGCGTCGCAACCGAGGACAGACAGGTTGGTAAAATTCACAAAGACTTGATTACAATGAAGAATGCCGGTACATCACCTGCCAGCGCCTTCACTAACCCGTGCGCACACTGCAAAGGGGAACATATCTTAGACGATTGCTTCCAATTTAATGATAAGACACACAAAGACAAAGTAGAATTCTTAAAAAGAAACGGATTCTGTTTCGGATGTTTAACAAAGGGTCATTTGTGGAAAGACTGCACCAAAAAAATTACATGTTCATTGTGTTCAAAGCCACATCCAAGCATGCTACACATAGCAGTGCCAGACACGGTGCAGTCAGCTACGAGCTCCCGTGGAAACGAAACTGAAAGTGGCACAACAAATACACCACCTGCTGAGAGTCACGAATCAAATGCGCTCACTGGGGCTGGAGGTAATTGCATCCTCCCCATAGCACCTGCTAAAATAAAGTCCAAGAAAAAGGGCACAGTAGAAGCCATGTACTATCACGTGAAAGTCCCCGAGAAGGACACTGATCTGCTGCGCTTCCTATGGTGGCCGAATGGAGATGTGAACCAAGACTTAGTTGAAAATAAAATGGTAGTTCATCTGTTCGGTGTAAAATTGTTGCCTAGTGGTGCTAACTTCGCCCTCAGAAAGACAGCAGAAGAAAACCGCAGCAATGCATCTGCTGTGGCAGTTAACACAGTGCTTAAAAACTTTCATGTAGACGACTGCCTGAAATCTGTTTCGAGTCATGACCAAGCAGTCGCCCTATACAATGATCTCACAAGTCTCTGTACAAGCGGAGGGTCTAACCTCACTAAATGGGCAAGCAACAGCCGTGCCCTACTGACTGTCATTCCCGAGAGTGAAAGGATCAAAGACATGAGAGACTTAGACTTGAGTAAAGATGCACTGCACATAGAGAGAGCTCTGGGGGTGCTGTGGTGCATTAACTCAGACATGTTCAAGTTTAAGATTAGCTTAAAGGAACGACCTGTGACAAGAAGAGGAATTCTGTCAATCACTAGCTCAACATACGACCCGTTATGCTTTCTCCCACCTGCCGTACTGCCAGCTACAATCCCAATGCAACAGTTATGTAAAGAAAAACTTGCCTGGGATGATGACATTCCCGAGCAGTTTGCAACGGCGTGGAAAACCTGGCTGCAAGAGCTGCACAGACTGTCCAAGTTCAGCATAGCAAGGTCCATAAAACCAGCCGACTTCGGAGTTACAGCTACAGCACAACTCCATCACTTTTCGGATGTAAGTGAAATGGGATACGGAGCTGTCTCATACCTCAGGTTAGTAAACGCTGATGGATTTACACATTGTGCATTCATGATGGGGAATTCCCGTGTAGCACCCCTGAAACAAACCACCATTCCACGAATGGAACTGACTGCGGCAGTGGTCGCTGTAAAAAATGACAAAATGTTGAAAGAACAGCTAGAATTGAAATTGCTGGACTCTATGTTCTGGACTGACAGTACAACTGTTTTGAGATACATTGATAACGAAACACTTCGTTTTAAAACCTTCGTGGCCAACAGAATCGCCATTATAAGAGAGTCAACCAAGTCACAGCATTGGAGGTACGTTAATACCTCACAAAACCCAGCTGACTCCGCCTCCAGGGGGGTATCCTGTGAAAAGTTCATGAAAAATGTCAACTGGATCCAAGGTCCCTCCCTCCTCAAAGAAGCAGAGTGCAAATGGCCTAAAAATATTCATGACACATCAATAAAAGAAAATTTTGATGAAAATGCTGATGAAGTTAAGCTCTCAGCTTTAGTGAATATTGTGAGCATTACAAAATGCACAGACACAGACGCAGTGAGTAAACTGATTAATCATCACTCTGACTGGCACAAGTTAAAAAGATCCGCTGCCTGGATCCTTCGCACCAGAGACATGCTGAAACAAAAAACAGAAAGGGTTAAAACACAAGTAGATGACCCAAAGACAGAAAATCACAAGTCTCTAAAAGCGCAAGACCTAACAAGAGCAGAAAACGACATCATTAAGTTCACTCAAAGACAAAATTTTAAGGAAGAACTTCTCACGTTGCAAAAGGGTGAAGCAGCAGCAGAATTCAAACAGGGAATTCGCACACAGCAAAAACGAAAGGCAACTGTGAAAAGAAACAGCTGCTCGCCCAAACTGAAACCTCTGACACCAAACTACCCGCTGCTGATGAAAAAACAGCCAAACCTGCCACCTGGATTCTTCAAAAAGGAAGACATCTATGCACGTCGCAGGGAGAAGCAGATCCAGCATCGATCAGACCTGCTCTGGAAGCGATGGGTACGTGAATACTTGCCCTTGCTCCAGGGGCGGCAAAAGTGGTTTCAAAACAAAAAAAACCTTTCGATTGGAGACATAGTTTTAATAACTGATGAGTCTTCTCCAAGAAATTCATGGGTCATGAGAAGAATCACGAAAGTGTTCCCCAACAAAGGGGGACTGGTGAAACGTGTGTTAGTTAAAACTAAGACCAACACTCTGGAAAGACCCATCGACAAGCTGTGCCTCACATGTGAAATGGACTGTTAAATGTGTGGTAATATGTTATGAAATTTGATAAGCAAATATAAACACCTGAGATAAATATTACACACTTAAAAGATTTAAAACGTTTAGAAGGTTAAGAATGTTTGATTTCATGGCTTTATCAAAAAAAAAAAAAAAACACAAAATTGTAATTGTCAGTCTCCATGCCTGTCAATTAGGGGCTGGAATGTAAGTGCCATATCGCACTTTTTATGAATTTGTTGTTGTGTTTATTTTATTTTATTTACTTGCTGTTATTTCATTTATTCTACCTTGTTCTATTCATTAGTAAAGCATTAAGCATTAAGCATTAAGTTTGTTACATAAGCCATAAGCTTTATATTTCTTAGTTATGCATCATAAGTTGATAATCGTAAGTTGGTCTGTGATGTCATTCTACTATTACATGCATTTGTGTGACTGTGATATGCTAGAAAGCTCAGTATAGATTTGGAAGGCTACGGAAACACAAGCTTTAGACCGTCAGCTAATGAGAGCTGTAAGCTAGAAATGTAAAATACAGCAACGAGGTTGTTGTAACCGTAAGCTAACGTAAGCTGGGAATGTAAGAAACAACAAGAGTGTTGTTAGATACCCAAGCCAAGATTGTAATCTACAAGATACAGCAAACAGGTTGTTGTAAAACTCAAGAGATTTGCAAGATGCAGCAACTGGTGTCTGTAATAACGGTGGATTTACTCAAGACGACTGTATGAAGTGTTGATTCTTTGATGCTGACAAATAAACGACAAAAGACAAAGAGATCGGACTTCTGTCATGTGAGTGAAACTTTAAGACATTAGCTACGCGTCAAAACTAGTGAAATAAGCCAACCGCATCTACAGTTTCTAATGGCCACTTACTGTATGTTACACACGTTACTGAGATATGATATAAAGTAAAAAAAAATGGATAGAACATGAAATAATCTATACATTTTAATGTTTGAAGCTTGTAAAGGTCCTGCTTTCTTAATGCTTTTATTTTCTGTTTGTTTTTGTTTTTTTGCAGCATGATCTGCTTCTCGCTCTGACTCCACTTTTAAAAGACTCAATAATTATAAATAAGCTCAGGGAAACCAACAAAAACAGGTCACTGTCTGCTTTCACCTCCCTCAGACGGGTGTGTGTGGTGTGAAAAACTATTTGCCCCCCTCCTGATTTCTTATTCTTTTGCATGTTTGTCACACAAAATATTTCTGATCATCAAACACATTTAACTATTAGTCAAAGATAACACAAGTAAACACAAAATGCAGTTTTTAAATGAGGGGTTTTATTATTTAGGGAGAAAAAAATCCAAACCTACATGGCCCTGTGTGAAAAAGTAATTGCCCCCTGAACCTAATAACTGCAATCAAGCATTTGCGATAACTTGCAACGAGTCTTTTACAGCACTCTGGAGGAATTTTGGCCCACTCATCTTTGCAGAATTGTTGTAATTCAACTTTATTTGAGGGTTTTCCAGCATGAACCACCTTTTTAAGGTCATGCCACAACATCTCAATAGGATTCAGGTCAGGACTTTGACGAGGCCACTCCAAAGTCTTCATTTTGTTTTCCTTCAGCCATTCAGAGGTGGATTTGCTGGTGTGTTTTGGGTCATCGTCCTGCTGCAGCACACAAGATCGCTTCAGCTTGAGTTGACGAACAGATGGCCGGACATTCTCCTTCAGGATTTTTTGGTAGACAGTAGAATTCATCTATCACAGCAAGCCTTCCAGGTCCTGAAGCAGCAAAACAACCCCAGACCATCACACTACCACCACCATATTTTACTGTTGGTATGATGTTCTTTTTCTGAAATGCTGTGTTACTTTTACGCCAGATGTAGCGGGACACGCTCCTTCCAAAAAGTTCAACTTTTGTCTCGTCGGTCCACAAGGTATTTTCCCAAAAGTCTTGGCAATCATTGAGATGTTTTTTTAGCAAAATTGAGACGAGCCTTAATGCTCTTTTTGCTTAAAAGTGGTTTGCGCCTTGGAAATCTGCCATGCAGGCCATTTTTGCCCAGTCTCTTTCTTATGGTGGAGTCGTGAACACTGACCTTAATTGAGGCAAGTGAGGCCTGCAGTTCTTTAGATGTTGTCCTGGGGTCTTTTGTGGCCTCTCGGATGAGTTGTCTCTGCGCTCTTGGGGTAATTTCGGTCGGCCGGCCACTCCTGGGAAGGTTCACCACTGTTCCATGTTTTTGCCATTTGTGGATAATGGCTCTCACTGTGGTTCGCTGGAGTCCCAAAGCTTTAGAAATGGCTTTATAACCTTTACCAGACTGATAGATCTCAATTACTTTTGTTCTCATTTGTTCCTGAATTTCTTTGGATCTTGGCATGGTGTCTAGCTTTTGAGGTGCTTTTGGTCTACTTCTCTGTGTCAGGTAGCTCCTATTTAAGTGATTTCTTGATTGAAACAGGTGTGGCAGTAATCAGGCCTGGGGGTGACTACAGAAATTGAACTCAGGTGTGATAAACCACAGTTAAGTTATTTTTTAACAAGGGGGGCAATCACTTTTTCACACAGGGCCATGTAGATTTGGAGTTTTTTTTTTTATCCCTTTTTTATCCTCTATTCAGGGTCACAGGGACCTGGAGCCTATCCCAGGAGGCTTAGGGCACAAGGCGGGGTACACCCTGGACAGTGTGCCAATCCATCGCAGGGCACACACACATACGCACATTCACACACTCATTCACACACTATGGTCAATTTAGGAATACCAATTAGACTAACCTGCATATCTTTGGACTGTGGGAGGAAACCGGAGTACCCGGAGGAAACCCACCAAGCACGGGGAGAACATGCAAACTCCATGCACACAGAGACGGGAATCGAGCCTGGCCGGGGAATCGAACCCAGACCCTGGAGGTGCAAGGCGACAGTGCTAACCACTACACCACCGTGCCGCTACTGACAATATATTCCTTTAAATTCTTAAATCAGATTAGTGGTCAGTAGGCAGCGCGTCATTGTGGTGAGGTTTTCTCTAAGGAGTGTAACTTTATGATCAGTGAAAACTGTAAAGTTCAACGGATTTAACACTTTGATGTGATTATATCTTGTAACCCAGAACACATTCATGACTGAATGCATGAAGCCTAAAGGCTTACCTGATGACACAAGAACTGAAAATACCAGAAAGAAATTTGAAAAGAAGCAGTAGCATTTCCTTTCTATAATTGATATAACTCGTGCTTTTCAATGCGTCTGTGCTCTTGGGAAAAATGCTTCATGGCTCCACATGTATGCTCTGATAAATACATTCTTACACAATATTTTATGTCTTTAAAAAGATAATACTATGAGGTTTATATATTAATACTATTCAAAGCTTAATTATTATTACAGTAAAATAATAACTGAATTGTCATTACAGCATTAAGAAAAGAAATGTATTACAACCGGTTGTTTCTAGTGTGTAACGCGAGCCTGTTTAATACTGTATACGAGGACGCTGGAGAAATGGCTCGTGTCTTTATACTGATGTCAGCATGGGGTAAAGGGGCACGGCTCAAAGCGATCCGAGCGCGAGCTGAGAAATAAAACTTTATTGAGGTCGATGATGCTCGAGAGCTCGAACCGGTCGTCTTGCTTGCAAATGAGTTTTATAAACGCACCGGTATAGTATCTGCAAATAGCCTTTTAGTCTGTGGCAGAATTAATGATAATAATTTTACTTCCCTGAGAGAGAAAGTCAAACAAGCTCCGTGTAGGAAAAGCAGATTATTGTCCAGACGTTTCACATTTTCTAATTTGTCAGGCTGTTGTTATCTTTAGTCACTCCTAATGGAATAATGTAAAAGCAGAGCAGAGAGTTTAATGTTGTCTCCCTTTTATACTCACACAGACGACATGTCACACACAGTTGTGTCTCACAGCAGCAGTTAGATGTGATACAGCGGAGCTTTAATCATTCTCACCCCCCAGATCTCTACTGCAGCATGATTCTGGTCTGATCTCAATTGCGACAGAGTTTCTGTTTGAGGTTTTAAGAAAATAATTCCGAAGAAAATCTAACCAGGACGTCAAGAAGGAGTTCAGAACGATGTCATGTCTGCGTGGCCAGCATGCCGCCCCAGTGATCCATTACTGGAGGTGTCAAAAGGGCAAACTGGCCGTGCACCCTGGGTGTGAGGGGCATGTTTTGTCTCCCCTGGGTATAACAGAGCAATGGCCTGCATCTGTGAGCTCATGTGTTCACTATATTGCAGGTAGCACTTTATTCTAGAGTGTGTGACGCTGCCTTGTGCATGTGCATCCGTTAGAAACGGCACTGAGGTCGGATTCCTGTGACTTAAAGGAAATCTGTAAGTTTGAAGCCATTGTACTGATTATATTGAATATCGCCAGGATTTTAATTAGACGACAAACTGTGATACAAAGGACATATTGTATTGTAATGTCTATGAGCACTGAGAATTGTGTTTCTCGATGCCAGCACCAACAGGCAGCCTCCTATTGCCATTTATAATCTACATTACAGAGAAAACAGTCAGGGCTGATGGATTTGGCGAGCGTGTGCTATAAATATCTGATGGGCTGAAGCTTGGCAGAGGAGATGGAAGCAAGAGAGTCCAAGTACGAGCTCTAACATCACAAATGTTTAAATCTATACAAATAGGCCTATATAACACTTTGCTATGTTGCCGCGTTATTGAATGAAATGAAATAAAAGTTCTGATCCGTCGGCAATTAAACGAGACAAAGCGTCCATTTACACTGCGGACGGTCATGTTTTATTTGTTTTCCCTCAAAGTCTTACGATTTGGCAAAAAAAAAACTGCATCTTTCTGAAGCCAATTATAACAAACACGTACAGAAGAAAAATGCAAATGAAGTCTAATTGAAATGGCCAAACACCTCAATAACTGCCAGGTTTTGATTTCCGTAAACGCTACTGTATGGCTGTACTTAGGAGTGTAATGTAGCTGCATGGTTAAAGGAGATGGGAATGTTGGAGTAGTGTTGAAATCTCCCTCTTATTCCAAAAAAGTGAATATATGTCATATTATTATCACTATATCAATAAAAGATGAACAGCGTATCAATAAAAGATGAACACAGGTTCATAATTAGTTCCTAATCCATGATGGTTTCTAATGTGATGTAGTAATGTTCTGTTTTAAGGAGAGATGGGGAAAATCAATTAGGTTACATATCGCGATTCTTCTGCGTATCATGTCAAAATGATCTTAAAGCTTTTTTTTAATACTCTGTGTTTGCATTAGAGGGGGTAAGATGTTAAAAAGTCTTTTAAAAATAGTATTACACAATAGCGATGTATATAAAGTCGTAATATCTATAGCATCGTAATAGAAATAAAATCGCCACCTGGGTATCGTGATATTATCATATCGGCTGGTCCCTGGTGATGTCTAGTAGTTATAAGTGTATAAGTGCCATGATGTAAGTAATAACAGAAACTCAGTCAACACATTGACGTTCCACAACATTTCTTTTCTCATCACTGACTTCTCAAATTCTAAAATGTAAATTTTATTTGTCACATACACAGTCATACACAGTACGATATGCAGTGAAATGCTTAGATATAAGAAAGTAGAACAAAATATACAAGATTTCAAAATAAATAAGCAATATAACCTGTACAAGACAAAAATTAATTTTCATTCATTTCATTTTCTATACCGCTTAATCCTGTGTTCAGGGTCGCGGGGGACCTGGAGCCTATCCCAGGAGACTTCGGGCACTAGGCGGGGTACACCCTGGACAGGGTGCCAATCCATCGCAGGGCACACACACACATACACACCCAATCACACACTACGGGCAATTTAGGAACGTCAATTAGCCTAACCTGCATATCTTTGGACTGTGGGAGGAAACCGGAGTACCCGGAGGAAACCCACCAAGCACGGGGAGAACATGCAAACTCCATGCACACAGAGACGGGAATCGAGCCTGGCCGGGGAATCGAACCCAGACCCTGGAGGTGCAAGGCGACAGTGCTAACCACTACACCACCGTGCCGCAAAAATTAATTTAAATGCAAATAATATATTCAATGAATGAATGAAAAATGTCTAGAAGTGTGCAATTGGGCATTGTGTGTGCAAAATGTGCTATGTCCATGATTATCCGGTCTACAGTGTGTTGGCGTGTGTGCACAGATGAATAATGTCCATGAGTGTCTACTGCATGCTCCAGAGTGTTTTATTTCTTACTTTAGATACATCGTGTGACAATATGCATGATGTTATTATCATTAAGTACCACTGATTTCTGCTGTTAGTATACGCAGCAGGTCCAGGTTATACTGTATTAGTGCGCTCCTGATATAAAATCAGTCTCATTTAGTAGAGTGAAAATGTTATAAAGTAATTATTTTGTACAAATGAAAAGGTGCTGCATGTGTCTTCTTCTAAGATGTCGATTCCAGACGTCTGAAAGAAATGTCAAGTTCTGGATACCAGTGCAGAGACCTGTCACAATAATGATAATAAAAAAGTTAAAAGAGAATAAATACCATTTAATATTACTGTAGGTTAATGATTTCAACAATCTTGTTTTTTGTTTCTTTGTCTGTTTGGTGTTTTTTTATTATTATTATTAAAATGTAAACATGCACGTCGTATTGCTATTTTCAATTAAATTAAGTGATCAATGCAATTTATTTATTTTAATACAGCTATGAGAGTAGAAACTCTGCATGTTTCCCAGTATTTCACTAGTGCTTGGACACAGTGAAAGTAGGACATTTTCTCAGTACGCTGCTGGAGACGTGATTCGACTGACTGCTTCGTCATGACTGAAACACCGGCCTCCCAGGAGCTCCTTTAATGGCTCGAACATGTGGAAATGGCTTAGAGCGAGGTCAGGACTGTACAGGACTGAATAACTCTCAGGCGATTTCCTGTAATGTGCGAGTGGTGCTGGTGAATGATTGTGTGTAAAGATCCCCCAGGCGGATGCGGGCCTTCGGCAAGTTGGCAAAAAGTTATCTGTCAGTTTTCAAGGATCAAGTGTTCCACTTGTTGAATGTTTACAGGAACGACTGCAGCGGGCTTCAAACCTGAATGGGCAGGACTGTCACTCATGAACGTACGGTTTTTGTTTAAAAACTCTGAACCATTCAGATGTTTTATTTTGCAAGAGGTGGAAAGTAACGAATTACATTTACTCGCGTTACTGTAATTGAGTAGCTTTTTTGTGTATTTCTACTTTTTAAAGTAGTTTTTAAAATCTGTAATTTAACTTTTACTTAAGTACGTTTTGTTTGAAGTATTGTAATTCGCTACATTTTAAATCATATTCGCTACTGAGTAAAAAATAAATGAATGAAAATGCTAAAATAATAAAATAAATTATGCCTATATAAATGCTTCGTTGCGCTCGTGTGTGTGTGTATCATGTCCTGGTGGCGCGCCGCTCCAGACTCCACTCCAGGTTTTCTGACTGTCCCCACATCGGCATCTTCCTGACCTTCCACACGGTCGCTTCCGCCCTGAGAGTGACGTCATCGACTAGCGCGACCATATATAACCCGGAGAGAGACGCGGGAAAGAGGAAAGAGGTTGTGATTTTGGCGTTTTGATATTTGGTTGTGTATTCCGGTTTTGACTTTTTGCCTCCAATTGACTTTGATTATTGCTTTGTCCCTTTGGTTTGGTTGATCTTTGTATATATTTGTAGATAATTTCACTGTATGTTTGTGCACTCACTAGTAGTAGGGGCGTGGCTGCCATTTATTTTGGGAAGAGGGAATTTATTCACTGGTTTTGGTTTAGGGAGTCCGGGAAGGTACCTGTATTTTTGTTTGTGTATTTTTTATTTTTTTTTGCAGGTAATCTAGCTACTAAATATAAATACCATTTTGTTTATTATTTTGGCCTGGGTCCATCCTGAATCTGATCCTCCTCCTCCTGGTGTGTGTATTTTTTGTATATACAAACCTCATTATTTCATTAGTTAATGATTGGATCTAGTTCTTTCTGCCATATACCACCATTTCCATACAGTTTAAAATAGAACCCTGAACCATTCTTTTGCTGTATGACCCTAGACTGGGACGTAACACCATATTTAAGTGACCACTTTGATTTTCAAGCACAAGAAAGACAACAGCTTTATTATGCAAAGGTGTTCCTTCAGTTAAAAACAACTAGTTTGAGATTTATATCTGCCCCCCGCTGTTTAAAAAATTAAAAAGTAACTCGGTAACTTTTACTCTGAGTAAATTTTTTAATGAGCTACTTTTTACTTTTACTTTAGTAGATTTTTATAATGGTAACTTTACTTGTACTTAAGTAAAACTTCACTGAAATAACAGTACTTTACTCTTTCCACCTCTGTATTTTGCAGCTACTGTAAGAGTCTCAACACCGTAGTGTGCCTGAAGTCTTCTGTAAATGTCAATCTCTTTCGCTCATTCATTCAAAGTCCCCGTTTGACATGAACACCATTTATCAGGTGATTAAATCAAATTATTCAACTGTCCTCGTCTGCCTACTTCAAGTTCACGCAAAACAAACCATCAAACGCCTCTCAGGAAGCACCGTACTTTTAATTCCATGTGTACTGTACATGTACTGCTCATTTAGAGAATGCTGCACTGGATGTAATTAGCTTTTTGAATGGTTTTCTGTCCTCGGTTTGCATTTTCACCGAGATCAAAATCCTTACAAGCAAAGCAGAACCAAGTCATAATGACCAAATGTGGACTTTTAGCAGCGATGTGTCCTTCAACTACAAGAACTGAATTAGAGACATGAAAGCTTTCAGCTGTTCTTTCATCATCTGAAAGTAAAACCTATTGAACTATGTCAGGGACGGGAAAAAATGAAAAGACTTGTACAGAATGCTCACTAATACACACTCGTTCACACAGATTTTAGTAAATCAAAGTTTGTTAGATTTGCATTTGAATTTGCGAAATGTCCTTTCATCAGACCTTGAATATAGATAAATGTTTAGTGATGTGCTCATGAAAAACTTATTCAGTTCCACGGCTGTGCAGCTTTCAACCCACACATGTGCAAAAAGAAAAAAATGAGAAAACTCTTCTTAGGGCTTTGCATAAGTATTCACTCCCTGATGTTTTCCAGATTTTCTAGTGTTACAACATCAAATTGAAATGAGCTCAATAGGGTTTATACTGTATGCCACAACTCTACACAAAATATCCCATAATACTAAAGTGGGGGTGTGTTGAGCGGTGGGGGTGTGGGGTGGAAGGTGCTTCATCAAAACAGTTTGCAAAATGATTTGCAAATCTAAAATGTACACTGCTGCATAACAATACCACTAGGAGTCACATGACTGTTGAACGTGGTTCACCTGTGTGCAATTAAAAAGTCATAGCAATAATACTAAACACACCTGCTCCTGGAAGAACCCTGAGGTTCCCACAAACAGCATCTTCAAGACCAAGAACAAGTGCAGGATGAAGCTCTGGAACAGTACCACTTGAGGTTGCACCAAAACTAATTCAGGGGTTTTGCAGCAACGTTTTCGTGTAATTATTTTTTTTTTTCAAACCATCTTCATTTTTTACTTTCGCAATCTCTACATCACATTCCCCACCTGTTCCACCGATCATGACACTTCCCATCTCTGGGCTGTGCTCGCACTAACCTGAGAGCCATTCTCAATCCCCTGAGATCACTCTTGCTCATTCCCACCTCCACTGCACCCTTGAACCTTCCACTGTCTTCTTCAAGAGAATCTTACAAATTGATGAGATAAAACCAGGATAACACCTCTGGACCAACTGTATAACGATCCATCTTTCCTACAGTACCTGCTTCGTCCCGGGAGGCTGGAGGCCAGGTTCATGGCATCTGACAGCTTCATACAGTATGTGCTACACTCACCTGTCAGGTCCTGCTTTCTCCCTCAACACTGAGCCCATTACACTCCAACACACTCGCTCCCTGGCCCGTCTCATTACCACATGACCTGAGAGATTATTTACTGCAGGGTTATACTGTATGAGCAGGCTGATATTGCAGGGTGATGGAGGACATGGTGTGTACGCCTGAAAGACTGGAAAGTAAGCAGTGTTAATTCTATTATTCTGACCTCGAGTCTTTTATCCTGGCTTTTGGCGCCTTTTGCAAATTCTATTGCACAATTCAAATTCCCATCTTCAGTAAGCATCAGAGTGACGGTGGATCCAGAGCTTATTTTAGGAATACGGTGTATGTCGTGAAGGTAAAGTAGATGCAAATTAATATCCTTTCTGCGTACAGTAAATGCTCACGTTCACACATTTTTAGACAACTCTAGACAAGATAACAGACAAAAGGCGAGTGCTGTGAGTTTGCTCCAGCAGAGCAGGAAATCCATTGACTTGTGGGATTTTAGGGTTAAATCTAATTATGCTGAAGATTAGCTGGGAATCCAGTCTACCCTTTTTTTTTTTTTTTTTTTTTAAACAACTGTGCACCAATGTTAATTCGGATCCTGGCACTGCCCTTCGGATTACTCTCTCCAGCTCTATTGTGAAGAGAATAATACTTAAAAAAACATGTCGGGTTTTTTGTTCTTTGTTAAGCCGCACCTGTTCAGGCTTTGTGTTCGGAATCTGCTTCTTGCCCAGACGCTCTGCACACACCCTTCAGACTCCATGTGCCAGGTAAAGTGAAAGTCTAGCGTGCCATGGGGTCAAAATGGCTCAGAGCAGCTGCTGCCATATGAGCTTGGACCGGAGGGTTCGGGAACTTTCACCTTAGAGACAGTTGAGTCCTGGCAGCAATGGCAAAGCCGGCATCACCTCAGCAGCTGGGGCCATGAATGTGTGGAATTACTGCCATTAGGTTGCTTAATTAACAGATTGCTCTCAGCGTGAGGGGAAAAAGAAAAAAGGACATACAGTGCGCAGTCCTGCTTGGCTTTAACATATGAAGCTTGGCTTCATTTAAAAAAGTATTAAGCATTGAGCAGCTTCTCCGTGTCTTTTTATAAAAGCTTCAAAAGGGAAAGTAATTACTTGCTCAGAAAGGAAGAACCAGAATGTAGCCCTCGTACAGGCTAAAATATAAATCAACTCAATGCTTACAATTATTCAAAAATGAAATAATCACAACTTACCGACTTTGTCCATTAGTCGTCCATTAGCATGATGGTATACATTCAAACTCATTTTAAATCCTAAAGCCAGTTTGTTCAAATGTGTCCACAAGGTCCTCCTTAAGTTCATTTCCTTACCACCCCATTCAGGGCAGTAAAAATCACCCGGGTTCAGACCATGACTGAAATGCCTAGAGAAAATGTGGGCTGTTTTTTTTTTTTTTTTTTCTTTCTTTCATTACCAACACTTATTATTAACATTAAATTCTCATTACATAGTGAAACATGTTCATATTTAAATCTCGTCCATAATTAAGTGCTAAGCAGGGGCTGCTCCTGTTTTTTTCCCCCTCATAAATGTTTCCTATTTTTGTCCAACCTTGTCCTTCTCACAGCTTCGCCTCTATTAATTTCCCACTTACATTTCAGTAATGAACATTTAATGGCCAGTTCTTACCTAAAGGTCTGTTCAGTTACAGTACAATAATGACAGAGATTACTTTCTATTATGAACTGCTTCAACACACAAGGGATCTAAACCTACTTACATCAGAAGCAGCTTTTTTATCATTTACCTGACCTGAATCATTTGAAATCTGCATTCTTGTTCCATACGTATATTAAGGGGATGTGTCTTTGCAGAGTGTTATACAGTTTTAACATTTTATCTCAGCATGGCACATTCAATGTTATCAGATTTTGTCATGATATACTGTAGGGAAGTGATACCAGGATTAAAGGCTTAACCACACGTACCCCTTTTCCACTGCTCTGGTTCCCGTGCCGGTTCCCAATTTTGGAACCAGTGCCGCGCTTTTCCACAGAAAAAAGTTGGTGCCGGTGCCCTAAAATAAGCACCGGCCCCTAAACTCTGCTGGTCTAGTCGCGATAACCCGCGACATCATGAGCGGTGGGCGGAGTTATAGGGAGCGTAAAAAAAAAAATGGCGGAGACGCAAAGTCCGTTAATGTGGAGCGCGGACGAAACAAAAGCGCTATTAACAATTTGGACATCGGGCGAAACTCAGCAGAAATTGTAAAGTGCTTTAAGAATGTATTAGAAGTGTATGAGGAAATAAGAGAAGAACTAATAGTCGCAGGCTTCACACGAACAACCGACCAAATAGTGAATAAGCTAGTTGTCTATGCTAGTTGTCCGATCTCTTTCAGCGGTTATAACACGTCGAATAAGCTGCTTTTGGATACTGAAATACATTTTCATAGTTTGGAGAATAACCAGTAAACTGATTTCGGGCAAGTTCGTTTCTGTTTAGTGGGCGTGGCCTGTGACGTATTATCATGCAGCACCCGCTGAGCTCCTGTCTAATGTAAATGTGGGCCGGTTCTCGGTGGTTCCCAGTCCAGCACTGGCCGAGCACCAGAACCGGCACCTGGCACCAGCACCAGTGTAGTGGAAATGAGGTAACGGTGATCACCAGAGTGCCACAAGCATTTTATTTGGACAAAAAGTAAAGTGTCCTTCATTTGCAAATTTTACAGAGCTGTCCACATGTGCAAGATGAACATCAGTGAGGTACTGTACAATCTTCAGTGAGAAGTGCACCAATCAATACTAAAGATACATGAAAACCATTGGAGAGCACCTTGCATACATGGTACATAGAGGATCCACACTCCAGTTTGTTTTGGGGCAGTTGGAGTTGACCGGAGAACCTGAAATAGACAGTAAGGACAGTGATTCAAATTACGGATCAAACCAGGTACCTGGAGCCATGAGGCAGCAGGGCTAACTGCTGTACCACCATGACAATCAAACAGGGGTCTTCTTTCCCCGTGCTGATCTTCCCCTAAGGTTTTTAGAATGCACAATATTGCAAGCGTACTTATTTGCATTGGCTTCCTGTAAAGATTCTACCACCAGAGAGCCTAAAGCAGGCTTGGCATGGCTCAGCTGCATAGACACAATCAATTTGCACACAGAGTCATTAGACATGCTCACACAGGAATAAAGGTTTGCAGATCTAAATCCAGCCTGCAGGTTTGCAGGTCCAAATCCACAGAAATAAGCACAGCAGCATATGGCACGGGAGATACACTCGACTTCCTGTCAAAAAAGTGAAAGCAAGAAATGAGTTCCTAAAAATATCAGCCGAGAAGGACGGATGGGTGCACAGGTCTATCCCGACTCCCCCTGGATTTACATTAATGCTCTTGCAGATTCGCCTGCCTGAGTGACAGGAATCTCTCCCACTCAGCTCAGTTTTAATAAGGACACGGAGAGTGGAGCACAAATGCCACCATCCTGTCAGTCAGGTCTCAGTGCCACATGCCTTCCAGCTGATGTGTCATGTGGGAATTTTCAAAGCCATCACAGATTTGTAAAAGATATTTTTGTGTCTGAATTAGTGCTCATTATAGAGCCTTTTCTCGTTCTTAACCTCAGCATGTTTAGGAATAAATATTTAGTCCATGTTTAATCTAAACTTTATTAGAATTATTAGCATAATTTCAGAACAAACAAAAAAATCAAGCAGAATGTTATAAAATGACAAAAAGATAATTTGTCCGTGGCATGAGGATAAACTTTAATTACTTTCACTCCTGCTGTGTTTACTTCCTGAGATTGATTTGCAGGGGACAAATTAATATGGTATCATATGGTAATAGTCTTGAGCTACAGTTCCTCTGGAGTTAGTTTTTGGTAAATTGTTGTGCTGGAATTCATCAGTCATTAGATATTGGCCCAAAGCTGTGTTGGAGTTCATTAAGGTCTTGGTGTGTGTATATATATATATATATATATATATATATATATATATATATATATATATATATATATATATATATATATATATATATGTTTAGGAGTTCCTCAAGGATCGGTTCTACATCCACTTTGGTGCTGGACTTTATCTGATGTTCCTCACATCCTTAGGGGACAGTTCTTGGTTTATCTTTGAGCTGGACCTATTCATCGGCCCGTTCTTGTGTTGAACATTCTCAAAGGGCAGCCCTTGGCCCACTTTTGTTCTTATTAATTACTAAATTGATGTATCAGATTTATCAGATGTTCTCTTCTATTACTGCTATGCTGATGACACACTTCACTGACCTTCACTGCTCTTTTTCTCCATCCACTTCTTAGAACATATCAGACTGCCTTTCTGACATTAGTATTCTTTTAGTAGACTATTATTTATTTCTGTAGCACAGTATCAACAAGCACATTAAAAGGGAAAATAATGTGCGAAAAGCTCATTTTAAGAAAACCCAAGCTGTAATACTGTTAGATGTTTTTAACATTGATGACACTGATAGACTCTTCTCAGACGGTCTCAGTTTTCAGGACCAATCATGTGACAGAAAACAGAAAGCTGCTCATTATAGGAGCGATGTGAAATGGGTGCTTAATTTGTCCATGCTCTCTCAACTGGAAAATGAAAGCATGGATTATTCTGTGTGAAAATCAGAAATGCACAACGGACCTTGCACTGCTTCCTTCATTAAGCCAGAAAGCCACACACACCTGCTAGCGTCGGCCGCCATTCAATGTTTGTGTGTAATTAAAGACTAATTAAGAAGATGGATCTGCATTTGCTGGATCAACTCAATAAATCAATGTGTGAGACACCATCTGGAAAGTCGGAAGTGATGCTTGTATTTGGAGGTGAAGGGAGAAACAGGCTCTTAACAGCGCCAAAAACATTGGACATCTCATCATATGCGAATGAGGAGATTAAGACACACAGTATGAGAGCTTTAAAATATTTTTTTTTAAATATACAGTAGTAGATAATGTAAAAATGTCCTGATGTGAGGAGTTTCTCCAAGTCATCAAGATCCTGGATTAAGATTTCTGGAAACTGGATCCAAAACCTTAGACTATAGAAGAAGTGCATATTTAAATAGAATATGGAATTTGAAGATGAGGTTAATACATCTACTGTATATAAAATGTGTTGAGTAACTGAACATCTCACTAAGGTCCTACTGCAATGTTGTAGGCAGTCGGTTTGACAGGTTTCTGTAAAAGTTTCCCTCCTTGAACAGAACTCCTGGGCCTGAGATAAGAGATGACTGTTCTAGTGTCATGACTGACATGAACCACCGGGTTGGACTGGATCTCGGCCAAACCCTGAGAACAGAGATGAACAAGTGCAGAGAGAGTGAGTGCAGAGATGGATTTCCTGGTTTCACTGAAGAGGGAACACGAGGACATGGAGGTCAGTGGGAACAAAAAAAAAAGATCCAACAAGAAATAGCTGTAGCGAGAGATAGCAGTAAAGCAGCAAAAAAGAGAAACTGCGCTTTACAGTAGAGTGAAAAGCTACCAAATACTCAAGGGCATCATGGGCAGATTTTTAATCCTATGAAAAGCGTAGTTATGATCGTCTGCCAGAGTGAATATTCTAGTCTGCACCAAGTTAACCAAAGCTCACTCACAATTATGTTGCAGAGACGTCTTTCCACACAACCAGAAATTTTGAAGATCGAGTTTGCCAAAGTGATCTGGTGTTAGATCTCGAGTTGATCACATACATTAAAGATCACATAGATACAATAAAGGCCATAAAGACATTGCTTGAGCTTTACCATGAATAAAGAAACAGTTCTGGGATTTACATGAGGCTGAACTTTTCATTTCAGAGCTCGAGCAGTGAAATAATCCAGTGTGAGATACAGTAAGAGGACGTCTACAGAGATCCATTCCGGAGCCGGGGATTAAATAGATTTATCGTTTCCTCACACTGTGTGGAGCGAACAGAGCTTCTGAAAGAGAAAAAGAAGGGGGGGGGGGCACTTCCCATAGAGCTTCCTGTAAATTTCATTTTTCCAAAAAAATTCATTTTTAAACAGCTCGGAGTCATTTTATCTCATTCTCTCGCAAACTATCTGCCTCGTCCTGTCACTTTGACCTCGTTATAAAGTTTCTGAAGCGTCGCACCAAACGTGTGAACAACAAGAGCAAATTTTACGTGATGACAACCTCTAGTTCTCTGACAAGTCATGTTGGAGTTGCACACACACACAAAAAAAAAACCTAATAATAAAAGAGCAATGAATGACTGATGTGATATGAACTGGAAAAACAGGGAGCTACAGTAAATAACACATGATATTGGATTCTGGGTGAAATAACACCAATCAATAAAGGTTAAATTGCTTTCACATGAAGCTCTAGTGAGCTACATCTCCTTCAGGTGAACTATTACAGTGTATGAAAGATATGAATTTCGTCATATTGTCATACTTGTCGGAATTGAGTGGAATTGTATTAATAATGAATCAGTTGCACGTCATCCCACTGAATGTTCTACAGCATTAGAAACCTGATACGTCAGGACCACACCCTTATGGGACATGAAGCATGTAAGCTTTGCTGACCTGAAATACTTGGTTATATGAGTTTATATACAGCTCTTGACATGAGATCCAACTCGAAATTCAGAACAAGCACGAGAGAAAACATTTCCACAGCAACATCCAGGAAGGAAATGTTGGCTCAACTCAAGCAAGTACGGTTAAAGGTCAAGGCATTAAGTCCTACTGGAACTGTCCAGAATCTCTTTAGAGGTGCATCTCAGTCCAGAGTACAGTATGATGCAGTACTGCTTCCACCCACTGTTTTTAAACTGAATGTCTTTCACATTCAAGCCTCTGGCTCTGCGTCTCATGGTGGAGGTTTGAGGAACATGCAAATTAATATTCATGACTGTGATTCTCTTTTGCCTTATTGTACAGTCGACAAGGTGAAAACAAACACATTAGTGTCCAAGACTGGGAGTATCACTGCTGCCAGATCGATAACACATGCAGGGCGTGACAATATAAATATACATCAAACATCAATTAGGCGGAATACATGTGTGTGAATGAGAGGAACCCAAGAGGAACGGTGAGGCTACAGGGAGCAGAGGTAAAGAAGGTGCAGGACTTTAAGTACTTAGGGTCAACGATCCAGAGCAACGGAGAGTGTGGAAAGGAGGTGAAGAGGCGGGTACAGGCAGGTTGGAATGGGTGGAGAAAAGTGTCAGGTGTGTTGTGCGATAAAAGAGTATTGGCGAGAATGAAAGGAAAGGTGTACAGGACAGTGGTGAGACCAGCGATGCTCTACGGCTTAGAGACAGTGGCACTGAAGAAAAGACAGGAGGCAGAGTTGGAGGTAGCAGAGCTGAAGATGTTGAGGTTCTCCTTGGGAGTGACAAGGATGGATAGGATCAAGAATGAGTTCATCAGAGGGACAACCCATGTGAGATGTTTCGGAGATAAAGTCAGAGAGGCCAGATTGAGGTGGTTTGGACATGTTCAGAGGAGAGATGGTGAATATATCGGTAGAAGGATGCTGAGGTTGGAACTGCCAGGCAGGAGGTCTAGAGGAAGACCAAAGAGGAGATTCATGGATGCAGTGAGAGAGAGGACATGAAGTTAGTTGGTGTGAGAGAAGAGGATGCAGAGGATAGGGTTAGATGGAGGCAGATGATTCGCTGTGGCGAAACCTGAAAGGGAACAGCTGGAAGAGAAAGAAGAAGAAGAAGATCAATTAGGCGGAAATCTCCATGGCCAGAAATGTCCCAATACCTAGTACTTTATAATAGCAAGCGTTTTTACATATTTTTCATATTTCTGCACTTATACTGTCTCAGCTCGAGCATGAAAGCACCAGATGGACTCGTAGCTGGAGCTGCATACGTGTAGAAGTTTAGATCAGTTATACGAATATAGGAATCTCGTTTTCTACATCCCAATGAAATCACGAAGCAGTGAGTGATTCTGAGATGCATGTGTGTTGTCTGGACTGACAGGTTAGCAGCAGTCAGAGAGAGAAAGAGCCGAGTAATAAATCAAACCTGACACGTCCTCCTGCACGCATGTCGAGCACAACTTTTACTCGTTCCACGCTTCTCTTCACCTGATCCATGAAATTCCAAAGAAGACTTTCTGATCTAAATTGCAAGCGACGGAGTAAACAACGCTTTACTTACTGAGTGTGAGACTGTACGCATCGTGCCATTGTGTCTGTGACGCGTGGGGGGTAAGTGAGGGCGTTCAAGGACACAGAATTCCTACTTTAACAACATCAAAGCCAACTGCAACATGAACACACAACGAAATACAAAGAGAAAAAGCGTTAGTATTAATAGTAGTAAACGTAAGAGACTGCACTTGTCTGTGTGACAGATGTTTTTAAAAACTTACACCATTAAAGTTCCACCATACTGTTTTGTCATCTGGTGTTTAAAAAAATGCAGCGAGACTTTTTGAATGACTTTGTTTTTAATGCTTTTAAAAAGACAACAATTCCTGTGTAATTAAATTCATGCACAGATGTTGTGGATACAGTGAGACTCGCGAGAAACTCAGAAAGCACTTGGCTTGGCTTTGCTGTGTAACATGTTTGGAAGATGTCGCTCGTATCGGATCTGCTGGCTGCAGGAGACGCTGTGCTGTACTGTACTGTATGTACACAATGACAAACCTTTCACAAACCTTTTTACACCTCTCTAATTAGACGTACTAATATTGATACACTTTGTCGAGAGTGTGTGTGTGTGTGTGTGTGTGTCGCCGTTTCTGCAATTAAGCAGCGTTATTATTGTAGAGGTTCATGCGGTTAATGAGGAGCGCACCTCTGGGGGAGGTGATGAAATCAGCCTGAGGAATTACTCACCCAGATGTTTTACTGTGGGAAATGGAAGCCGGGGTGATTAAGTGCTAAAGATGTACAAGTACGGTTTCCAATTAAGATCAAATGCATTAGCAAATGACCAAAACATTAGCACCTGCGAATTGTGAAAAACTGCCAGTTTTGGAAGTGGGTAAAAAAAAAGCCTTTAAATGGCAATGTTTATAGTTTGGACCCTAAATATTCTCCCAAAACAGTTTAAGTCCATTCCAAACTCAGCTTAATACATGACTTAAACACTGTACTGTACTGCGGTGCTAGAATGTAAAATCCTGATGTTACTTCTCTATATGTAGGTCTAACTGTTTCAAAACTGCCTCGGGTTCGACCGCAGCCTCCGCTGTAGCTGAATCCTCGTAACGTACAATATTGTAACAGGTCCCATGTCCTGGACTTTATTAATGTTTTATTACTGTTAACATCCTGAAGTTTGATTATTTTTTTATTACATCATCAGTGTTGTGTTCATCTAACGCTTAGAGCTCGTGTTATCATTCACGATATAGAAGCTATAAACATCCTAACCTCAGCAGGGTCTATTTGAAGTCTATTAAACACCTCTGTCCTGAACACTTTCCTATATCAGAACTTATTGAAGGGGCATTTACGAAGAGCTGACACTGGAGACTCCTTCCGTGGATGAAAATGATGGAATTTCATTCATTCATTCATTCATTCATCTTCTATACCGCTTAATCCTGAGTTCAGGGTCGCGGAGGACCTGGAGCCTATCCCAGGAGACTTCGGGCACTAGGCGGGGTACACCCTGGACAGCGTGCCAATCCATCGCACAGCACACACACATACACACCCAATCACACACTACGGGCAATTTGGGAACGCCAATTAGCCTAACCTGCATATCTTTGGACTGTGGGAGGAAACCGGAGTACCCGGAGGAAACCCACCAAGCACGGGGAGAACATGCAAACTCCATGCACACAGAGACGGGAATCGAGCCTGGCCAGGGAATCGAACCCAGACCCTGGAGGTGCAAGGCGCCAGTGCTAACCACTACACCACCGCACCGCCCTAAGGACGGAATCTCATCACATTGAAATGTTTAAACTGTGTGATTGACGTGAGCTGAATTAAATTTCAATGCAGCAATCTTCATTAGTTCCGGATAATCGGAAGGCGTTTGGCACTAATTAATGAGGTCACTAAAATAATGAAGCTTCAGAATAACTTTTTTTTAATGGATGTAATTTCAGCATTTAATATGTGCAGCTTTATGCATTTATGTAAAATGATATCAGGCAAAGACAAAAACAAAAACAACACCAGCTAATAATCATTCATATACTGTATGCATCAAGCAGCACATTGATACGCTGGTGAACTGATACGGAAACATACTTTCCCTCTATATAAAAAAACGCATAAAAATTTCAGAAATTCATTGCATTCATGTGTGTATTCTGTGGAAAAGCTCAAAAGTTATTCTACAGCCACACCGTGCAGCGCTTGAACCTTATACTCTACGTCAACATCTGTAGGTTCATTTTTATTTCAGATATATATTTTTAAGTTAGAAGTCTCACTATTGTCTATAAAGCTGCCAACTACAGTTTAAAGTACTATTGCGGCTCATTTTATGGTACTGACTACTGATTTAAAGCTTTTCTTACAATCAGGCTCAAGAGCTTATTAATCTAAAGCAGCACCGAAAAGAAAATGAAGCTAATCTTCTGATTAAAATCTGTTCAACTTGGCCATATCTATTATAATTACGGTGACAGACGCTGCCACTGATGTGCACTTACTGTAGAAATGTCTGAGTGCATTCCCAAGCTTCTGTTACAACAAGTCAAAACCCGTCATCATCACTACAAGTTGCAGAATTTCTTATTATAAAACAATACAAAAACATGAAACACAAGATAATACAGTAGATCTAGTTTCCTGAGTTCAAGGAACGAGACTCGATGAGACTCGAGATTAGACTGAAGGTTTGGTGCGTGGATTTCATTAGAATAAGAAAGGCACATGTACAGGACGAATGTGAAGACACCGTCAGTGTAAATACTGGGCGTGTTCAAGTCAAACCGGGACTTGCGATGAAATTTCTAGTAAACAAAGTTGTAAACGCGTTTTACGTTTACATTTACAGTACGGTGATCAGACTCTTACTATAGTTGCAGTAAAGCATTTGAATGGATAGAAGGCTGTGAATGAAAGTCCACTGCAGTCGTTCCCGTTAACATTCAGAGAGTAGAACGTCTCATCCATGAAAATCGATCGATAACTTGTCACCAAATTGTGGAAGAGACGCATCTGTCTGTAGAAACCTTACACATGGTCATTCACCAACACCACTTGAACATTTGGGCCATTAAAGGAGTTCCTGGGAGGCCAGTGTTTCAGCAGTGAAGCAGGCAGTCCAATCATGGCTCTGGTGTACTGAGAAAACATTCTACCTTCATGGTGTCCAAGCACTAATGAAGAGCATTAGTGTAGCAGGGGATTATATAGAGAGTCCTGGCTTGACTTGAACGAAGGTGTATGACTATACTGTACATTAAGACAGTGAGTCATTCCAGATGGATCTTTCGCTTTAGATTTCAATGATACAATTATTATTGAAGATTTTGCACCTTTTGTACCCGAGAACTAAATGATAAAGCGTCATAGAAGCCCGATTGCTCCAACCAACAGCTGCACATTTATACTAGCAATATACAGTACAGTAGACGTGCGCATGTACTGTACTGTACTGAATACAGGATCAGGGGTCAGGCTCATTTCTGAAGCAGAACACGCCGTAATATTCACACCAGAAATCTAACATGTCTCACTTACTCCTTATACACAGTCCCTGACAACAATACTGTCTGCTCAGATAAAGCCGAGGCATTTTACATTACTGTAAATATAACAGTCTGTATAGACAGAGTCAGGCCTCGGGACAGATCTAACGTCTCTGTGTTTATTTGCTAGGTTGAGCTGCGCATGGTAGACAAATATAACATGACAACGTGACAACTGCAAAAACTTTTAGAGGCCTCTTAAGGCCAGAGATGAATCACTGGGTTATTTGGCATTCAGAGGCGCTTTGCTGATACACACACAGTCATTAAAACATGCTCATGTCAAGATCTAAAAAACCTTACTGCAGTGAAGTCTTACTGTATGAGAACTTTCCAAATGTCCTGCGATTGACTTGATACTCCACTGAAATGTACTTTAAACAACATTAGACCTCAAATCTGCTATGTCCAAAAGCTGAGCTTCATTCACACACTTCGTTTTAACTACAGTTCATGAAACCCCCAGTGAGACGAAACACCGAAAATAAGTCAGGTTTTTGCTCTTTCGAGGTTGTGTGATGAATGATGAGCGAGGCGCTCATGCAGTGGCTTGAGAGCTTTTAGGGAAAATCAACCAGAGCCTGAGGGTACAGTGGTGCTCAGGACTCGTTGGGCGTCACCGTGACATCTGCTGAGTCTGGAGTGATGGAGGAGAGGGGATAAATGAGGCAGCGACGCTGCAGGAACACATCCTGACATTCAAATGTAGGAAAATAATCAATGGTGGTGGTGATGATATTCTGTTCACTGTTCTGTAGCCTTCTACCCATGCCGAGGCATCGGGAGATTGTGCCAGCTTCAGTAGACAAAGGCCGACCCTGCGAGGTTCCTGAGGCGTCCAGAGAAGGACCAGCTCCAGCTGGATTCAGCTTTATGATGGTTGGAGCTACACATGCTGCTCCTGTGCTTCCAGTGATCCAGACCTCATCTGCCCTCTGCACCTACTGACTCGTCCCTATGCTGAACTGGTCTTCATGTCAATTTAAATAATTTCTGTCATATTGCATTTTCACCTGCACAACACACAAGATGTTATATCATTTCTATCTGTTATCGCCCAAATGAGGATGGGTTCCCTGTTGAGTCTGGTTCCTCTCAAGGTTTCTTCCTAATGACTTCTCAGGGGGTTTTTCCTTGCCACCGTCGCCGTCACCCTTGGCTTGCTCATCAGAGACATTTCATTCATCATTCATTCATCTCATTATTACCTAAACACATTTTTCTCATACATACACACTTCCAAATATTTTCTTTTCGAACAAAATCTTTTTCATTTTTGGTGAAGCTGCTTTGAGACAATGACCATTGTTAAAAGCGCTATATAAATAAAATTGAATTGAATGATGAGGTGTGGTGAAGCAGTGCTCATGTTCACATCCTGAAGTTTGATTATTATTTTGTTATTACAGCACAAGAGGAAGTGTTGTGTTCATCTAATACTTAGAGCTACCCAATCACGATACTGTATATGTAGAAGCTATAAACATCATAACCTCATCAGGGTTAATAAACATCTCTGTCTTGAACACTTTGCTATATCAGAACTTACTGAAGGGGCATGTACAGTACAAAGAGCCGACACTGGAGACTCCTTCCATGAATGAAAAGGAAGAAATTTCCCCATATCGAAACTGTTAAAGTGTGATTGACGTGAGCTGAATTAAAATTCAATGCAGCAATCTTCATTAGTTCCGGATAATCGGAAGGCTGTTAAAGAGGTCACTAAAATAATGAAGCTGCAGAATAAATATTTTTCAATAGATGTAATTTCAGCATTTAATATGTAAAATTATATCAGGCAAAGACAAAAACAACACCAGATAATCATTCATATACTGTATGCATCAAGCAGCGCATTGATACGCTGGTGAACTGATACGGAAACGTGCATCTCTCCTTCTGTTTATCTTAATGTGCACCATACTGTATAACACTTCCGCTTTGCTTGTGTTGTGTACTTCAGAGTTTAACTCAGCAAGAATAATGCGACAGAGTGACGTAGATGCAGAACATTGTGTTTGTTAGTGGACGGTTGAGCTGAAATCCATCAGATCTGAAAGTCATGAAACATGCAACAGTAAGAAGTTCCTCCTAAAATCATGCTAGAATGTGTGCATTCCCCATCTACTGCACACCCAGTGATCCGGGCATAGCCTCCAGCTCCACTGTCACCCTGACTAGTAAAAGTGTATTTGCTCATAGAAGTAGTCTATAAACTGTAATGCTTCGAAAGCCACCAGTTCTGCTGACACTTGCATAAAGAGACTTGACACTTCTTTACAGTTTTATTATATTTAGTACATCACAAACGTATAAAGAAGGGCAGCCTGGTGGTGTCGTGGTTAGCACTGTTTCCTTGCACCTCCAGGGTCCAGGTTTGATTCCCATCTCAGTGTGCGTGGAGTGCGTTTGCCTGTTCTCCCCGTGCATGGTGGGGGTTTCCTCCCACAGTCCAAAGACCCCGCCTCATTCCCTGTCTCCTGGGATAGTGTCCAGGTCCCCACCAGCCTGAATACAGGATAAAGCGGTATAGACGGTGAGGTGATGAAAAACATAAAGAAAATGAATTAAGCCGAAGCTAGATGAACAACATAATCAAGACGTAAATGAGAACATGAGGCTGTTTATTATGCTGAACGCACTAGGACAGCTCGTAGATTTATTGAAAAATGAATGCTGGCTAGACGGACATAAAAGCAGCACCAAGGACATCAAAAGGTACACCAAGGGAACTAGACGTCTCCAGCTCAAAAGGCTGGCACAATATTGAAGAGAATAAAGTGAATAGTCGCACGGCTAACGAGTTATCTGACATGTTTCGCCTGAAAAAAATAAGAAGAGGTGACATCTTCATTTTCAATTTTATTTATAACGAAATAGTTTCGTGGATGTCACACAAACATGTAAGATGTCGCTGTTTAATACATAAAAACAGTCAGAATCAGTAAAATGTTGCACAGTATATATCACTCCAGAACATGTTTTCAGTGTCTAAGACATCGAACCAGGCTTTTGTTGATTATTTTCCTTTAACAGCTGCCACAAATTATCATACGATTAAAGAAAACCTACAGAGCGCACATACAGTAACATTCATTCATTCATTCATTCATTTTCTATACCGCTTAATCCGGTGTTCAGGGTCGCGGAGGACCTGGAGCCTATCCCAGGAGACATCGGGCACTAGGCGGGGTACACCCTGGACAGGGTGCCAATCCATCGCAGGGCACACACACACATACACACACTCACACACCCAATCACACACTACGGGCAATTTAGGAACGCCAATTAGCCTAATCTGCATATCTTTGGACTGTGGGAGGAAACCGGAGTACCCGGAGGAAACCCACCAAGCACGGGGAGAACATGCAAACTCCATGCACACAGAGACGGGAATCGAACCGGGACCCTGGAGGTGCAAGGCGACAGTGCTAATCACTACACCACCGCGCCGCCCATACAGTAACATTGCTGATCTAATCAGATCTAATCTTTGAGAGGTTTCCAATCTGCCAACATTACTTAATCATTTAATCATCATTTAATGTTGGCTTAAATGATAGTAAATTTTCAGGCTTTTGCAATTATAATGTTCTGGTCTCACTGAGACAAACAAGTCCTATACTATTACGTTCAATGTTAAAACAATAAAAATAATAATAAAATTAATAATAATAAAAAAATCCCTAGAAGATCGTGTACATATGGGTTTGTCCGGGAGTCTGGATCATTTCATTACGTGCCTTAGGACTTGACATCTTTATTGCTGCAAATGCATCATTTTTTCAGGTCCATTTGTCAGGGAACACACCACAGACCTCAGTGGAAGTGTTGGGACCGAGAAGCTCGGAAAATGTCACAGAGAGCAACAGTGATAGAAGATTTATGAAGCAGCTTTCATATCCGGTGACAGCAAAAAAAATGGCACACATTAAGGCGAGAAAATAGCCAGCGAAAATATGAGGCTTTCTCTTTGTTAAAACAGGAGCTCGGTGCTTTGAAGCTCTCTGTTAACACAACCTGAGGCTCTACTGTGTAATTATTTAACACTTAAGCTCACGAGACTTGATAAAACAATGTACGTTTCATGTTTTATATGACAAATTATGCCTTCGCCTAGAGGGTTCAGGTCCGACTTGGTAGATGATAAATATTTACTGATATATAAACATATTGCTAAGCAAAAATAAACATCCTCCAGAACTTTTTTTAAGAGCTTATCTGCACACATGATTAAAAAAAATGTGAAAATGTCTGAACCGGAATATTTGACGTCTATTAGTATAGTTCTCAAGTTTGTCAAGCTAAAAAAAAGTCGAATTGCTGATCATGTCCCCTTGCATGCAGTGTTCACAGAGCTGGCGCTAGAAGATAATTATAGCCTCCAGAAATAAGCTGAGTTCATCCATATTTTAACTAAATAGTCTAGATAATTATATTATCTCAATACATCATGAAACACTGTAATATTTAAATTTATTCTGTTACACGTCCTACTCTTATGCAGTTCATACCCCTTAATATTTGTTCTAACGAGAAATTCCTCTTTTGAGTGTATCGGTGTAACAGGCCTGCTCATGTGCAGAAACAGAAGATGTGTTAGAGCTCTGAGGGCTGCGACATCTCAGCACAAACCGGCCTAGCATGTGTGGCTAAAGATTACCCTGCTTCCCTGTAACTCGTACCTGTGAAAGTGGAGGCTGGAATCTTTATAAGCAGAAAACCCTCCAACAAAGATCTGACCATGGCATGGAAACGTTAATGAGTCTACACTTCATTCTGACAAATGCATCACCAGTCATGCTTCTGCACAGGTTCTAGAAGAAGAGCCTCAAGATCCATCAAGAGTTGGTTCATCATTGGTTCCAGTTAGAGCTGGAGGACCTCATGACACGAACTGCCTGAAGTGAAGGAAAGACACGGCCTGTCGAAGATGTCAAAGAAGACATAAATCACCTTGTCACATCACATGCCTTCATGGTTTAATGTCTTGACAGGTCTCATGCTGCCTCATGCTGGTCTGGTCACACTGATAACCTCATTGACTGTCACCAAATGTGCAGGTTGTCTAGTATAAAGAGTATAAATTTAGCTTTTTTTCTTTGGCATAAAACCCTGGATTTGGGGGGGAGGGGAGGGGGGAACAACTACACTGCTCGTCACTCTTAGAAGCATGGTGGTGGAAGCATCATGGATGCGCCTTTCCCTTAACCTCTTGGTCACTGACTTTTGGTGGATTGCAGAGAGGGGTTTAAAAGAACAAAGCCTAAGAGTCCTGCTGGTTTGTTCAAATATGACCTTGGTGAATCTTCCTGAATTGAGCACGCTTGTTTGGGTTCCTTCTGAGAGTGAGACTTATGCCGCTTTCTACAAGAACGTTATTAAAGATGTCCTTTAGAGAAATTACTTTTCACAAATCTTGAACAACTACACTGCTCGTCACTCTTAGAAGCATGGTGGTGGAAGCATCATGGATGCGCCTTTCCCTTAACCTCTTGGTCACTGACTTTTGGTGGATGGCAGTCTCTAGGCAGACTTCATGTCCTGAGGAATCATCCAGGGATTATTACAGTTTAGCAGCATGAAGAGAAGCAGCTCAAGTGATTCAGGAGTTTCCCACAAAGCTGCACCTGACTGCAGAGAATAGTGACTGGTGTTGGACAAATAAAACCATACACTGATGGAATTATTAAATGAAGTTCCTGTCCTGTTTATACCTGTGGGACTGTAAACTGTAATCAGATAAGAATAAGCATAAAAGGATAATAGCCTTCAGGGGCAACAACTCTTATCACACAGTTTATTTCACTTTTACTGATGTCAGCACTTGTGATAATGATTTGCACATAATTAACGCAGGATATGTGTCTGTTATTTATTTCAACAGTTTTTTTTTTTTTTTTTTTTTGGAGTGAGTTATGCATAAAAACCCATGCAGTTTTGTTTCATTCACAAAATACACCAGTGCATTTAAAGGGCTCATCTATCAAAAAGAGAATGAATAAGATAAATAATTGAATAAGTAAATAAAAGTTTTTTTTTTAAGTATTTGGATTGAGTACATTCATTTAAATGGAAGATTCATTCATTCGTCTTCATTAAGATGACTTGATCCTGGTCAGAGTGGTGATGGAGTAAGAGAATATCCCTGAAACACTGGACTCAAGGCACTAATACACCTTGACGGGACACTTTTCAACAGAGGGCATCATTCACTTTGCTTGTCGACACCTACTGTACAGTAGGGGCAATTTAAAGTCTCCAATCCACTTAATGTACTTGTATGTTTTCGAGAGGAGTGATGAAACCACAGGAAACCTCTTGCATAAAAAACACCATAAAAACTGTAACCCAAGCTTATGGCGACAATTGTAGACATTGGAGGTCTGAGACTACAAAGATACCTGACCCACTAATGCACATTCCTTTCTTTCTGCTTTTCCTGGAAAGGTCAGTTCAGGTTTTAGTCTCCAATTCCATCTTCTCCTAGTGGGTCCTTCATGTTCCCATGCCATCTCTCCAGCAGGTCTCAGAGTTTCTGTCCAGTCAGACTTGTCTGATACACTTCCAATCAAGCAGCAACACTGGAAGCTCTATCATGGAGAGTATGTTCAGTAACTCTGGTGAGGAACCTCTCCATGTACTGTACTACTCACCTACTGTACTGCTTTTGTGTTTCGCACCTGTTTCCTGTGTATCTCTCCTTCCGAGTTACAAAGAGACCAATCTCCTGTGTGATTTATCTTAATGTTTCATATTTAAACAAGTTCATCCCAATACCTAGATGCTCTGAGAACTGCTAAAATGTTTGCGTTATGGAAAAGATCATACACCAGAACAAGATACATTTCACAACTCCTGGCGTAAATGGCCTCCATTTGAGTCATTTGGTCCTCAGTAACCTCAACCCCATTTAGATTTGGTCTCGGGCCAACCAACTGCATCAAACCGGATGTAGCCAGTCTTGGATATGTGATTTGTGGAATGATGGATGCAGCTGATTGAATTAGAAGTGTGGCAAGATTACATTTGTAGAGCCTGAGTTATTTGAGAATGGACTGAAAGCAAGTCTTATGGCAGAGAGAAAAACAAATATTGATGATTTTAAGATTCGTTTAGGGATTCTGGGAAAAGAAGTACTGAAATTCTCTCCTGGGTATGTGCATGTCCAAGATGAAAAAAAAAGTAGGAACTCAATACCAGTGGTGTCGAAAGTATTCACATTCATTACTTGAGTAGAAGTATAGATACTAGGGTTCAAAAATACTTCTTTTGAAGTATCAACCCACGCTTTTTACTTAAGTAAAAGTTTAAAAGTACTGGTTTCAAAACTACTTAAAGTATAAAAGTAAAAGTACCGTGAGGGGCGACAAAAGCATTAAGATCTCGCTTTGTGATCATGCAACGGGGGGGGGCGGGGGGGGGATGGCGTTGTGCGCGTTCTGATCATGTGACGAGGGGGGGGGGGCGTTGTGCGCGTTCTGATCATGTGACGGGGGGGAAAGGGGGGGTTGCGCGTTCTGATCATAAAAATTTAGTAACGAGGCTGTTTTTAAAATGTAAGGAGTAGAAAGTACAGATAATTGCTTAAAAATGTAAGGAGTAGAAGTAAAAAGTCGGCTGAAAAATTATTACTCCAGTAAGGTATAGATACTCAAAATTTCTACTTAAGTAAGGTAACGAAGTATTTGTACTTCGTTACTTGACACCTCTGCTCAATACTCAACTATGTTTCTTTTAAAAACATGACTTGTTTAATATTTACAGTGGATCATTTTGTTATTTCTGACTCTCTGGGCTTAAACAGCCTCAAGCTAAAAAAAAAAAAAAAGAAGGAAAAACTAAATTATTCCTGTTAAATTATAAAGCAACCCAAACCATGAGTAAGGTAGGGTGCTTTCACACCTATAGTTCGATTGCTTTAGTCGGCACCAGTCAGAAAAATGTTACAATGTAGTAAACAGACGTGGGTACGGTTCGCTTTCACATATGCAGAGTTCTAAACGAACCAAAATAGACCGCGAAGCCCATCGGCACCGGAAACAGACTATTTTCAGAAAGTCGCGCCACTTTCAATAATCATGGAGGAACAGCTTTGCTTTGCGCTCATGGTGCTGATCCTCACGCACTGCATTGTACGTGCAAATCATTATTTTCAGATAATTAATTTCGAACACGATTCGCGGCTGCGACTCCAAACCAGCTTCCTGGTTTATTCATCTCGCCGACGGCGCATCGGAAGAAGAGACGTGCCCTCCTCCTGAATGATCATTTTGTATTAGCCGGCGATCTTCCTGCAGATCCATCAGGTAATCCGTTGGCCGATCAAAACAGCCCAGCCACACATTTTTCATCTTTAATGTGAATACAGAGAGGCACTTAATTTCCACGGCACTCCACGTTTCTCCGCGGTTTGATTTCATCTCGAGTCGATAGCTTGAAAAATTTCAAGAAGTGAAAAGAATTTTACTCATAACCCTGTATGTCTTATACCCAAAGTGCATTACACTATACCATTTCGTCAGATTTGGTTTGGTTGCTTTTACACCAGACGAACTGTACCAAAGTAGAGGGGATAAAGCGGTCCGAGACCACCCCTTCAGGCAGGTCTCGGATCGATTGATTTGGTGCGCACCAAAGTACCGAGATTGCATTCACATCAACGCAAACGAACTGAACCAAGTGACCAAACACGTTTGGTGCGCGCCAAATGCTGTAGGTGTGAAAGCACCCGTAGATACAGCAAGACGTAGGCTACTCAGGAAGTTATTTATAAAGTGGCTAAAATTACATGGAGTAACCAAAATGAAAACCATAATCTTTCAGATTTAACAATTCAGATTTAATTTAGTGTTAATTTTCTAACAAATCTTCATTATCTTATCCTTATGCATTACAGTCAGTAATTTCTGTCATACAAATACAAAATCATCAATATACTGTACCTCCTGTTATATAAATATGGTTGTTATTTTTTTTTTTTTATAAATCAATCATAACTTCATTTTTACAACTTTAACACAGCAGGTCTTCCGACAAATCGATGGCTGCTTCAAGCTGTTCTTCTGCTTATTTAAAGGCTTGTTTAAGTCTATGATCCCTCGCAGAATTTGTGTGTCAGCAAAATAAGTTTTGCTCTCATTCAGTTCAGAGGGGTTTAAAAGAACAAACCCCTAAGAGTCCTGCTGGTTTGTTCAAATCTGACCTTGGTGAACCTTCCTGAATTGAGCACGCTTGTTTGGGTTCCTTCTGAGAGCGAGACTTATGCCGCTTTCTACAAGAACGGTATTAAAGATGTCCTTTAGAGAAATGACTTTTCACAGATCTTTGCTATTTTGATGGAGTTCAAAGCTGCATGCCGAGAATATTTATTACAAACTCCCACGGTGGTAACTTTTGTTTTTCTATTTAAAAAATGTCATAAAACCACAGTGACATGGACACCGGATTATAGAAACTACTGCATTAGAGTGAACTTTTAAGGAAAGGAGAGAAAACCCATTCCTGAGTCCAATACCAAGATCTCTGTAGTAAATAAACAAACCATCCTGGTGGTTGTACTCTGTGCTCCAGCGTCACCTTTTCCCCCTCTGAATGCCACCATGGCTGTACTCAGGCCTCCTGCGTCACTCAATCAGTCTCTGTTCAAACTGGAGAGACGCTGCCGAGTCAATCTGGCCGTAATTCCTGAGCTCCATCATTCAATTCCCAGAGTCACTGAAGCCCTTATCAGATCAGCAGCCAAATCCTTCACACTGCCTCCCTTCCCGCTACGCAAAATGTTTTCCTCCTCATCTCATCCTGTGCAGAATTTAACAAGGCTGTCAGCACATTAACCAGCTTATTTACCCGCTCAACCTCTGCCAGAAAACACCATATAACAACCATCTGCTAACGACGCTGGACAAATACGTGGAGGCGTATGCATTGTCGCACTACAGGGATGTTTCTAAAGTTGAGTTAAATGTGTGTGGTGAGGTGTTAATACAATCAGACATCACTACAAACTAAAGCGCTAGTCAGAGAGTCGTACTGAGATTGTGTGGGTGGAGCTCAAATTACGACTACAAATTAAATTAGAGAGGTAAAATTGTGACATCACAATTACAAAGCTTTGATGTTGTATCTCAAAGCAACACTCTGACAATTAACTTTCATGTTATAATCATCTATTGCATCATATTACGTTTGACATTGAGGAGAGAAAAAAATCCTTTTATTCTACTTAATTTTTCTTCATCTTTCGGCTGCTCCATTTAGGGGTCATAGAAAACCATTTAGCTCCATCTACAGTAACTCTGACGTCCCCCATCTTCCCTTGTCAGTCCCACCTCCTGCATGTCCTCTCTCACCATAACCTTTAACCTCCTTTTGGACCTTCTTCTAACATTCTCCTCCTGATATACCCCTCATCCCTCCTCCGCACATGTCTAAACTATCTTAATCAGACCTCTCTAACTTTCATATATTAATTTAACGCCTCTAACACTTTAATATTCTAATTTCTAAGGAAGTCGCAGCTTCTTCAGCTCTGCCACCTCCAGCTCTGCTTCCCGTCTTTGTGACATTCATCGTTACCCCTTCCACTTCCAGTTTCACACTCATCACTTTATCAGAAACTCTCATTTCCACAACACTCTTAACTTACTTTCCCCTCAGTATTAGACCTACACCATTTCTATCATCTACACCATAGTAAAGCAGTTTAAACGCACTTCCAATATTCTTAGCCTTGCTGTCTCTCCACTTGGTCTCTTGTACATACAGTATAGTAAATCCAAATTTCTCCACTCCATAATATCAGCTATTTCAGTCATAGTGCCAACATTCAAAGGTCTTATTTTAACCTCCACGCTTCCTTATTTCCCTACTGTATCTCCTCTATTCCAGTAGCCCAACTTCCATAGATAATCTGCTGACCAACGGTACCCGAGGTGGTTGTTGTTGTTTTTATTCTGGCTTGAGATTAAGACTACACTGGTTTGGGTAACCTCAATGGCTGAGTAATTCGTCAGAAAAAATACAAATAAACATATTCATTTTATAGAAAGGGGAAATGCATTATAATACACACATGAGCAACCACACAGATTTCCAAGAAACAATTTACAGTCTCACACAGTTAATCCAAAATGTGATAATTACAGAGAAAGTGCAAAACACACCTTAACTGCAAAGGTAATGGAACTGATGAAACCTGAAGAAAAACTGTAAAACAAACATTCCCAACCTCCCTTAATATCGGCTTTCACTCTCAGCTCGCAGATTAACACTCTAACTGTGAGTCTTTGTGTTAGTTTTAGAAGTCAATTTAAATCCCATTTATCCCTTCTAATAATCTAATAGTAATAATAATCACTGTGGAACGGACCACTAGCTGCAGCACCAGCATGATACAACGGTCTCAAATGTAATGGTAGTAAATACTGTATTTTGTAGCTGCTCGAGATGGAAATAATCCTGTCCGAGAAATTTCATCTCCATGAGCTTCAAGCAGAGGTGTCAAGTAACGAAGTACAAATACTATATATATATATACACCTCCCTGGAGGTGCAAGGCGACAGTGCTAACCACTACACCACCGCGCCGCCTTTGTGATGTATATAATGTAATAAAAAGTAGTGGTCTTGTGGAACACCAAACATGTATATATGCAACATGTTAATCTTAATCTGTATTAAAAATGGACAGGCTTGGTTTTTAATTTGGTATTAAACACCACTATAAATGGTGAAGATTAATAAAGTTTCGAGTCTGTATGAAGTATTGAGCTGTAAATTGAAAACATTCTCTAGTTTGTTTAAATGCTAAAATTATTCAGTTAAAATGATTAGATTATGTTAAAGTGATCATAAATAGGTTGTCAGAAATAATACAGAATTGAATATAACGTGGGATGTAGGATGTAATTAAAGTACATTGGTGTTTACAATAAAATGTTCATCATCAAGAGCAAAAATATTTGGTATTAGCTGATGTTTCACACACCTACCATCAACTGGAGACATGTAGCTACTGGGTGCTAATAGTAATAAACTCCTTATGCTGAGTTTTATGGAGAAAATGTTTTGTCAGATTTGCCTGTCGGAAATTGCTATCAGTCCTGTACAGTTTTCATTCTGTTTTGATTTAATGGTCTTAGTTAATAGTGCGATATGGCCACACTGCTTAATTAATCCGACATTCTACACCAGAAACTGTTTAGATTTCAACTCACTGTAACTCATCAGATATATGTATATGTAAAGTATTTATGATTTCTCCATAAATAATTACAAAAATAATTTGCATTTCAAATTAAATGTCTGCCAATGTAAAAACACAACTATACGTTGCTCCAGGAATCACACCGTATACTGGACATGCAAAGAATTGTAAAACATGTCACTTCCATCTCTGTCCCGCATAAACAGAAATCTTTCGCTATATTTATATTTAGATATACAGAGTGAAGTACTCATTTGAGACCCGTCCCGACTGAGGTCCCTCTCAAGATTCAATACAGGGAAATAAAACCTCTCCAGTTAGCCTGCGCATATACACTCATAAAAGTCATAATAAAAGCTCTCTCTGGAGACTCGATGTCGAGCTCATGCGCGACTGTGAACGTGAGCGGCATTAAAAGGTTTATTACACGTGTCAGATTCAAATCAGGACTTTCTACTGTGTTTGAGCTTAATGTGTTTGAGCTTAATGTGTTTTGTGTTGTGAAATCAGGTCACATCAGAATAAAAAGATGTAAAGTTCTTAATGAGTTGAAATAAACCCAGCTGGAGTTTTGAAAATAAGAGGAGAGGAAGGCACAACATTTAAACCGTGTCTACTGTAGGAATGAACTAGCATCAGGGGGAAAGTAGGTATAATTGTGGGCTTGGATTGACTTTTTCAAAAAAAAAGTCAGATAGACATGACATAAGTGTCTGAGTAAGATGCGACTGTATCAGGTAGAGAGATGTGGTTTAGTGGGAATCTGCAGCAGGAAGGTGGCTCAGCTGACATGCTAGGCTGTTAATGAGCTCTCTCTCTCTCTCTCTCTCTCTCTCTCTCTCTCTCAGTCTCTCTCTCGCTCACTCTGCCCTGGTAAGAAAGAGTATTGAGTGGTAGGCCATTGAAATTGCTATAGTGATGACAGATGTGAAAATCATGCCAATGTTTCATCTCACAAACTTTCACTTGAACTCGACATATCTGACAACACGATTGTAAGCAACAATGGTCAAACTAAAGAATCAATTGTAAAGAATCACATGGTCAAACAAAACAATCAATTGTAAAGAATCACATGGTCAAACAAAACAATCAATTGTAAAGAATCACATTGTTAAACAAATGAATCATATGTAAAGAATCACATGGTTAAACAAAAATCAACTGTAAAGAATCACATGGTCAAACAAAACAATCAATTGTAAAGAATCACATGGTTAAACAAATGAATCATATGTAAAGAATCACATGGTTAAACAAATGAATCATATGTAAAGAATCACATGGTCAAACAGGTGAGTCACAGATATAAACTAATGCATCATGGTAAAATTCATTATTTAATAATTAATTATCTGTGTTTAGAGAATTATGTAAAAAAAAATCACATGGGAATCTGAAGACACAAAATGTCAATAAAATACAGATAAAATGTAAAATTAATGAATATCTGAAATGAGGAAGAACTAAAACCTGAACAGAAACTGATTTGAGTCTGGCCTGAACGTAGAAATGTAAAATGGTGTAAATCTGAAATGAATTTATAACTGCAGTGATGAAGTGATCTTACAATCTTATGTATCTTACAGAACATCTTAAAAGCCTTATCATGAAGTGAAGACTTGCTGTACTGTAGGCTGCATGGTGCAGGAGATGCAGCGTTACTGGATAACTGGTGGTTATGAGACACAACAGCTCACATGTCTTCTACACTGCATCATTTACAGTGTGTCACATGGCCAGAATGCACCTCACGCACTTCACAAACTCCATCACATGAAAATGGAAGAAAAGAGAAAGGAAAGAAGATGAAGTGAGAAGAAGAAAAAAGTATGGAAGAGGACAGGAAAGAAGGGGACAAAAGTGAAGAAAGAAGATGAGGAGGAAACAGAAAACAGAAAAAAGAGGAGAGAAGTGAAGAAGAGAGAAGAGACCAGAAAAAAAGACAGGAAGGAGGAGCAGAAAAAGAAAAAAAAAGGCATGAAATAAGTAAGGCACTATAAGTAGTGGAAAGCAGAGGAAAGGAGACGTACTGTAGCAAGAAAAGAAATTGAACAAAAAAACTGACAAAGAGATGTCTTTCAATGGGGCTATAAATTGAAGGTACCTAATAAAGTGTCCAGTGTGTGGAGTTCATCTGTAATAAAGCGAGCTGTGAGTGTGACGGCTCTGATGGATGGCCTCCTGTGTATGATTTAATCAGCAGTTATCGTCACATTAATGTTATCCTGCTGTAACGGCCGGTTTGTTACCGGCTCAGAGAGAAAACTCCAAAGCATCATTTACACTCGACTGGCCGGTGAGATGTTCTGAGATCCTTGTGTGAAGTTCTTTTATTTCCCACTACACAGCTCTTAAACTCATCATCCTCCAATTAGGGTTGTTACAGGAGGCTTTTAAGGATGCCTGTGTTTAATGCAGGATTAGCAAAGAAAAAAAAAAGAAAAAAAACACAGCTTTAGAGATCATAAACTGACAAATCCAGTTATATAAGCTTTTACAATCTCTATCTGATGACCAGAATCTTCTCCTCTAACAGAAATGTGTGGTGCACTCAGGTGACTGAGGTATGAGGTATCAGGGCAAGACTATAAAGATACTTAAATATGATTAAAATACTCTTAATAAAAGAATAGAATAGAAGGTAGGCAGTGTTTCAGCATTCTGTGGCTCTTTCTAATTGACTATAAGAAAGTCCCAGGCTTTAATAATGTCATATGATAGACTTTAATAATGATTCTTTTATACTGAGATCAGTGGAATCCTCGATATACAGTGGTGTGAAAAACTATTTGCCCCCTTCCTGATTTCTTATTCTTTTGCATGTTTGTCACACTTAAATGTTTCTGCTCATCAAAAACCGTTAACTATTAGTCAAAGATAACATAATTGAACACAAAATGCAGTTTTTAAATGAAGGTTTACGTTATTAAGGGAGAAAAAAAAACTCCAAATCTACATGGCCCTGTGTGAAAAAGTGATTGCCCCCCCTTGTTAAAAAATAACTTAACTGTGCTTTATCAAACCTGAGTTCAATTTCTGTAATCACCCCCAGGCCTGATTACTGCCACACCTGTTTCAATCAAGAAATCACTTAAGTAGGAGCTACCTGACACAGAGAAGTAGACCAAAAGCACCTCAAAAGCTAGACATCATGCCAAGATCCAAAGAAATTCAGGAACAAATGAGAACAAAAGTAATTGAGATCTATCAGTCTGGTAAAGGTTATAAAGCCATTTCTAAAGCTTTGGGACTCCAGCGAACCACAGTGAGAGCCATTATCCACAAATGGGAAAAACATGGAACAGTGGTGAACCTTCCCAGGAGTGGCGGGCCGACCAAAATTACCCTAAGAGCGCAGAGACGACTCATCCGAGAGGCCACAAAAGACCCCAGGACAACATCTAAAGAACTACAGGCCTCACTTGCCTCAATTAAGGTCAGTGTTCACGACTCCACCATAAGAAAGAGACTGGGCAAAAACGGCCTGCATGGCAGATTTCCAAGGCGCAAACCACTTTTAAGCAAAAAGAACATCAAGGCTCGTCTCAATTTTGCTAAAAAACATCTTAATGATTGCCAAGACTTTTGGGAAAATACCTTGTGGACCGATGAGACAAAAGTTGAACTTTTTGGAAGGTGCGTGTCCCGTTACATCTGGCGTAAAAGTAACACAGCATTTCAGAAAAAGAACATCATACCAACAGTAAAATATGGTGGTGGTAGTGTGATGGTCTGGGGTTATTTTGCTGCTTCAGGACCTGGAAGGCTTGCTGTGATAGATGGAACCATGAATTCTACTGTCTACCAAAAAATCCTGAAGGAGAATGTCCGGCCATCTGTTCGTCAACTCAAGCTGAAGCGATCTTGGGTGCTGCAGCAGGACAATGACCCAAAACACACCAGCAAATCCACCTCTGAATGGCTGAAGAAAAACAAAATGAAGACTTTGGAGTGGCCTAGTCAAAGTCCTGACCTGAATCCTATTGAGATGTTGTGGCATGACCTTAAAAAGGCGGTTCATGCTAGAAAACCCTCAAATAAAGCTGAATTACAACAATTCTGCAAAGATGAGTGGGCCAAAATTCCTCCAGAGCACTGTAAAAGACTCGTTGCAAGTTATCGCAAACGCTTGATTGCAGTTATTGCTGCTAAGGGTGGCCCAACCAGTTATTAGGTTCAGAGGGCAATTACTTTTTCACACAGGGCCATGTAGGTTTGGATTTTTTTTCTCCCTAAATAATAAAACCCCTCATTTAAAAACTGCATTTTGTGTTTACTTGTGTTATCTTTGACTAATAGTTAAATGTGTTTGATGATCAGAAACATTTTGTGTGACAAACATGCAAAAGAATAAGAAATCAGGAGGGGGGCAAATAGTTTTTCACACCACTGTATATATATATATATATTTTTTTTTTTTTTTTTTTTTTACTGAAAATGTCATTTGGAAATAAGTTTGGAAAATAATCTTTGCCTGGTGTCGCACATGCTCATTACTCATCCAGAGATTACACACAAATTAATGACTAACCGAGCAGCAATTTCCCCCTTTAAAACCATTTCATATTACAACAAGCTGAATTTCAGTTAGAAATGAGACTCGTTACGTATTCATGTATTCATGTTCTCATGAATATGGATTAAAACAGCCAGAACGCATGAACAGAATGATTTCAGTCAAACACCCTCTAAGTTAAGATGCTCCAGTCCTCCAGAGTCGACTTCGTGTTCCTTTAAACGCTGGAGTTTGATGCAGAACACAGTCGAATCTTTGGAGAGTTACATACCAGGAAGTAAGAAAGCGTGGGAATGTGAAAGATGTAAAAATCCAGTGTGTTTTCTGCATTCAGGTAATTTATGCAAACAGCTTGTAGACTTGTACAACTCAAAGAGAAACATTGCTCATGCAAGCTGTAATATCTCAGGGCGCTACAATGAGGATGCATGGGGAAATAAATATACAGTATATAACAATGTTTATGCTACTGCCAGGATGTTTATGTGAATCAGATACAGTTTGTAATCCAGATAGAGATGAAAATGAGAGCGAATCGATGCTGACATGTCCCTCGCCACCTCCACTCTCAACCCTACTGGGTCATTAATATGATAAAGAGTGGCAAATAAATACTGAGCCTTTAAAAAAAAAAAAAAGGCTATTCTGTAAAAGCAACCAAGGGAAAATTCTCAACAGGATGCTTCCACCACCATGTTTCACTAAGCACTGCAGAATGTTCAGAGGATTTAAACTAAAAGGAAGATGAGGAAAAATAAATACAAGAAGGTGGAGGTAATGCAACATAGTGGATGCCAACTGCCAGTAAAGTCCAAAAAGACAACACACTCTCTGCCACATTGTCTCTGCATGCCACGACTGAGTTCACCAGCCTCTTCTTGTGCACTGAATTCGATTTGTGATTTTGACTTTGTGAGCTAAAATTCATGCACTCAGTCACGGCTCTTAGGATGGTTAGTTTAGTTTTATTCCCATGAGTTCCCATGTGGGTGACCCCCTGCCTCACCTTCCTCTTGAATAAATACCCCTACAGCGCATGCGAAGTATCACGTCTCTATTGGATTTCTGAGAGAAAACACACTGTCGGAGTTTTACTCCGAGACTTCTGATGTCATTATATGAGAAAGGAATTTTGATATGTATTTGTCAATGTGTCTTTCAGGGACGGGCTCAATCTCTGGACAATCGAATTTTGTCTGAGTGAGATAAATAAAATATCACTAGATGATGGAAAGCCTTTGGCAGCTCTCCAATAAGGTTGCAGAAGTGCTTTTGAGGTAAGAGATGACTGAGAGAGCTTATAGCATGAAGAATAGCTTTCGGACAGTCTAAAGGGATTTAATGAAGGCAGGCAAAAACATTTGATTTATCATCATTTCGTCATTCATGCATCATGATGGTGCATGCAAAATAAAAAGACAGATGTGCATAATGTACATGATTATGAACCATGAGGAATTGTGACAAGATGTAGATAGTGCATGCATGAAAATGGTTAATAAGAGAAAAATATGAATAAATCATTTACAATGTGGAGCATTTGGTTTTGTGATTAGCTTTGTTTCTTTCTTAACATCATGTCGCATTAATGAGAAATCTAACGCTTTAGACATGACACCGTTAGAGCAACAGCTGGAGCAGAATTCATTACAGCTATCTCAGTTTTGCTGAATTATCTGCTAGTTACTGAGCTACAAGTTTACTTTTGTGATGATGGAGGCGGAAAGATTAAAGTACTAAAGCACCACTGGGAAACCCTCAACTAAAAAAAAAATGTCAACTGAGAGTTTCATTACAAACTGAACCTTGGATGCAGTTGAAGCTCGCATGTTAATTATAAAGAGTAGGATGAAAAAACTAGCACACTGAAGTTTTTTTTTTTCTTTCTACAAAAGTTACACATTGTGGTGTTCCGCCCAGTCTCAGACAATCTACTGTACTGTAGGTTTCATCTGAAGCTATTCATTATTTATAATTACTGAAGTGTCCACATTTCCGCTAATAAATGAAACCTCTTCTTCTTTAATTCAGATGAAAGAAAATCCATTAAAACATCATTCAAGGATGGTTCAGAGTTGGCAAGACTTCATTCTCCATCATGCTAAGTGTAAGGTTTCCAGACTCAAGGCAGGTCAGTAAAACATACAGTGTCGTCAAGGCCAGCAATTAAGTTTAAAATGGGTCTGACCGAGGACTCCCAGCCTAGTTAGAAAAAAATAAATTAATCAAGCAGAAGGATAGAAGATGCCATGAGTTGATCTTTCCAAACAGTTTTTTTTTTTTTCAGTTTTCCACTTATTTGTGCAAGAAAAGATGAATACATTTCATCTGACATTTTTTTTTTTAACGTATTTCTTCTTTTTATGGCTCCGACCTTCTGCTGTGTATTTGAGAACGTTCCTCCAAGCAGGCATTCTGATGTCTCAAGCGCGCTCTTAGACGCGGCAGGGATCCAGTCAGCGCCTGAAAATATAGATCACGAGCGTTTGAGGTCCCTGATGTGACGTTTTGTCCTGATTCAGGGTGAAAAATGAAATGTGTCTTTTCCCGAACACTAAGAGACCTCAGCGCTGTTCAGTTCAGAGCAGTGCAGCTGCAAATCACAGCTTTATCATAATGTGCTGTACGTAGCAGTTCTACAGTAACACAAGTGCTTTATGCCTCTAGTGCTTCACATACACAGATGTAAATGTTTCTTATAATTTCTTTTAACATTTATGATAGGAGTTATAGATGTGTCAGTGTTTTGGAACAGTCCAAGCTAAATGTGTAAGGATCACTGATGTGTTTCATTACATACTGTATTAAGTTTTGACTGTACGCAAGATTTACTGATATTAGGGAAAGAAGGAGAAAGAAATTATAACGATGTGTTCTACTAAAGTAAATAATAATAAATTAAGTAAAACAGAACTAAAATGGAACTAAATTGTGCACGATTTAGTAAACTGAGCAAATGTTTAATTAGAACATGTTAAAGAATTATGATCATTTTTTATTTATTTACTAGAATTCTAATTCAAAATCTTATTTTTCACATACACAGTATGATTAGTAATTATTTACCAAATTCTTGTAGAAATAAATGAATATTTTCACAAGTCGTGTGTAAAACTTTGGTAAAATTATCGAACATTTTCTTAAATTGTGTGTACAATTTAGAAAAATGAGAATTTATAAAATTGCTACAAAAGTATTAAAAATGATATATTTAATAGTATATAAATATAGTATATTATATACAATTATATATATAATTATAAGCAATTCTAAGCAATTTCCCTCTTTCCCAAGTTCTTTGAATCTTGAATATACTGTACATAAAAACTATTTAAACAAATTCCCCTAATTCATTACTTAATTTTACAATCACAATTTTGTGCACTTTAATATAAAACGAGTGATTGTGTTACAAAATCATTCTCTAGATTAAATAAAACTAAAGAAGGAATTAGACAAAAAACATCTAGAGTCCAGCATGACAGTGATCTGTGTGTTTGATTTCTCTCTTCTGCATTGGGCTTCTCTCTCTCTCTCTCTCTCTCTCTCTCTCTGTTCTGTGTGTGTGTGTGTGTGTGTGTGTGTGTGTGTGTGTGTGTGTGTGTGTGTGTGTGTGTGTGTGTGTGTGTTTTCTCTTTCTTTGCTCTCGTGCTTCTTTTATGTTTGTCTGACAGCTGAGTGATGTCATAATTTGAAAAATATTACAGATTTCACACACAACAACTCTCGACTGTCTAAACGGAAATATCTGCTACTGTATGTTGTGTGTGTGTGTGTGTGTGTGTGTAGGCGTATGAGTGTGCATGCGTGTGTGTGCCCGTTTGAAAAGAGCATTTCAACCAATCGAAGTGCTGTTCAGGGCCGCGTCTGCAGCAATGGATCAATAATTAAAACAAGAATGTTAAAAGAAAATTGCATTGATTTATTTATTTATTTATGGTTGTATAATTAAAACAATAAACAGAATGTGAGATAACTGGAAAAAAGAAATGGTCACACTCGGCTTTGTTTATTTTTAGGACTTGAATTATATCTGAAGCGTTAATGTGAGATGTCTGACGTGCACAAGTGTGTGTGTGTGTGTGTGTGTGTGTGTGTATATGTGTGTCAGTGTGTGTGTTATGGTTTAATAGATGGAGATAAAACAGATTCAATATCCTGAGGGAAGCGAGGCTGAAGTTTCTCTGTGTTTCATCACTTTTTCTTTTTTTCTGTCGTTTTATTATCATCATTATGAATTGTGTATGTGTTTGTGCGTAGGAGGAAATGTGTGTCTGAGCACTAAATGAGGCCAAGCACAAAGACAGAATGACTGGTGTTCTTGAGAAATGTTTAATACATGTGTGTGTGTGTGTGTGTGTGTGTGTGTGTGTGTGTGTGTGTGTGTGTGTGGATCAGAGATGGAGAAACGATATACAGAAAGAAACGAGAAAGAGAATCTGAAAACAAGAGGATTTGAGAAACAGAAGAAGAATATTTCAGCCTGAAGTAAACAATAAATCTGAAAGTATCTGAATAAGAGGGAATAATTAAAATCAGAGAAAATACGGGACAGTTTTAAATCTCCACAGCCTCCACAGGTCTCGTCTTCAAGGAAATCTCAGGGCTGAAGCACATGAAATATGTTTGTATTGAAATATTTATGATGTGTATTGTGATTCCTTGCCGAGGGTTTTGGTTGGTGGTGGGAGGGTTTTGTTTTGACGGATAGATGGTTACTATGACATCCAGCTCAGTTTGCATTATTCTATACCTTTTATAGTCTCATTACTGCTGTAGAAACAATATTATTAAGTGCAGTTTTGAAGAGAACGTGTGCTTCAACAAGATTAATATAAACTCAACATCAAGATTCTATACTTAATCAGCCTCAAGCCTGCAAATAAACACTACAATTAGTCTGTGTTATTGTAGTCCGTCAGCTAGATGAACTAATCAGACCAGGCGTTTCTGTCCAGAGCCAATTAGATGCCGTCTGATCTCAGCTGTACCGAGATACAGTATTTGCCAAAAGATAAAAGCACGATTAGCGCTGTGACCGTACACCTCTGGGGTTGAGGGTTTGATTCCCACCACGAGTTTGCATGTGCTTGTTGGGTTTCCTTCACGTACAGTATTCAAATTCAAATTCAAATGTTATTAGTCACATACACAGTCATACACAGTATAATATGCAGTGAAATGCTTACACGACCGCCAGTGACCTTGAAAAGAAAATAAAAGCTTGTACGTAAAATAAATAATCAATAAAAGGAAATACTAAAGAAATAAATTTAACTAGTAAAATTAACTGTACAAATAAGGGCATAATAAAATATTACAAAATATAGAAATATGGGGGAGGAGTATGTGTATATATATATATATATATATATATATATATATATATATATATATATATATATATATATAATTTAAAGTGAATTTAAATTTACTCCAGTTTCCTCCCACAATCCAAAGACTTGTATATGAGGCTAATTCACAAACTGCCCTTAGTGTGTGGTTCTGCCCTGCAGTAGATTGGCACCCTGTCCAGAATGTCCATGGGATAGGCTCCAGGCCCCCCACAACCCTGATAATCAGTATAGGAGATGAATGAATAAATGTTGTTACAACAAAATAAAGAACTTGTTCCCACGAAATACATTTGTTCCCAGAAGATTAATAACTTTTCCTACCAAATAAATAACTTCCCACAAGATTAACACGTTACTCCTGTAACTTAAGTAACTAATCCCCACAGGATGAATAACTCGTTACCTCAAGATAAACTATTTGTTCCCAGAATATAAATAAATTTACCCACTAGATAAATAACGAAATAAACGAATTGTTCCCACAACTTAAATAGCACATTCCCACAAGACTGCACAAGATTAATAACTTGCTGTCACAATATTAACTAACTTGTCCCCATAAGATCAACAAGTTGTTACCACAAGATAAATAATTTGCTCCCACAGTATTAATAAACTGTTCAAAGGAGATAAATGAGTTGCTAACAATAAAATAAGTTGTTCCCACAAGATAAATAAGTTGTTAAGACAAGATCAATAACTTGTTTACACACTATTAATAACTTCTTCAAAGGAGATGACTACCTTGTTCCCACAATATTATCAAATTGCTAACTCAAGATAAATAACTTGTTCCTACAAGATAAATAATTTGTTTACACAAGATAAATAATTTGTTACCTCCAGAGTCTGGGTTCGATTCCCCAGCCAGGCTCGATTCCCGTCTCTGTGTGCATGGAGTTTGCATGTTCTCCCCGTGCTTGGTGGGTTTCCTCCGGGTACTCCGGTTTCCTCCCACAGTCCAAAGATATGCAGGTTAGGCTAATTGGCGTTCCTAAATTGCCCGTAGTGTGTGATTGGGTGTGTGAGTGTGTGTATGTGTGTGTGCCCTGCGATGGATTGGCACCCTGTCCAGCGTGTACCCCGCCTAGTGCCCGAAGTCTCCTGGGATAGGCTCCAGGTCCCCCGTGACCCTGAACACAGGATTAAGCGGTATAGAAGATGAATGAATGAATGAATGAATGAAATAATTTGTTTACACAAGATAATTGAGTTTGTTCATATTTGTTAGATCCTATTTGTCAATTTGTAAGTTCAATAACTTGTTCCCACAAGATAAATAATCAACTTTTGGGGATTTTCGGGGCTCTGCAGAAATCTCATTTGAGAAGATAAAACATTGTCTCGCTTCATTACTAAACCCGAAAAAGCCCATTAATTCCTGACTCTATTACTGAAGGTCATGACTGCAGCTGAAACAGCAGGTTAGACCCAATTAAGAACCAGAAGTCTGTCCATTCCTGGTGATTTACCACCGGCCCTCTCCTGAGATCATCAGAAAAGCCTGCAGTTCAGTGCTCTCTTCATGTGAAGTCCTGCTGCTTGGTCCACCAAGTAAAGGTTTTCACAGAACGACTGTCCATGTGACACAATTTCCTGCCTGTGTGAAGTCTTCAGTCCATCTGGCAAATTCCTTCCCTCCAGCTGTTCACTCTAATCTCACAAAAAGAAGTGATGAGCATGCATCCATGTCATTGAGCTGAGGAGCCAAGACCAGACCAGCACCTTTATGGTTTTGCTCTTTTAACGTGTTTTTCATTCCTGAAGGCGTTTTCCATTTTTGATCTCTCCGTCCACATTCTTCATCCCGACCTTTAGATCCTCTGGCTTTTCTTTTATTGTAACATAGCCTGAAGTGTTTTATTCCACTTATATAAGCATGATATAAGCAGAATTGTTGAACCTTACATATTTAAACTTGCCTTTGTGTTGTATCATCAGTAAAAAGGTTTCTTTGAACTTGAGTTCTTCATATTGTTTTCTTAATCATTTTCTTTATTGAGTCTGCGTGGCCATGGATATCATGTTTCTTATATGCACTGCTTCCTCAAGTTTTCCTCTTTTTCTCCCACTGGTTGTCCATATGAATCCTCCAGCCCATGGTGGCTCCACAGCGGGATCCGCTGCCTCATTAATCGCCTTGTTATCAGCCGCAGTTGGAGGATTTTCAGCTGCAGTCCCTTTGCAGTTGGGTTCCTGTTTCCCACTGCTTGTGCCCTTAAGACTAGCATGAACAAGTTTATAAAAAAAACTCGCCTACAGGATACGATTATACAGTAGCTATCTGGCTTTCTTTATTTATCTTGATCTATACATCAATTAACTTCACAGGTGTTGCAGTCACAACGCATTTGCTTGTATGTTTGATACCAAGCATGGCCACTTTTCTCTTCCTTTCCACATCTTTAATTACAGAAAATTAGGCACCAGAACGTTGGACATTGCTCTAGTTCCTGTCTGAGATCACCTCAAAAAAATAACTTCAAGCCAGGCCTTTTAGGAGTTATTTGGGGAAGGAGTTATTTACATTTAGCAGACGCTCTTATCCAGACATTTTTTATCTCATTATACATCTGAGCAGTTGAGGGTTAAGGGCCTTGCTCAAGGGCCCAACAGTGGCAACTTGGTGGTTGTGGGGTTTGAACCTGGGATCTTCCGAACCGTAGTCCAACGCCTTAACCACTGAGCTACCCCTGACCCACCACTTTTTTTTTTTACTGTGGTTCTCTTTGCTGGTCAGTGTGTACACCCTAGAGTTTATGTTGAAAGACAGTGTGGTAGAAGACAAATGCTTGGTAATACCTAGAAGGTAAATGTTTGCAGCAGATACCTGGCTGGATCTCATCTGGATTCATCTACTGGGGCTTGAGATAAAGACTTATAGCCATGTGGACTACTGTTTGGTGGCAGGATGCAGGGTGGGCTATATTTTGGCTTTAGCAAACCCCAGATTGATTCCCTAGCTTGAGTAAAAGTGGTTCCACCATATTGTACCTATCAGATTCTCAGGTCCAACAGCCATGAGTAAGAAGGACAAGACTAGACCTGTTGTCCAGCTCATTCACTCATCATCTACAGTATACCGCTTTATAATGTATTCAGGGTCGTGGGGAGCCTAGAGCCTATCCCAGGAGGCTTAGGGCACGAGGCGGGGTACACCCTGGACAGGGTACCAATCCGTCCAAGGGCACACACTCATACACTCCTTCACACACTACAGGCATTTGGGAAATGACATTTAGCCTAATCTGCTGTTCTTTGGACTGTGAGAGGAAACTCACCAAGCACAGGGAGAACATGCAAACTACTGTATATGCACACAGAGACGGGAATAGAGTCTGGACGAGAATCGAACCCGGACCCTGGAGGTGCAAGGTGACAGTTCTAACCGCTACACCGCCTTGTTGTCAAGCTGTCAATGCTAAATTTTGAAGAAGACCAGGAATTGGTTCTTTGTCTCTTCACTTCTTCACCACACATATCAAACCCCCCAACACAAACAGGCAAATGTACAAATAACCAAAAAAATGTCTGGAATATCAGGCCGGGCTCATTGACATGCCATAAAAGCTCTCTTCCTGAGTTTTCTGGGAAGAGCAGACAGTGGCTCTCCCTCCTGAGCACTGCACATCAAAACACCATTTTTCCACTGCTTAACCCTCTGGAAATGTCACGGACTCATCAGTAAAACATTGAGAAAGGAGTATTTTCACTTTCACAGCCTGAAAATTCCATCACCGTCTGTGTAAAAGCTTCAAGATAGCGATTCTGTTCATGTGTGCACGACCAGGAGCTAGTCTTTAGTCCTATATAAGAAACTCAAAGCTAAGAACACAACTGAGAATCACATATTAAATGTCCAAAACAAAAGTTTCTCTAGAAAGGAAGTCTACAGTACACAAGAGCAAATAGTTTTCCAGCTATAACTGTATACGGCTGCTGTTCATTTCCTCCCGCCACGCTTGACCGTGAGAGAAAGGGAAAAGCGACGGGTCTGTATCGCTGCGATTGTGTGTGGTTTTTTTCTCTCCTTTTTTTCTTATCTGAAATATGACATTCACTGTAGAATTCGGACAGAAAGCTCAAATCCAGACGTTATTTCCGCTGCGACCTCAGAAGCCGCAGAACTGATCTGATAATATCTCGTCGCGCAGTTGTGAATGGTGCGAGCGAGCGAGCGAGTGTCTGGAGATAAAGCCGACTAGCAGGACTGTCTCTGAAAGGGAAGATACAAACGCCAACGAACGCTGTTTCTGAGATTGCTACAGGAGCAGAACTTCACCTCTTTCACATAAAATATGAGCTAATGGATGAACACCATCATGACACTGTTAAAGCTAAATTAAAAGTCGTTAATACAGAGACTCTATCATCATCAATCAGGGGCAGTTTGTTCATGCCGCTAGTTCTTCTTTTTTTTATTATTATTATTATTATTATTATTATTATTATTTTTGGGGTTTTTCTAATTTTCTCACCAACTTAGTTGTGGCCAATTCCTCCCCGTCACTAGGGGGCTCCACATTAAGGCTACCACTACCACTCAGTCAGGAGGGCCGAAGACTATCACGTGTTTCCTCCGTACCGCGTGACGCCAGCTGACCGCATCTTTTCGAGCTGCTCGCTCACGCACCATTAGGGGGAGGAGTAACACACTCGGAGGACAGCGCTAGCCGCTCCTTCCGCGTGCGCGAGCTTATTAGCAGAACGCTAACCACAATAAGCAGTACAAGCTCAGGCAGAGCTACTCTACATTTACAACTTGTATATTTTTGGACTGCTTTATCAGAAACACTAAAGTATGAAAATGTACTGTTTAATCCAAAATGCCGTGGTTTTTTTTGTTTGTTTGTTTATTTGTTTGTTTGTTTTTGCTAAAATATTTAATGTGATAAATGTTAATGATGCTAACTCATCTGAAAAATCAATAATTTTTTTTCACAATTTTAAGACCAAATTATTATTGTTTGTATTACATCTTTAAGTGTTGAATTAAAATCACTTTTACCATTTTAAATGTTGCTTATTTTTGGTATTTTTTAATTAAATTAATTTTTTTATCTGTTTTATTTCATATTTATTTCATACGACCAGTAAATTTATTCACATCGTCCATGCCTTAGGAAAATCCAGATCAGTCCAGTCTACTCATTCACACATAATTAGTGCTGTTTGTTTGGTCCGATAGGCTGAGACTAATTTAATGTCTCCGCATTCCAGCTGTCCAGTAAACTCCTCATCCAGATGTTGTCTCTAATGGACTTTGGCTGCTGGATTTGCACCTGAGCCAGAAGGACACTCCTCAGTGCGGGGGAATGAGTTTATTTTGAGAATTCAGATGTCTTAATTAAGTGAGCTGGACGTGACACACTACTGCAAACACACAGCAAATATAATGTTCATTTTACTCTTTCGTGCAACATGTTTTTATTATTACTGTAATTAGTAATGTTCTAGTTTTGAAAGCATTTTATTATCTTGTAAATATTTGGATTAGATGCGACCTCATGTCTGTGACATTGCCTAGTGCAGGACATGAGGGACATATGTTCTGAGGGTACAGTAGTACAAATAATAATGCAGATCATTAGTGAGGCTCTACCGCCATCGTGTGGCCATAAAGAAAACCACAGGCTGCTCTCACTGATCCAGGTCCACAAGATGACTTAAATAAAGTTTATTGATAATATGTGGTAATATCAAAAGACTTTATTTAAGAAAAAGACAACATAGAAGACTGTAGTTTTTATGGTTGTAATATATCATTACTATATCATTAGTATGAAGTATGGAATAAGTAATGGCACTTTTAACAAGGAGGTGTAAACATTACATACAATTTATTAATTATTAAACAACACACAATTCTACAAGTGAATACGTGGCTCAATTTTCTTTCTTTCTTTCTTTCTTTCTTTCTTTCCTTCCGAGACTAATTTAATGTCTCCGCATTCCAGCTGTCCAGTAAACTCCTCATCCAGATGTTGTCTCTAATGGTCTTTCTTTCTTTTCACTATGTTGATGTTTTTGTTGTTGTCCTTCCTATTATTATTATTATTATTATTATTATTACAGTATGTTGTTGTTGTTGTCTTAGCAGCAATGTAGTGTAGTGGTTAGCACTGTGGCTCAAGGTTCGATTCCCTATTCGGGTATGTGTGCATGGAGATTGCATGTTCTCCGCAGGCTTGGTGAGTTTCTTCCAGGTGCTCCAGTTTCCTCCAACAGTCCAAAGACATTAGCAGATTAGGCTGCTGGCGTCCCAAATCACCTGTAGTGTGTGAATGTGTGTGTATATGTATATGTCTACCTCGCAGAGTGTACCCCGCCTCGTGAGTGAGTAGTAATGCTCTAAAGCGCCATCGTGCGCCCTTAAACAAAACCACAAGCTGTTCTCATGGCAGAATGTTAGATAAAGTTGAATGATTTTACAGGTGAAACTCGAAAAGAATTAGAATACCGTGCAAAAGTTGATTTATTTCAGTAATGCAACTTAAAAGTTGAAACTAATAAATGAGATCGACTCATTACATGCAAAGCAAGATAGTTCACGCCGTGATTTGTCATAATTGAGATGATTATGGATTACAGCTCATGAAAACCCCAAATCCACAATCTCAGAAAATGTGAATATTGTGAAAAGGTTCAATATTCTAGGCTCCCACTCTAATCAGCTAATTAAGCCATAACACCTGCAAAGGGTTCCTGAGCCTTTAAATGGTCTCTCAGTCAGGTTCAGTAGGAAGCACAATCATGGGAAAGACTGCTGACCTGACAGTTGTGGAGAAAACCATCATTGACATCCTCCAAGAAGGAAAAGCCTCAAAATGTAATTACAAAAGAAGTTGATCTTCCCAAAGTGCTGTATCAAAGCACGTTAATAGAAAGCTATATGGAAAGGAAAATTGTGTTTCCACAGTCTGTGTTGATTTGCGGCGCCACGTCATCTTCTGGTGTTGGTCCACTGTGCTTCATTAAGTCCAGGGTCAACGCAGCCGTCTTCCAGGAGATTTCCTTCTGCAGGTGAGCTGTATGGCGATGCTGACTTCATTTTCCGGCAGGACTTGGCACCTGTCCACACTGCCAAAAGTACCAAAACCTGGTTTAATGACTGTGGGATTACTGTGCTTGATTGGCCAGCAAACTTGCCCGAGCTGAACCCCATAGAGAATCTATGGTTCATTGCCAAGAAAAAGATGAGACATGAGACCGAACAATGCAGAAGAGCCGAAGGCCGCTATTGAAGCATCCTGGTCTTCCAGAACACCTCAGCAGTGCCACAGGCTTATAGCTTCCATGTCACGCCGCACTGAGGCAGTAATCACTGCAAAAGGGGCCCAAACCAAGTACTGAGTACATACTGTATACTTGTACTTTTCTTAGGTTTAATATGTTCTATGTACAATCCTTGTTTTATTGATTGCATGTAATATTCTAATTTTCTGAGATTGTGGATTTGGGGTTTTCATAAGCTGTATGACATAATCATCTCAATTATGAAAAATTTTCATAATTGAACATAATTTCAGTTTGAACTATCTTGCTTAACATGTAATGAGTCTATTCCATTTATTAGTTTCACTTTTTAAGTTGCGTTACTGAAATAAATGAACTTTTGCACGATATTCTAATTTTTCGAGTTTCATCTGTACTGTATGTGCGGTATGTTTTCTAGGAGTAAAAGACACAATATAGTAGACTGTTTTTTGTTGTTGTTGTTCTTGTAATGATACTATATCATTAGTATGAAGTATGGAATTAGTAATGGCACCTTTAAAAAGAAGGTATAAAAATGATCATTTTGAAATGAATAAATACAGTACATGAATGAACACACAAATAAAACTAAATAAACGGCTTATTTTTTACTTTCTTTCTTTCCATCATGCTGTGTTTTCTTTTTCTTGTTCCTATTATTATTATTATTATTATCTTCTTCTTGGTTTCTTGGTGTTCCATCCATCCATCTAGGAACCTGGTGACCATTGTATTTATTTCCATTTTACGAGCACGGTAGGACCTCGATTCAATGTTCACATGGTATGGGCAATTTATTTGGGAACAGCAGTTAGCCTAATCTGCATGTTTTTTGACTGTGGGAGGAAACTGGAGTACCCAGAGGAAACCCACCAAGCATGGGCTGAACACTGTACACAGACCCCAAGGTGGGAATCAAACCCGGACCCTGGAGGTGCGAGGCCTCCATGCTGCCACCTTCTTGTCTTGATCACCCTCATCTCTCTTTCATTCATCATTATTATTATTATGCATTTCATTGATTACGTAGAAAGCCTAAAGAGCATTTAAATCAAGGGAACTTCAATTAATTAGCATCAAAACGATCACTATTACGTCTATATAAATAGAAGGTTTGTCTGTACGTTGGTCAGAACTCGCTCTTTCAATGATATCTTTACATTTCATCCATTGGAAAACCAGAAACTCAAAAAAAATGTTCTGTCTGTCTGTCTGTCTGTGTATCTCACAGCATCATGCCAAACTGACTGGACAGAATTTAGTGGAACTTTGAGTACTTTGTCCGAAATTAAACCTGTATCAAAAATGAAATCAAAATGTTACGTTGAAGTTATGAGCAGTTATGTGTCAGATTATAACTCCCATTTTTGACAGTGTACTGCACATGTGTCAAACCGCGGGTGCGTCTTAAATCAACCGCTGGACAGAATTTACTGTAACTTTTGCAGAACTTAGATATCTGCCTGAAGTTTAACCTGCACCATAAGTGAAGATGTTGAGTAAAAGCATTAATAATCTACTTTAAAATAAGCTGCTAGTAAGATACTTGTGATGTAAACACACACGTGTACTAATAGATATTAATTAGAAAAGCTGAACTAAATATTTTTATTGGGATTAGTTCATACTTACGTACATGGACTGGAATTTCCTACAAGTCTATCTGAGTCTCCAATAACCACCTGGACTCCATATTAACATCAACTATTATAGCTGAACTGCTGCCACCTAACACACTGTATAAATGCAGATCATTTCCTGCTACCTGTTTCACCCAGATGAGGAATGATTTCTTCCTAACTCATCTCAGGGAGTTTTTCCTTGCCACTGTCGCTCTCGGCTTGTTCACCAGGGACTATCTGACCATTTTGATTCATACACATTCACATTCCATACAAACTTAAATAATTCTTTTGATTGTGTAAAGCTGGTGGTGTAGTGTTTAGCACTGTCGCCTTTCACTTGCCAGGCTTGATTCCCGTCTCTGTGTGCATGGAGCATGTGCCCCTAAGTGTCCTGGGATAGGCTCCAGCTCCCCCGCGACTCTGAATACAGGATAAAGCTGTATAGACGATGAGTGAGTGAGAGAGTGAATTGAACTTTCACTGAAATAACAGCGCTGAAGTGGTATAACTGAATTTTAATGTGCTGGAGTCGTTTTATGACAAAGAATGCATATGAAAGAAATACAAGGCGTCAGAGACTCAACATTACAGAATGTGATTTCTTTGTATTAATAAGTTAGACAGAGAGTTCTGCTGTACAGAAAGACAGACAGACATGTAGGTTACATTAATCTATTAAACTTTTAATTATTTACAAACTCCTTTCTTGTCAACAACAGGTACTTATGCAAATTCCTCTTATTATTATTATTATTATTAATATTATTACTATTTTTCTTCTTCTTCTTATTATTATTATTATTATTATTCCTCTTCCTCTTATTATGATTATTATTATTATTATTATTATTATTCCTCTTCCTCTTATTATTATTATTACTATTTTTTTCTTATTATTATTATTATTATTATTTTTTTCTTCTTCTTCTTCCTCTTATTATTATTATTATTATTATTACTATTTTTCTTCTTCTTCTTCTTCCTCTTATTATTATTATTATTATTATTATTCCTCTTCCTCTTATTATTAATATTATTATTAATATTATTACTATTTTTCTTCTTCTTCTTCTTCTTATTATTATTATTACTATTTTTCTTCTTCTTCCTCTTCCTCTTATTATTATTATTATTATTATTATTATTGTTACTATTTTTCTTCTTCTTCATCTTCCTCTTATTATTATTATTCCTCTTATTATTATTATTATTGTTGTTATTATTATTATTACTATTTTTCTTCTTCTTCTTCTTCCTCTTCTTCTTCTTCCTCTTCCTCTTATTATTATTATTATTATTGTTGTTATTATTATTATTACTATTTTTCTTCTTCTTCTTCTTCCTCTTCTTCTTCTTCCTCTTCCTCTTATTATTATTATGATTATTAGGTGGAAAACTTAAAAGAACAAGTAAATCAAGATAAGTCAGCCCATGGTCCTTATTATATGGGCCATATTACCTCTTAGTTTTAATGGTAATTAAATTTTATGACTATTTCATACATAATAACAATATTTATATAATTTTAAATACTAGATAGATAGATAGATAGATAGATAGATAGATAGATAGATAGATAGATAGATAGATAGATACTATTAAAAGTATATGTAAAGCTTTCTTTTTTCATATTGTGGTGAATTAAACTAAAACTACACACTATACAGTGAAGGTGAAATCAGATAATAGTGTCTCATTCTTCGAGGGTGCCAATAATTTTGGAAGGGACTGCATTTCTCTTTTGAATCACAAATAAACGTGATGTAACGTTGACCATAAACAGATACATCAAATTAAAGCGTTTTAAAATAAATAAATAATAATAATAATAATAATAATAATAATAATAATAATAATAATAATAAATGTAAAGAAAACAAACCAAAAATAAATCCACGTGTACCGCGGAACTACACGTCCCAGAAGGCAATGTTGGAAATCGTCGGCTTTTTACGTTACTTCAGGCCGGATTCTAGGTTTGTTTTTACGACACCTGAGAGCGGAAGTGGCTGCGAATGGCGGCGGCGCTGGTGAGAGCTGCATCGTGTCCACGCAGAGCTGCTGCTGCTGCTGCTGTCTGTCACAGGACTAAACTCCAGCAACCTCAACTAACCCCAAACTCATCATTAATCCGTCATCACACACACACAGGTTTATTCCCAAAGCCCAAAAATCAAGCGGAAATGTCTGCTTCATCCTCATCATCATCATCATCTCTATCTGAAGCTATGAGCCACAGGATGGTCTGGGTGGATTTAGAGGTAAATAATCACATTTATGTCAATTATATCATACACTTTAGTCTATTAGAAATGTTAAAGGTGTTGTTTAGAGTTAGTGTTTTATCCTGACACTGTGTTATTCTTGACAGACAGATTGTTGTCTCTCTCTGTGTCCATTACAGTCTTGTCTTTTGAGTCAGGATTCAGCACATCTGTTTAATACATTTATTCCTGTATATTAACGTCTGAGAGAATAAAACTGTGTTGTGTTTTCTGTCCCTCCGTTTCGTCCTCACATAACAACGAACTGTAGAACTGCACGCTGACCTGACGTGAGAACTTTCCAGACCACGATGATCCCACCCTGTATTCAGGCCTTCAGTGACCGACTACGGAGACTTTATAGAAAACCATAGACTCTGTGGAAGGACGAATTAAAAACACCAATATGTGACACCCAACCCTGCTATGATTACTGTGTCATTAGGAGGCAAATGTGAAGCGCGGCAACGATCACGGAATAGCCACGTGCAGGGAACAGCGCAGAGCCCTGGATATGAGGAGGGTATTAATGGAAATTTACAGAATAGTGAACTGTACCTACTGTGAAGAGCAGGGAACGCTGGAGGGCACGGAATATGGAGGGAAGGAAAGGCATACGAAGTTCTTAAGTGGAGGAAACGGAGAACGGCACTGAATATGAACTGCGGAGGAGTGCTGGGAACACCGTCTAAGAAATAGCTATGTGCAGAAAATAACACAGTAGATGGAATGCCCAAAAAATTTAAATATTGTAGAATAGGGAATGTTTAAGAACAGGGAATATAAAATGCAGGGAATGCTGAAGAGTTGGGAATATAAAATGCAGGGAATGCTGAAGAGTCGGGAATATTAAATGCAGGGAATGCTGAAGAGTCGGGAATATTAAATGCAGGGAATGCTGTATTGTAGGGAATATAAAAGGCAGGGAATGCTGAAGAGACGGGAATGCTGTATTGTAGGGAATATAAAAGGCAGGGAATGCTGAAGAGTTTGGAATATAAAATGCAGGGAATGCTGTATTGTAGGGAATATAAAATGCAGGGAATGCTGAAGAGTCGGGAATATAAAATGCAGGGAATGCTGAAGAGTCGGGAATATTAAATGCAGGAAATGCTGAAGAGTCGGGAATATTAAATGCAGGGAATACTGAAGAGTCGGGAATATTAAATGCAGGGAATGCTGTATTGTAGGGAATATAAAAGGCAGGGAATGCTGAAGAGACGGGAATGCTGTATTGTAGGGAATATAAAAGGCAGGGAATGCTGAAGAGTCGGGAATATGGAATGCTGAAGAGTTGGGAATGCTGTATTGTAGGGAATATAAAAGGCAGGGAATGCTGAAGAGTCTGGAATATAAAATGCAGGGAATGCTGAAGAGTCGGGAATATGGAATGCTGAAGAGTCGGGAATATGGAATGCTGTATTGTAGGGAATATAAAAGGCAGGGAATGCTGAAGAGTCTGGAATATAAAATGCAGGGAATGCTGTATTGTAGGGAATATAAAATGCAGGGAATGCTGAAGAGCAGGGAATTGTATAATGCACATAATTGCATAGTGCAGGGAATGAACACAAGCACTGAATAGTGAAGCACAGCGAATCCTGAAGAAGACGGAATAATGATGTTCACATGATACAAAGCTCTTTAATTAATATTAGTGTTTTTGTTTCCAGATTATTTTCCCATATTTGACAGTCTCAGTGTGACTGTTTGACTGTTCATTAGTAATGCCGACTAGAAGGAGCCAAAATCAGACACATAAGAATCACGTGTGTGTGTGTGTGTGACATTTCAGGGCCGGTGTGGAGTTGTAACCTTCCTGTAACCCTTGGCTTGGCTTTCTTACAGATGACGGGACTGGATATAGAAAAGGACGAGATCATCGAAATGGCGTGCATCATCACCGACTCGGATCTCAACACCATTGCTGAGGTAAAAGCGAAGAGTTTGGACAAAAGTTCTTCCTGTTTCAACATCTTCCTTTATAATCAGGCCTGAGGCGTGTCCCGGATTCGGGCGTGTAGCGGACCTGCATGACGTGCTCCGTCTTTACTGTTTCAGGGCCCTAATCTGATCATCAAACAGCCCGACGAGCTGCTCGACAGCATGTCAGACTGGTGCAAGGAGCATCACGGGAAGGTACATGACGAGCACATCACTTGCATTTCGTGTTAAGGGTGTGTGTGAGAGAGAGAGAGAGAAGACACGTTACTGGTGATTGTGTTCAGTCAGGGTTGACCCAGGCGGTGCGGGACAGTAAGATCTTACTGCAGCAGGCTGAGTATGAGTTCCTGTCCTTCATCAGACAGCACACACCTCCTGGACAATGTCCTCTCGCAGGTAACACACACACACATATAAAGTTGTTCGTCATCGGATGTATGAATGAATATATATAAATGTGTGTGTGTTCTCAGGAAACTCAGTGCATGCAGATAAGAGGTTTCTGGACAAGTACATGCCCCAGTTCATGCGTCACCTCCACTATCGCATCATCGACGTAAGCACGGTCAAGGAGCTCTGCAGGTGTGTGTGTGTGTGAGAGAGTAAAAAAATATTAACCTGTGATTGTAGTTAAGTGTGCTGCGTTTGTCCTTCTCCTTCAGACGCTGGTTTCCGGAGAAGTACAAGCAGGTACCTCAGAAGAAAGCTTCACACAGGTCAGTGTTTAGAAACACAGACACAAAGCCACACCCCCTTTATAAAGGCCACGCCTCCTTCATACTGACAGACACAAAGGCCAAGCCTCCCTCGTTCCAACAGACACAAAGGCCACGCCTTCTTTATACTCACTGAGGCACAAAGGCCACGCCTCCTTCATACAGACTGAGACACAAAGGCCACACCTCCTCCATAAAGGCCACGCCTCTTTCATGCTGACAGACATGAAGGCCACGCCTCCCTCATTCCAACAGACACAAAGCCACGCCTCCTTCATACTTGCTGAAAAACAAAGGCCACGCCTCCTTTATAGTGACTGTGACACAAAGGCCACACCTCCTACACAGAGGCCACACCCACTTTATACTGAGAGACACAGTATATATGCTGACTCAGACACGAAGGACACGCCTCTTTTATGGTGACCGACACAACAGCCACGACGTTCTTAATACCGCCTGAGACACAAATGTCCTTCTGCTCTTATGTTTACTGTTTGTTTTGTTTCAGAGCGCTGGATGACATCCAGGAGAGCATCAAAGAGCTCAGGTTTTACAGAGCGAACGTCTTCAAAACCGAAGGAGAAGAGAAGAAGAGGAAGATTGTTGAAAACGGAGAGAGCAAACACACAGCCTAAAACACACCTGCTCTGGCTTTGGAGAGTGACCTCGACTTGCATGTACTCCCGAGCCGTGCGTGCGTGCGTGCGTGTGTGTGTGTGTGTGTGTGTGTGTGTGTGTGTGTGTGTGTGAGATTCCGTGTACTTTTTTTTTAAGCACCTGCGGCTGGTTTAATGCATTCTTTTATGTCTCATCTTATTGCTGCTAAAGTTAGGAGCAAAAATCCCCTACAGGTTTGTCCATGAAATGTTCGCAATCTGTTCTGTCACGTTGCTGTTTCGTTGTCGCACAAATAAAAAATGTGAACACAGATCGTCCTCATGTCATTGTTGTCCAACATTTTACATTGTAAATTTAAACAGTTTTTTTTTTTTTACTTTGAAGTTGTGGATGATGTACAGCAGGTGGCAGTATAGAAACACAGCTCGTATTTAGAATGGTAAATGGTCTTCCCCCTCTTTCTACTCTTCTACTCTGGGAATCGACTAAACCGATTCTTTTAATTCTCAGTTTTTTTAAAATGCAGATAAACATGGTTCATGATTTAAAGTACAATTTCCATGCAAATGATTCATGTGGTAATGTCTAGTATAACGTTTTTATCCAATTTACATATAGTTAGAATAGTGCAAAGTACAACAATTAAAAAAAGGCATAAATATGATAAAGTCTTTACAGCCAAAATTTTTGAGAATGAAAAAGAAAAGTTTGCTGCTTTAGTTTTTTTTTAGACGTTTTTGTCAGATGTTACTAAACATAATTGTTTACATTATGTTTATGCAAAGAGTTAATATTCGGAGTCAATATTCGACTCTTCTTTTTCAAGACCTAATGGTACAAAAGCATCCTCCGAAAGCAACTTCCAACCATCTAAGAACAGCTTGGTGGTGAACAAGGCCTTTTCCGGCATGATGAAGCTCACGGCCATGACGGAAAAGTGATAATTAAATGTTTAATGTAACAAAACGGCAACATTTTGGGTCCATTTTGGTCTGGAAACCCATTGAGAACTTGTGGTCAATCCTCAAGCGGTGGCTGCAAAAACAAAACCCCACAAATTCTGACCAACTCCAAGCACTGATTATGCATGAATGGGCTGCGCCATCGGTCAGGGTGTGGCCCAGAAGTTGATTGACAGTATGCCGATTTTTTAATAATTGCAGAGGTCTTAAATTAGAAGGTGGAATGAAATGCTTGTGGTTATATTTTAATTATACAAAAAGATCTAAAAACAATGAAGCTTTTAAAAACCGAACAACGTACCACCGAACTAAAACTTTAATCCGAGCTAATAGCATGATTTGTTACATGGTTTTCAAGCGGCTGTTTATCAAAAGGAATAATATACGCCTTTGAAACACATCCATTTTTCATGTCAAAGATTCCTTACATCACTCGAGTTCTGAATTTGATCCAGTTCTTGTTTGAATGTAATAATAACCTTCCTTTATCAAGTGTATCGCCAAGCAGGTGTGATAAATCGATCCGTTATGAACTCAACAAATACCCGCACGCATCACGACTGACAAATCTCCTCCGTGGTGGCTTAATTAAACCGCAGCTTTGACGAATCGCTGACATTTACTCTAATTATTGAACGTTTTTGAAATATAGCCTTGATGAGCGGCAGAGACAGGAAGTCTGGTACAGTTGAATAAATGGCATCTGTTAGACCGGAGTCTGTAAATTAGACAGCTGTCACGTTATCGTTATTTATAGTTTATATTCTAGACAAGCCAGAGGTCATTGATTAATTTTATTTAGTGGAAGATTTGTTCAAATATAAAGCAGTCAGAAAAAAAAAAAAGAAAGAATTTCCGTTCAATTTCCCAGCATGTGCAATCAGCTCAATCAGGAAGTGTGCTTCTTCAGATTATCAATCAATTTACAAGACAAACGCTGAGACTGTTCACAAGAAAATCTTAAACTGACTGAGACAAAAGCGTAAAAAAAAAAAAAATTAAAAAAAAAAGGTTAATTCTCATGAGGCATTGTTTTGTATCGTCTCACAAGACCAAGCCAGTGCTAAGCTAAAATAGCTTCTAGCATTTTATTTCCAGTGAATTTTATTTGTATTATAGACTCAACAACAACAATAACCTGTTTTTTGGGGTTTATGTGTTATAATTTGCCTCCAGGGCAAACTAGTTCATCTCCATTTGCAATAAGGGATTACGGGGAAAAAGAAATAAAAAGTCTTAATTGTGTACTTAGTGCTTTACTTAGCATTTGGGATGGCGCTACTGTACCGCGTGAACATTTCCAGAACGTAGCCTCTTGTTAAATCTACAGGAACGAGTGGATTAGATCTGAGTGAATCACTGAGTGCATACAGCAGCTAGCGTAGCGCATAGCACATAGCACCCAGTCTATTAATATATTAACATGCGATGGAAAATGCTGCATGTTTAGCATTCGCCGCTTTCCATGATGTTAGCAAGACACCTGTTACATTGTTCTTTACACACCGTGTGGCTGAAGTGAATTCCTTTCATATCCTTTAAGGCCCCTGGTTTAAATGGGAGGTATTTATGGCACGGACGAGGCGGCGCCACGGGGTCAACCTGTGCTTTGCTATTCGTTCTGACGCGCGGATCTAACTTAGGACTTACTGTAAATCTGCTCGATGTTAAAGAGATCGTATCATCAGTGATGTGGAAAGTGAACCCGTGTCTCCGCCTGACGACTGTTCTATACTTGATGCTTCAGCGGTTCCAAGCCTGATGATGATTGGTCGATGCAGGAGACCAGCCTTGAGTGTAATTGCATGTTTATTGCTGTTTTGTTATTGATTGCATGGATGTTCTGATTGTCTCATTTTTGTCAAAGCATTAGCACTTGCAGTATTGAACTCAAGAAACGTAAATCATTAACTATTGCTTTGAATGAATTTTGGGTGTTAAACTTTTAAGTGTAAAAATTATGCTAGCAGCCATTTTATCTATACTATATAAAACCGATTCACATCGCGAAACATGATGGTGTTTATCACTGTAGCCTTGTACCTCCAGGGTCGAGGGTTTCATTCCTGCCAGTGTGGAGTTTCCATGTCCTCCCCATGCTTGGTGAGTTTCCTCCCACAGTCCAAAGATATCCAGATTTGGGTAATTGGTGTTTCCAAATTCTTCATGTGTGTGTGCTTGTTCCCTGTGATGGATTGGCACCATGTCCACCGTGTACCAAGTCCCCTGGGATAGGCTCCAGGCCTCCTGTGATATAATGGTGTAGAGAGAAATGAGCGAGTCAGTTGTTTTTTTTTTTATTACAGACATAAACTGATCAGCGATCGAGTAGGTCCTCCTCTTTTGCCACATAAACAGTTATGACCCGTGTGTTCTGACACCTTTTTAACACAACCAGCATTATCCTTTCCAGCAGTTAAAGCTACAGTAGATCTACAATTGGATCAGAATATGTGGTCCAGCTTTCTCTCCTCATGTGTATTAGTGAGTCTTGGATGCTCATGGCATGTCACTGATTCACTTTTTTTGTATGTCCTGACCACAGTAGACCAGGAAAGTCCCTCAGGTGCCGCTGTTTTGCAGTTGCTCTGATCCGGTCGTATACAGGTAAGCATCAAAATCTGCCTGTTGTCATGGTAGCCACAGTTACAATTAGGGTTGTTGGAAATGCTACCGATACCACAAAAAAATCTGGCATCGGAATCGGCGAGTATTTGAGTCCACGTACCGATCCGATACCATTTTCCTAAACATAACCTATTTATGCCTGCTAGCTTTGCTAGCTTAGCTTACTTACAGAGTGTCACGGCGTGCGCCTGTGATGGGCGTGTGCCCAAATTGATATCGCTCCTCGCTCACTAGTTAGGCGGCCTCCCCCCCTTTAGGTATGTGAAGGAGCAGGGCCGCAGAATCAGGCAACGGCCCATGAGCTATCGCCGCTAATGATCCCGGCGCTATAAAACACAGCGGGGAGTGTAGCTCGGGGTCTGACTGTTGGGAAGCTGGACTTTGCAAAGCGGTGCATTTTATGAGAGACAGTGGCACAAGAGCGGGGCGATGTGATGCGCCCCAGAGACTTAAAAAAGGGGGGCGCCTTTGATCTCCGCGAGAGGAGCGCATGAATGAGCTGCGCGAGCTCCCGCGTCACCTTCACTTCCGCGTAGAGCCCGCCTTCGCATCCCTGCCGCCCAAGTTTAACCCTTTCCTTACCCATTTTTCTAAATAAATTACCCTTTTTCCTGTAAGACCTCGCCTGGTGTTTCATGGTGTCGCCCGTGCACTTAGGGCCGAACCCGTTACACAGGGCTAGTAGTATTTTACTTAAAAAAGAAATTATATATATATATATATATATATATATATATATATACACACACACACTGTACAGATACACACCCAGGTATCGGATCAGTACTCGGTATCGGCCGGTACCCTGAGCCTAAGTATCGGAATCGGTATCGGGAGGGGAAAAATGGTATCGGAACATCTCTAGTTACAATACCTCATTACAATGCCACGTGGTTGGGATATTTTAGGCAAGTGAACATATTGTCCCTGAAGTTGATGTGTTGAAAACATAAAAAATGCCAGCTCTGGTGGGATGGTTACAGTGGTCTTAACCAGACAAATGCAGAGTGAGGTAAAGAGCTCGGAAAATCACTTTGGACCCTCACATCCAGGCTACTTAAATTTTTGTCATCTACGGAGTTCACCAGGACATTCAGGCACAAGATTGTCCTACCAGGCAATCTACAGTACCTCATGAACAGTTAAATGTTCTCCTCACTGTGCAATATTAAGATGTGCAATAGGTACAATACTGTGCAGTACTACTTATATTTATTCGACTTATTTGATAATGCCCCAGTCAATTTGCTGTTAACTGTTTTTTATTAGTTTTTTTTTTCTGTGTTGTGTGCATTGTCATTGGAAGCTTTTGTCACAAAAACAAATTCCTTGTACGTGCAAACATACTTGGCAATAAAGCCCTTTTTGATTTTCTCATTCTGAAAACCTACCAAAAATTCCAAGGAATTAAAAAAAAAATGCAACAGGGTCAAGGGTGGACAAGGCTCACTGACGCACGTGAGGAGCGAAACCGGGCATGTTTAACTGCTGAAAAGGTTAATGCTGATTTAGGTCCAAATCAGCTGATAAAAAAGGGGTCAAAACACACAGTTCTAGTGAGGGGGGACCTACTCAATCTTAGATGGGTGATCATTATGATATGGCTGATCAGTGTTGTTTATAGATGATGTAAATCTTCTCAAATCTGATTAGATAATTATATCTATCCAATGTCTATAGTGTGTGTCCTGTGTAGGGACTCATATTAAACATATTGCAAAAAAATATTCTCTTTTTTTGCACTTTTTGGGGGAAAATAGTTAAATTTTTTTCTTTTGGCTGGAAGAATTGTAAGTCTAAAGTAGTAACTTTTTTCCTTTATTTATGTATTAAAATGGATGCACAGGATTTTCTTTTACCTACATGTACTGTACCTATTTTGAACTGAAAGTCTAGCTTATCTCTCTCCTCGGCGTCTGGGATTCCACGGGTGATTTTGCATCCTCCTGGGAAGTGTAGGTGGCATGTTCCTCCCTCGCTTTCTCTCCCTTTCCTCAGAACATCAGAAGAAATTACATCCCATTGATTTTGCGCTTCTCTGAGCTCTTGAGGTTCAGCTTGAGTAATGGCTGCCACGCTCAGCGGGCTGCCTACCACCACGCTAAGAGTTGGTGGGCAAAAAAAGTGCTGATCGCTGTTTTTTCCGTTTTATGGGATTGTCTCATCCTGTACGCGACGTTATGAATTGAATATTGACCTGGTGCACTCGGCCAGCGATGGAATTGGAGCGTGCGCGTTCTGAGAGTGGTGTCGGAGGCCTCGGCCGAGGAGACGAAGCATAAAAGCCAGCACTGTCATGTTGGTGCATTTATCATGTGAGAACCTGAGGAGACAGGACGCAATGGGGAGGGCTTTTCATGGGGGCTTTTCCAGGACGCAGTGTCAGAGTGTGTAGCAGTGGTGAGAGCACCATGAGGCAGCATTAAGACCAGACGTTTCATCATCTAAAGATCTAAAGACTAAGCACAAGTAAACAGACATGAAGTAAACCTATAAGAGAGTGGAATCCCACTGGAAACCTCAAAGGTTCTATGTTCAAGCAGCCACCAAAAGAACTCCTTATTATCTAATGTCTGTGTGTTTCTTTATCAGATACAATTAAGTGGAACCTGTGCACACATCTAGACTTCTCCTTAAACAGTGTAAGATTGAAAATTATATATGCATTATTATTATTATTATTATTATTATTATTATAGGAAACAATGGTTTCGCGTTCCTATCACCCTCAAAGGGTCAAAGGAACCTACAGTACAATGTTTCTGATAAAAGAACTGTATTTGCCTATACAGTATACTATGGATGTTATTGGAGGATTCCAGTAGGGGGCACACTGGAGTCAGGCAGTTTTACATGAAGTAAACATGCAAACATGGTGACATTTCAGTTAGTACAGTGTATCTATACAGTATAGTATAAAAAAGTACAGTTATCATATTGCATCTTGTGGGTATGTCATGCTAATTCCTGAGGACGTGCACAGGCTCCAAATGAGCACATCATATGTGAGACAGTCATCAAGTGGACATGTAGTCATAAGCAAGGGTATTTCTTGCCTTAATGGTTTTAATTCAATTCAATTCAATGTTGTTTATGTAGCGCTTTTTAACAATGGTCATTGTCTCAAATCTCAAATCAGCTTCACAAAAATGAGAAGTGTGTATGAGTGAGAAGAAAGGTGTTTAGATAATGATGAGATTGTGAGATTGTCCCTGATGAGCCGAAGGTGTCGGCGACGGTGGCAAGGAAAAACTTCCTGAGATGGTAACAGGAAGAAACCTTGAGAGGAAACAGACTCAACAGGGAACCCATCCTCATCTGGGTGATAACGGATAACGGAAATGATATAACGACACCATGTGTGTTAGGCTGCTCGAAGTTCAGTCTAACGGAAGTTTTAGGAGTCTACTTAGGAACAGGTTAGATAGTAATGGGTTCTACTTAAAAACAGGTTAGTTCATGACAGATTTTACTTGGAAAAAGGTTAGTTAGTTATTTATTTGGTTATTTAGTTAGTTAGTTAGTTAGTTAGTTAGTTAGATGGATGGTTAGTTAGTTAGTTAGCTAGTTAGTTGGTTGGTTGGTTGGTTGGTTAGTTGGTTAGTTAGTTAGTTAGTTAGGGGTTCTGCTTGAAAACAAGTTAGTTCGTAGTGGGTTCTACATAGAAACTAGCTGATTAGTAGTGTGTTCTACTTGCAAACTGGTTAGTGAGAGTAGTTTCTAGTTAAACACAGCTTAATTAGTAGTGGATTCTATTTGCAAAAAGGTTAAGTAACAGAGGGCTCTACTTACTTAGTTAGTAATGTGTTCTACTTGCAAACTGGTTAGTGAGTGATGGGTTCTATTTAAAAACAGCTTATGGCGCTTTTCCACTGCATAGTGCGGCACGACACGGTTCAGTTCAGCTCACTTTTGGGGGGTTTTCCACTGGGAACAGTACCTGGTACCTGGTCCTTCTTTTAGTACCACCTCAGCCGAGGTTCGAAGCGCGCCGAACTGTTACCAAAACGTGACGTTAACTCTGCTGGTCACTGATTGGCCGGAGGAAATCGTCATTACTGCGTCACCGAACTTGCGACACGAGACACAACAGAACCGCTATATTTAGAACAGCCAGAGAAGGATCGGACGCACCTTTTTGTATTAACCAAAAATTTTCTTTGGCTGGCATCAGCCTCTTTTGAAACAAACTCCTTCGTCTCGCTGTTAAAAACATCCACATGCCGAGAATGAAGAACACCATGCCGTCGATATGCTCCATTGTTGTGCGTTTGTTTGTGGCGCGTTTACGATGATGTCACGGCAGTAGAGGCGCCGCAACTAAATCGACACGTGAATAATCCCGCCCACTCTAAAGCGTTACTAAACTGCAGTGGAAGCGCAAACCGAGCCGAACTGAGCCGAACCGAAGTGAGCTGTACTGAACCGTGCTGTGCCGTACTATGCAGTGGAAAAGAGGCAATAGTTAGTAGTGGGTTTTATATGCAGACAGTTTAGTTACTAGAACTGTAGTTACTAATGGAGCAGCCACGTGTGACAGAACATTTGGAGACGCCACTTCTATACCGTACGAGTCTATCTCTGACACCTCGTGCCGTCTAAGCAAAAACCAGCACTTACAGAACAAAAACTCCTCAGACACTCCTGACTCATCCTAGTGTCTGTTAGTTAGGAGTGGGTTCTGCTTGAAAATGGTTTCTGGTTGGAACACACTTTGCTTCAGAGTTCTTAACCTTGTGTTACATTAATCCTTGGAACTCATTCTGGTGGAACAGAACTTTGCTTCAGGTTTTTACAGATACCTTTAAGGGTCAGAGTTCTACTTGGATTCATTTCTGACAGAGAAACACTTTGTTTAAGGCCTTTGTGAGCTCGGCCGTGATCACTCCAGAACAATCTGTACACAAGACGGGCTTGTGAGCGTAACAGTCCTGTGTGGCGACGCTGAAGCTGTAAATAATGGAGGAAGGTCACGCGGGTGTCACTCTTCATTTTTGCTCCTGCTCTCCTTGTGACAGAACATGAAGAGACAGAGTGCCCTGTGCTGTGGTCTGCGCAGGTGGATGGAGCCGCCGCTTCTATACCGTACGAGTCTATCTCTGACACCTCGTGCCGTCTAAGCAAAAACCAGAACTTATAGAACAAAAACTCAGCTTTCTGCCTCAGACACTCCTGATTCATCCTAGTGTCTGTTATCTTCTAAACCGCAGGATGCAGGAACAGCTCGGAGTCAACAAGTGAGGAATAAAACACTGCATCACGCTGATTAGTTTCCTAATTCAGCATTTCATGAAAAGACTTTTGTACACCACAGCAATTCAACAACTATTATTTTATTTGTCAAATAATAACACAGTTTACATTTGTCTATTTATTGTTAGATTAAAAGTCTGTAAGGCAAAACAATTCCTGATTAGAGCACTTATAAACAGTTATTTGGCTCAGTTTCTCTTGATTTATTTGGATAGAAACAGTTAAAAAAAAAAAGTTTTTCAAGCAAAAGAGACTCTGATTTCTGAAATAAAATGTCTCCCCGGAAAATTAATT
>CM060120.1:34480882-34495882 GCA_030522415.1 Channallabes apus
ATATACAGTATATTTATTTTTATTTGTCACACTTAAATGGAGATCATAAATGATTACACCATGAGAACCCGAATCAGCTTTACAAAACGTTCAGATCATGATTTATCACGTTACTTTTTAAATATAGGATCATGGAGGTTTGAACAGCTTTAAAAACTGCATTTTGTATTTACTGGGGTTATCTTTGTGTAATATTAACATTAGTTTAATGATCTGGATCATTTACGTGTGACAAATATGCAACAAAAAATTAATTTCAGAAAGAGGCCAATACTTTTTACTGCACTGTAACTGCTTTTAAACACCTTCACTCGCTTTTAAATTAATTTAAATACAAACGCAACCCTTTTAACACTTTTAAACAACATTTAAATATTCTTCCATTTTTTAAACACTTTTAAACATGAACATTCACCTTTAAACACATCACATAGCTTTAAACACAAACACTCCCCTTTAAATGATTTTAAACACAAACACTCCCTTTAAAAGTCTTTAAATGCCCACATTTGCCTTCAAACACCATGAAATGTGTTTACATCCAAACACTCAACTATAAACACCTTTGGTCACAAACACTCATCTGCATTTTAAACCCTTTAAGCACTTTTAAAATCCTTCGAACGTCTTTAAAAACAAAAACTCTTCTTCAAACACTTTAAAAGCAAACACTTGCCTTTAAACACAAACGCGCACCTTGAAACAGCTTTAAACACAAAGCTTTTAAACTCCCTTAAAAACACAGACATATGATTAAACACGAGTAAACACTCTCGTTATAAAAAACGCAAAAAAGCTTTTAAACACTTTTAAACATAAACACTCACTTTGTAACATCTGTAAACACACAGACTCAAATTTGAGACAAAGAACGCTTGTCTTTAAACGTGTTTTCAACCCAAACACTGTCCTATAAACACTTTTAAACACTCACATTTAAATCCAAACACCTGCCTAAATCACTTTGAACACCTTGAAACACAAACACTCGTTCAAAAATTCTAAGCCTTTAAACTCAAACACTTAACTTTCAATGAAAACACTCCCCTTCAAACTACTTTAAATGCACCTGCTGGTCTCAAATTGTTTTAAATAAACAAAAAATGCTAATTTTCAAACACCACTAAACACAAATACTCCCTTTTAAACGACTTTGAACTCAAACTTTGATATTTAATTACGTTTAAAAGGAGACACAATTGTCTTTAAACCTGAATGCTTGCCTTTACATGCATGTAACTATTTTTAAACTATTTAAAATGCAAACACCATTAAACACAAAGACTTGCACTCAAACTGTGTTTCAAAATTCAATACTCTCGCCTTTCCAAAGACTAAAAACACTCCAGTGTGTAAACAGTCTGTAAAACACAAACACTCCCCTTTAAATGCCTCCACACACAAACACTAGGCCTTTTACATAAACATTTAAAGTGGAAACACTCACTTTTAAACACTTTCTTAATTTACATCCAAACACTCTCCTTAAACACCTTAAACACAAAAAAGTACCTTCAGTTCCAAACATTTGCCTTTAAATTAAATAAACACGTTTACACACAATCGCTCTCACCAATCCTTTAAACACTTTAAAATAAACCAATGTCTTTAAACAACCTTTATACATCTTTAAGGAAATCTCCTGCCTTTAAACACGAACACTGATCATGGTGTTGATGACGTGTGTTTCTACAACACTAGGGAAACGTAAAAGTGTAAAAATGTAAAAAAAAAAAAAAGAAAGAAAGAAACAGCACTTTGGGGACGGAGCCCAGGGTCACGTTTCTGTCACTTCACGTGTTTTTGGTGTTGAATATGAAACGAGTGTGTGGTGGGGGAATAGGAGGCAGAACCGAACCCCTCGGGGAAGAGTGAATGAAACAACCTTGTCATGTCCTTCAAAGCTCTCAAGACCAGATTTACGTCAGGGAACGGGGACAGTTTGGAGGAAGAGTTTGTCCTTTTACTCCTCGACACCGCAGTCAATCAACCAAATGTGGCTTCGTAAGTATTTATTCAAGTTACAAGGACGACTTTTTTTATTTGTATTTTTTAGATATCAGCGATTTTCCTAATGTGTGTATGAGTGATTTGGGACAGGTCCAAAGTCCAATATGAACATTGTGATGGTTTGCACCCTGCACAGTGAATAAGCTGCATTTAGTTTGAGACACTTTTTAATGATGGTGGTTTCTCGCCTGGGTTCGATCCCCAGCCACTGGATGCGGCGCCGGTCCCAAGGGTTGCGTCAGGAAGGATGTAAAACCTGTGCCAAGCTTGTGTGCCGATCGGATGGTCGAACCCTTGCTGGTTGCAGAAGAAGGAACAAAACAAACAACCTTCACGCTCCCTCAGTAGTGATGAGGACGTGTGAATTTGGGACACGCTCACTCTGGACTGATGCCATTGTGTTTATATTTATGTCTCTTTTGTCTGGTTGTCTCTCTAGAGGAACACAAATGAGATTGTTGACAAGCCTTGCTGCAATGTTTTGTGGCGATGATGATGATGATGATGATGATGATGATTCAATTAGAGCGCTGTGCTTTTAGCCCTCACTCTTCCACAGAAGCTACAACTGTGTGCGTCTGTGTGAAGATTAATGGCAAATGTGCAGAGCAGTAGTTTTAAAGTGTAAACCAACACTGCAGTGTGTGTGTGTGTGTGTGTTTGCTTTATTTTCCCACTTCGCTTTCAGGACTGGACGTGTCTTGTTTTGTAAAGAAACGTCCTGCAACACGAGGCTCTGGGACGACGGCCCAACGGTAACGCAACCCAGAACACACACACACACACACACACACACACACACAGAGCACTTAGAGATTAGAAATGGAAATGTCTCTGTGCCTACTTATCTTACCACACACACACACACACACACACACACACACACACACACACACTCGTGCAAAGTGTCCCTCCGTATCTTCTCCGGTTAGAGGTCGAGCTCAATCTGTCCTTGTCGGCTTTAATCAAACTGTCCGTGAATTTCATTTCAGCGCGAGAAGATCTCGAGGTCCTCGCTGTCACATTACGCTCCTGATGTCTTTAAGGATGTGGTACAAAATGTTAAATGAGCATTTCTGCAAAGTTTGCGTTTATTCCCCGCGATGAGGAAAATAACCTTCGACTCTTATAAATATCTCTTACAGACGCCACTTCAAGCTCGTCTCACGGTCCAGACTGAATCATTCATTCAAAACACTAAGCCTTAGAGTTTAAACATTTAGTCGTTTTTAATTACTCGCCTACTTTTAAATGAAAACACTTCTTTTTTTAAACACTCTAAAAAACGTTCACCTTTACGTGAAAAATCGCCTTTACACGCGAATGCTCCAACTTACTGTAGATGCAAACACTCATCTTCACGCACAAACACTCGGCTTTAAGGGCAAACAATCGCTTTTACATGTTCACACGTCTTTACACAACTTTTATAATTAAGGCTGATTCTCTTTGTTTTAAACATCTTTTGACGGAACCCTTCAGCGAGGCCACTATACAAGAGATGCGTGTGAGAAACAGTTCCATAACGCCTACGAGCGTCCCTCGATTAGAACGAGGACCAAGAAGAGGACCGTAAATCATCTCTGAAGGAAAGTAATGAGACGTGAAGCAAAACATTAACCATGCGATACGTCCTAAGAAGAACACAAGAAGGATTTTTTTTTTTCATTCCTGATTTTTACTTCCTCTCTTACTTTCTGCAGAAACATTAGAAGTTTGTCATTTCTGTCTCTCTGCATGTGTCTCACTCTACTGTATGCCTTTTTGCAGAGGTGGAAAGAGTAATAAAATTTTGTACTTAAGTAAAAGTGCTGTTACTTTAGTGAACTTTTACTGAAGTACAAGTAAAGTTACACTTATAAAAATCTACTCAAGTAAAAGTAAAAAGTAGCTCATTAGAAATTTACTCAACAGTGGGGGGGGGGGGATGGGGGATGGAACACCATCGCATAATAAATCTGTTTCTACTACAGTTGATTGACACTGGTGTTTTAGCAAAGACCCGCCCCGAGTGAAAAAAGAGCCGTCGGCCATTGTTTTTCTACACTGGAGCAAAATGGCACCTACATGAGTGTGGTGTGCTGTTTGTTGCAGTAGTGTGGTGGTCTAGTGGTTAGGATTCGGTGCTTTCACGTGGGAGACCCGGGTTCGATTCCTGCTTAAGGTACATGCTTTTTTTTGCACTACATATTTATAAAGTTCGTTTAGTAACGAGGCGAGTGCGCTATGCTTCGGTAGGCTTTTCTGACATAAGGAGAGACTCAGTCAAACACACACACACACACACAATGCTTCGCGTGTATGATGTCCTATAGCCTATAGATGTCCTATTGCTATAGACATATGTTACTACAAATTAACCATTGTAAATGTCCTGGTGAGATCCCGAAAAAACAATGCTTCGCGTGTATAAGGTCGCGGGTTGAATAGCCGGCATTTCCGCGATGGTAACCGTTAATCCTTCGAGGTCTAGTGGTTAGGATTCCGCGCTCTAACGCGGTAGCCCCGGGTTCTGTTCAAGGCACATGTTTTTTGCACTACATATTTATAAAGTTTTTCTAAAGTTCGTTTAGTAACGAGGCGAGTGCGCTATGCTTCGGTAAGCTTTTCTGACATAAGGAGAGACTCACACACACACACACACACACACAATGCTTCGCGTGTATGATGTCCTATTCCCGGCATCTATATGACTCAGTCACACACACAGACACACACACACGTTGTCTGTCAGAAAGGTCTCTGTTTATTAACAGCAAAAGATCGGTATAAATATGTTTGACTAAACGCCTGTGCTATAGACATATGTTACTACAAATTAACCATTGTAAATGTCCTGGTGAGATCCCGAAAAAAACAATGCTTTGCGTGTATAAGGTCGCGGGTTGAATAGCCGGCATTTCCAAATGGCAGCCATTAATCCTCCGTGGTCTAGTGGTTAGGATACGGCGCTCTCAGCGCAGCGGCCCGAGTTCGATTCCCGGTTTGGGAAGTCAAAAAAGTTTTACAACCAGATTCACATGTAAAATTTTATATACATATATAACTATATATATAACTATATATATATATATATATATATAAATATGAGGGCATAATAAAAATCTTACAAAATATAGGGGAAATATATATATATATATATATATTTATAATAAAAATAATAATAATAATATCCCCTATATTTTGTAAGATTTTTATTATGCCCTCATTTGTACATTGTATATTTGTACAACTATTTTACTAGTTAAATTTATTTTCTTTAGTATTTCTTTTTATTGATATTTATTCCTTACGTATAAGCTTTTATTTTTAAGGTCACTGACTGTCGTATAAGCATTTCACTGCATATCATACTGTGTATGACTGTGTATGTGACAAATAAAATTAGAATTTGAATCAAAGGAGAGGAAGAGAGACAGAGAGAGAGAGAGGGAGAGAGAGACAGAGTATGGGAAGGTGAGCATGAATGAACAGATGCAAGAGGAGACAGGAAGATAGCAGCAGGGAAGATTTAACACGTTAATATCAGATCTATGAGGAAGAGAGCAAGAGAGTAGAAATAACTCCTTTATATATAAAATAATTCTAACATCATGTAAAATTATTTTTAACTGTTTTTTAAATATTTTTAACTGTTGTCAAAGCTATACCCCACTTGTATTGTGAAGACACGCCCCACAGAACTGGGGGGCGGGTTCAGTAGAGGTCATTAACATTTAAAGGAGCATGTACTGAAACAGGTTGCTGAGAACAGAGCTACTTTTTACCAGGTAAAAGTCATGTTTTTTTTACACAACAATTGAGAATTTTTAATTAAAGTATATTACAAACTTTTCATTAGGACCCTAAAGAATCATATTAACTTATGCAAAATTGAGACTGTATGTCTCCTTTAAATATGTTAAATATGACCAGGGGTTTGATCATAAGAGTTTGCTGCCATTTCACTTCCAGCTGTGTCTGTATCTCCGGCGTCTGTTCTGTCCGTCTCCATCGTTCTTGTGAATTTAGTGCGTTTGTTCTCCATCAATCAATCAGTGCAGTGGTTTCCGGGGTGCAATTTTTTTCCTTCCCCGTTGTATTATTTGTAGTATTTTTCATTTTCATTCATTTATTTTTTACTCAGTAGCGAATATGATTTAAAATGTAGTGAAGTACAATACTTTAAATAAAACATACTTAAGTAAAAGTAAAATTACAGATTTTAAAACTTAAAAAAAGTAGAAGTACACAAAAAAATCTACTCAATTACAGTAATGCGAATAAATGTAAATGCCTTTTTGTCTCTGTCTCATTCTATCCCTGTCTCTCTCTCTCTCTCTCTCTCTGTCCCTCTCTCTCTCTGTCCCTCTGACGCGAGGCTCTCTTACACTGTGCAGTCTGATCGGGTGTTGTTGAGTAAGCGGGATGATACCTGCGTCTTTAGCGGTCAGCTTAATGCTATCCTTCTCCTCTGGGCACAACTGAGTGTGTCCTCCTGTCCTGAGCAGGACACACACACACACACACACACACACTTGAGCGGGATACACTCTCACAGGTTTACTTGACAGGCGTCTCCTCTGAAAAAAAACTTTATCCTCCATGTGCCAGGCTGTGATCATAATTTATTTATTCCCAGTAGTTAGTTAGTTAGTTAGTTAGTTAGTTAGTTAATAAACACAAACACAACAAATACATGTGGCGCAAAGATTAAAACAGGGCAGAAAAAATGTAATGAATAATAATGTTTATAAAACCGTGGCTAAGGATTTTCTGTCCTGCCAACATGTGATTAACTACAGGTAGCACTTCACTAAATAACTATCATCAGTCAACTTGTTAATCCTTCAATAAACCGTATGTTACTATACAACATATTTATCTTATACTGTACAGTATGTCATTAAATTTTCTTTCTGATCAATAAACAATTAACTAGCAGCATTAACGCTACAGTAGCAGTGCTGTAGTTACAGAAGTGAAGCTAGCGCTCCATTAAACTTAGCATCACTCCGGTTGTGACGCAACAATAAACAAAACAGGGATGGATTTAGCATTCTTACTGTATGTCATTACGAGTACCTTAAATCTGTGTAGAGTTTCTATAGATCTGATACATCAGGCAGTTCTTCCCCCTGCTGACACTTAATAAAATACTTAAAATAAATAAATAAATACTTAATAAAATAATTAGCTTGCTAAAATAAATACTCAGAAAATGGAAAGACCTCAGTTAATAATAATAATAATAATAATCTTCATCATGATGATGGTTTATCTAATTTTGAATCGCTGTACATTTTCAGATAATTCTCTACTAAATAACCAGCACTGTCTCTTTAATAATTTAAATTAGCATGTCGATTTAGCTAAAGTTTTTACTGAAACTTTATAGCTGATTTTCAGCGCAGCTAACTAGGCTAACCAAAATATGGATTTAAGTTAGACATGTTTGCTAGCACAAATAGCGTAATGCTAACTCTTCACACAATGCTAATGCTCGTTCAAATGTCCCACTTTGTGTCATGGCCAAAAAAAGATTTATATTAACTAATATTGGGTCTCACCAGAGCAGAGGAACCATTAATGAACTCAGTGAAGTGTTTTTATTTTATTTTTTTTTATTTAAAGTTTTAAAAAATATGTTCTCTCTGGGGGGGGGGGGGGGGAGAATGTTGCAGTGTCCTAGAGCTCTAGGCTTCTGTGATTCTATTGTTCTAAGTTTACATAGTTTTAGGGTTCTAGAGTTCTACACCCTAAAACATGCTGGGTTAAAAACAACCCAGCTGCTGGGTAAATATAGGACTAACTAAATGCTGGGTTAATTTAACCAGCAAGATGGGTTAAATATTCAATTTAACTATAATGCTGGGTTAATTGTACCACATAAATTGGTCAAATGTTCTACCCATATGTTTGGGGTTTGTTGGTTCATTTTACCTGGAATGTTGGGTTAATTCTACCTCACAAATAGGTTATTATTATTTTCATGTTTTACAGTGAATCTGTGTTAAAAAATGTATATTAAACAGTTAAATTACTTTGATATACTGGTCTATTACAAAAAAACATACATATATCCAATAAACAACATCCTATTAAAATGTTCTTATAGAAAAACATTTATTTTTCAAAAGCACAAGAACAGATAATCAACAGTGACATCATTACTATACTATTACTGATAGGGGCAGAATGGAGTAATTGCACAAATAGACTAAGGCAGCTTCTACAGAGCAGGATCTCTCTGTGACTTCAGATATCTTTTCTGCAGAACAAAACTATCCAGCCCTGGTCTCATTTTAACATACAAACACTGTCTATGACTTTTCAGGTAGGCCTCGCTATTTCATAGCAGCATTACAACATTACTGAGAGCAGCGCTGGTCATTATCTCCCAACATCAGGATGTAGGGGTACGGCCTCGACACTTCAGCCTGCTGGAGGTATTACACCATGTTGGTGCCAACCTTAGAAAGAAAGAAATGAAAAAGTTAAAATTTTGTTGAACAGCAAAGATTAAACTGAATAAGACTATTAATTTAGTGTGAAATAGGATTGATACTAAAAAATTACAAAGCTGCCCATTAAGATAGTGTATAGGTAACCAGAAACAAAAACATGGAGACAGCTACTACCAAACATAAAACAGCAGAATAAGCATGGCTTTTAGGATACAGCTCTTAATGTCAGACTAGTTGATATTGTAGTCTGCATTGATTTTAAGCTAATTACCGAAAAAATGTCATAGCTGGTGTCATACTGGTACATTACAATCACCAAAATATTAATACTTCATCTAGTAGTTACCTGTACCGCTGTGGTACTTTTTCCTGTAGTTGGCGCGCTGACTGATAGTTAATTTAACTTTGGTTAAAGAGAGCTACCTGGTTAGCTTACATGCTATTACTGGTGATACATTTGCATACTTGCCAAAGGGGAAAGGTGTAAAATATTGTTATAACTCGGGAGAAACGCAGGAGAAATTTGACCGCAGAGTAAATTACTAGCTAGTGAAAAACGGGAGGGTTAGCAGGTCTGTATATTTGTGAGAGGGTCAGTGTTTTGTAACACACCAGCATTTTATTGTCTCAAGCAGTGAGATTAATAAAGTTCTAAAGTGGTTGCTAACGCTAGCAAACTAACTAAATGCCTGCGTCATGCTAGCACTGCAGTTAACAGTTTAGCGTTCATTCATCACTTCACCATCTTCGTAACCCTGCAAACATTCTACAGAGAAGCTAAAAAGCTCAGACATCTTAGCCGTTTCTTTCATACACAGGTGGGGTTTATGGCTAGCAGCTATTCTCAGCTAAATTATCATCCAGTACCTCAGACCAGCCGGAAAGTTTGTGTGTAACCTTAACACGGTAACAGTAATAAATGTTACATATAGTAATAATTTTTCAGTCATATGTGAATTAGGTGAGTGAACATGTGTATACAGACCTTGTATTTAACGTCATTTCCCCTTAAATGTCCGAGGAGGATGAACCGTCACCAGCGGTGTGGGAGCTCAAGAGACACGAAGCTGAGTGACAGTCGCTGAATCCACCGGTGAACTTTGGGGGAGGGGCCGAGCAAACTTCAACCCAGCAGCTGGGTTACACAAAAACTACCCAACTCTCTGTAAATAACCCAGAAAAATGACCCAACAGCGGCAACCCAGCGTTTGGGTAGAAAAAACAACCCAGCGGTTTTTAGAGTGTGTGTTTCTGTGGTTTTAGGTTTTTAGACTTGTAGGTTTGTATGATTCTACATTTCTACGGTTGTATGGTTCTAGGGTTCTATCACTGACAGTTCTCTAGAGTTTTCTATGGTTCTATTGTTCTAGGTTTATAGGGTTCTGCATAGAAGTTTTCTCTAAGAATGAGAAAAAGAACTTTCTTCAATATCTGAAAGTTCACTGTTCACTTACGTAAAAATGTGAATGAAGCTAAAACGTTTTATTAACCTGTCTTTTCTCCTGTGTGTGTGTGTGGGGGGGGGGGGGGCACGTGGAAAATGGAGAGCTCAGTTATTGATTAATCGTCACGCGTTAATGAGCAGCATCGATCCACAGTGTGTGTGAGAGAATATTAAAAAAGCCAACACAGCCTTAACCAGGTCCCCAGTGTGTGTGTGTGTGTGTGGTTGGATGGGTGTGCCGGCAATTTGCTAATGTCTAACATTGGCACACATTTATTGCCATATTATGCAGCCTGAATTTATCTGGACACTTAAGTGTGTGTGTGTGTGTGTGTGTGTGTGTGTGCGCATGCTGAAACAAAGCTGTTGTACAGTATATTAATAACAAAGTACAAATGCATAATCTTGTTCATATGGATATTATGGTAGTACTCAGTGTACACACACACATACACACACACACACACACACTGTCCTTGAAACTCAAAAGCCAAACAAGCTTCAGTTATTATTGTTTATTTCATTGTTTTCCTTCCTGAAAATGTCAAATGAAACAAGTGTGTGTGTGTGTGTGTGTGTGTGTGTGTGTGTGTGTGTGTGTGTGTGTGTGTGTGTGTGTAATATGAGAGTGTATGCGGTTTCTTTCGGAGCCAGTGGCAAGGTTACCTGTGACTTAAACATGAGCTGCAGTTTCTAAATGACCTACGTGTGCACTCTAGCATGGATTGAGCACGAATGTAGGGCTCTCACACACACACCCACACCCACACACACCCACACACACACACACACACACACACACACACCCACACACACACACACACAGCAATTATAGGTCTGAGTGTAATAATTATTATCCCAGAGGACTTTGAGGTGAAAGAAACCAAGAATAGCGCACACATGTGGGACACGTCGGTACACACACACACACACACACACACACACACACACACACACACACACACACACACACACACACTTTCTGTATTAACCCATATTAAAGATGTGAAATCCTGTAGTGTCTTGCTACGACTAATTCTATAAGTATATTGTATTCAATTCCTTAATGTATTGTTTTAGGATTTTTTTTTTCTGTAAAAATAATTTAACTTAAATAAATATATATATATTCTAATATAAAAAATATTTGAAATCATAAATGTGTTTGAAAACGCTATGAAAAATAAATATATAAATAAATAAATAAAGCTGGCAAGCGCTAGTGACTCTGGCGGATGTTTGTACAGTATTACAGTTAGCGTACACTGCTAAACTTCTAATAGCTAATAACTTATAGCCAAAATAACATCAGGTACGAAGCACGAAAATAACAAAAATGATTGTGACCACAAGGAGAGTGTAATTTTGCCCAAAAACACAGCCATGAATAAAGACTGGTACCAAAACACCCTCCAGCAGCAACTTCTTCCAACAATCCAACAACAGTTTGGTGAAGAACGATGCATTTTCCAGCACGATGGAGCTCCGGGCCATAAGGCAAAAGTGATAACTAAGTGGCTCGGAGACCAAAACGTTGAAATTTTGGGTCCATGGCCTGGAAACTCCCCAGATCTTAATCCCATTGAGAACTTGTGGTCAATCCTCAAGAGGCGGCTGGACAAACAAAAACCCACTAATTCTGACAAACTCCAAGAAGTGATGATAAAAGAATGGGTTAATCCTAACCCTAACCCTAACCCTTGCTATCAGTCAGGATTTGACCCAGAAGTTGATTGAGAGTCCAGTCGAACTGCAGAGGTCCTGAAAAAGAAGCTCCAACACTGCAAATACTGACTCTTTATATAAATGTCATGTAATTGTCGATAAAAGCCTGAAGTGAAGTAATTATATTTATGAAGTGCTTGTAATTATACTTCAGTACATCACAGAAACAACTAAAACAAAGATCTAAAAGCAGTTTAGCAGCAAACGTTGTGAAAACTAATATTTATGTCATTCTCAAAACTTTTGGCCACGCCTATAAATATAAAAAAAAAAAGTTTTTGTTTTTTGTTCTATTAGACAAAGATGTAAATATATATTTAGATTTACATTATTTTAGGTGTAGACTGATAGGTAGAACTCCAAGAAACATTCTGGCTTGGAAGAGATCGAAAATGCTAATGCTAATGCTAGCTTCTTCCTAAGTGAAGCTATATGCACCTGCTAGCCAAACTTGATCAGAAGCGAACATTATTGCTGTCTATGAATAAAATATCTGTATCTATAGCAAGATGTAGTTTTCGATATACAGTAAATACTGGAATTAATATTTGGTCTAATAAATACTAATATCAGACTACAGCAGACACAAACCATAAATTAATAAAAACTGTCTAAATTTGAAAGTGATTTATTGGCACGGGAAAGAAACGTACAGTATATATTGCCAAAGAAAATGTGAAAAAAAAGCTAACATGTCTATCAATCTGTCTATTGATTTAAATGTAAATATAGTGTCGCTGCCGTGGGTAGCGTATTGTGTGACATCATCAGCAGACGCAGAATCCCAAGTGCAGCTGGTACCTACTGTACACCGGTGCGTCTAGCTAACAGGTAAAATGAAGTCTGGCTTGTGCTTTCTTTACTCTTTATTGAACCCAATTATGTATATTTTAAAGGCATATAAATGCGATCCTACAGTAAAGTGTGTGCTATAGGGTAGATACTATAGGGAACATGGAAACCTGGGAAACCTAGCTCCCTTCAGAGCTAAAACTACACACGAGGCAAGGGACTATTCACATGCCGGAATGATTATAATTGATACTATACTAAAAAGTAGCATGTTGACTCTGTTAATAGCTAATAATTATTGATATTTATTTATTTATTGCTAGATTTATTATTGTGCTTAATATTACTTCCTGTTTTCGGGCACCTTATATTGTAAGCAGCGATTTATGGTGAATAATCCAGTTATGTGGAGCATATGTCATACTGTAGGTGTTGCTGTCACTATGGAAACGATGACATATTGGAAGAAACGTATTAATATAATCTGCTACTGTCTGAGCTGCCAAGCAGGAAAACTAATCAACACCAGATGACCAATCAGCAGCTAGACTTCAACAGCACTGTGGTCTGATGCAGCAGTGAATTACTGATGTTAGAAACTCAGACTCGGAGAACGCAGTACAGTTAAGATATTTATCAACACAGTTTAATGATCACGGCAGGAAAATTGAAAGTCCAGAAAACAGGCAAGGGCGGGCGATATACAACAGACATGAACTAGATCACAATAAACTCAATAACGAGAAAACAAACAGGGTCAAAATCCAAAAGAGCATTCACGTTTCGGAAGGCTTGGTGTTCACTTCGCAAAGACCGGAAGTGTCTGAATCTCTTTTGTTTGAATCTGTGATTAGTCTTACTGTAGGTGTGTTAAAATTTAGATGAGCCGGAATGTACAGTAGGTGCTGCGAGTTGTAGTTCTTGTTTGTTGTAGTCTTGGTTCTGACCTGACACAATCACATTTGTTTCACATTTATTTATCAATTGCATGTTATTAATTAAATACATTGTTGTGTAATAAATTATCACTTAGCTATAATCAGTGATGCCACAGTGAGATTAAAAATGAGGTGAAAATTTCCGGAAAGTTGTTATTTTCCTCTGATGTAAAAGTGTCTGTATAAATAAAATTCAAGTCACACCAACCATACGTTTCAACCACTTGAAATGTAGACTTTTGAAACAGTGAATTCATAAATCAGGGGTGAAAATTATTTAATTGATTAATTCATAAATTAAGTAATTAAATATAAAAAAAAATAAACCCTGTAGGAAATTAGCTTGTTTTATAGCAGAGGAAACAAAAACACCAATGCTGAAGCTAAAGCTACTAAAAGATGAGGTGATTTAGCTAGCTAGCAGAAATAAAACGATCAGAGACATCAAGAATTCAGTTTTGAGGCAGTACTGTAACTGCTTGTCACTCATCACTTAGGTGCTTAGCTTGTTGCTAACAAAAGACGACCATGATTTTTTCACCACTTGGACATAAAAACAGTTCTGACCTTCAGATTTTGAGGCAGCATTTCTACTAGAGTAAAGAAGACTGTATTGTGTGTATATATATATATATATATATATATATATATATATATATATATATATATATATATAGTGGAACCTCGGATTACGAGTAACGCGGTTTACGAGTGTTCTGCAAGACGAGCAAAGATTTGTAATAAATTTAGACTTTATTTTGACGAGCACCGAGTATCATGTATCACGAATGCGCTTCTTGTTTTGACACCGAGCATCACGTGATCACAACTGAGCCAACGGTTTTTCTCTGTCTTGCGCTGCGGAATTGTGGGTAAACGTCTCCCCTGCTGGGTCTTAGTGCTCGTCTCTTACTGGTATAATCAACATCCGTGCACGTGTGTACTGTTGACTATAACACTGTGACCACATGTGTGTGTGAGAAACATATTTAATTTTGTGTTTGTTAGCGTGTTTGCACACACACATTGACACACACACACACACTCACGCCTTTACAGCCCCCCTTCCACCCCCAACTCCTTTCGGGTTCACACACACATAGACACACACACACTCTCTGCCTTACACACAAACTCCGCTCTGTCACGATTATTTTCAAAGGTAACATGAGGGTTCATTTGTTTGTTTGTTTTTTACTTTACAGTAGTGATTCCGTTAGTATTCGCTCATGCGAGTGTGACTAGCGATGTTCCTTGCTAATTCTTCAGATAAGAATTGCACGCACATTACATACACACACACACACACACACACACACACACACACACAGCGCCTGAACGGAAGAACACTTATCTGTCGGGATTTATTTTTACTTATTTTAAAGGTAAAGTGTCAGTTAATTTATTTTATCTTTACTTTATATTTTGTATTAATTATTTTTATGTATTTATTTTTTTGGGTTAGAACGAAAAATAAAGTTTCCATTATTTCCTATGGGAAAATTTAATTTGGCTTACGAGTGTTTTGGAATACGAGCCCGCTTCCGGAACGAATTATGCTCGTAATCCGAGGTTCCACTGTATATATATATATATATATATATATATATATATATATATATATATAAACATGCCTATGTACTGC
>CM060120.1:34500882-34623382 GCA_030522415.1 Channallabes apus
ATGCAGAATGTGCTCTGGCATTATCTTGTTGAAAAATGCAGGGTCTTCCCTGAAAGAGATGACTAGATGTTGTTCTAGAAGCTGAATATATTTTTCTGCATTGATGGTGCCTTTCCAGACATGCAAGCTGCCCATGCCACACGCACTCATGCAACCCCATACCATCAGAGATGCAGGCTTCTGAACTGAGCGTTGATAACAACTTGGGTTGTCCTTGTCCTCTTTGGTCCGGATGACATGGCGTCCCACATTTCCAACAAGAACTTCGAATCGTGACTCGTCTGACCACAGAACAGTCTTCCATTTTGCCACACTCCATTTTAAATGATCCCTGGCCCAATGAAAACGCCTGTGCTTGTGGATCTTGCTTAGAAATGGCTTCTTCTTTGCACTGTAGAGTTTCAGCTGGCAACGGCGGATGGCACGGTGGATTGTGTTCACTGACGATGGTTTCTGGAAGTATTCCTGAGCCCATTCTGTGATTTCCTTTATAGTAGCATTCCTGTTTGTGGTGCAGTGTCGTTTAAGGGCCCGGAGATCACGGGCATCCAGTATGGTTTTACACCCTTGACCCTTACACACAGAGATTGTTCCAGATTCTCTGAATCTTCGGATGATATTATGCACAGTTGATGATGATAACTGCAAAGTCTTTGCAATTTTTCGCTGGGTAACACCTTTCTGATATTGCTCCACTATCTTTCTGCGCAACATTGTGGGAATTGGTGATCCTCTACCCATCTTGGCTTCTGAGAGACACTGCCACGCTGAGAAGCTCTTTTTATACCCAATCATGTTGCCAATTAACCTAATTACTGTTAATTGGTCTTCCAGCTCTTCGTTATGCTCAAATTTACTTTTTCCAGCCTCTTATTGCTACTTGTCCCAACTTTTTTGGGATTTGTTGACACAGTGAAATTTGGAATAAAAACATATTTTTCCTTTAAAATGATACATTTTCTCGGATTAAACTTTTGATCTGTCATCTATGTTCTATTCTGAATAAAATATTGACATTTGCCATCTCCACATCATTGCATTCAGTGTTTATTCACAATTTGTTTAGTGTCGCAACTTTTTTGGAATCCAGTTTGTATGAAATAATGAGTGAAATGGTTACAAAACAGTAAAGGAACATCGTAACAATGTCCGATTGATGCTGGAAAGAAAGCTTTAGAAGACATGTCACACCCACATGACATGCCTCATGCCACACCCACACCTGCTGTCCAGTCCAGCTTTGGGCTCTGTGGGGAAATTTCCTATTGACCTACAGTATGACCTACATATATGTGTTTGGAAAGGACGTTCCCTTCAACTGGACATCCCAATACATTCAATTAAAAATGTACTTAACAATTGATTAAAAACAGGGTTTCACGCTGTAACACCATGTTCAGTGATTTCAACAAGAAACAATCAGCATTCCATGGCCTACAGTTACAGTAATACCCGGGCAGTGCCCTTGTGCCTACGACCACATCACAGCCATGCTATGTCCAGCAGTACAGCACTCCAGTTTGTGTGATTTTGCTTTAATACAGGACATAAGTAGTATTTTAAAAATGACATGTCAAAGGCTTTGTAAGAAAAAGCTCCGCCCCCAGCTGTAGTTTTCATAATACGTGGTACTGACAAGCAGCCTGCATCCTTTGATCAAAATAGGCGTGGCGGATCGTAAGACACTAGCAGTTCACTCAGCTACTGCGGCGTGAGACCATTTAATGCTTTATACGTCAATAGTAGTATTCTAAAATCAATGTGAAATTTCACAGGGAGCCAATGCAGTGAAGATAAGATAGGGGTGATGTGCTCATATCTGTCATGCACACTCAGTACATGACCGGCACTAGGACCCGGAAGTAAAGGGGTCATGAACCAGGAAATATAAAAGGAGTAAACAAACCATAGCACAATGCTCAGTCATTGAGTTCGCCCGATGTCATTTCGGAATCGTTCTTCAAACCGTGAGTACTCACTTTCTTGGTCTTGCTTTCTGATTGAGTGTGTGTTTATATGACGCGGGTTAGATTGTGTCTTTCCCTTGCTCTTCTTTCGTGAGAGTCCTTAGACCAAATAGTGTGATTATCCTGCCTATTCGTGTTCTTCCGCATTTGGGTTTACCATTCACGCAACAAAGGGCTAACCGCTAAGCTATGTCTTCTGGTCATCTCAGGTTAGTTTGTGACAGAATGACTGAGCCTTCCGCGGTGAACCCAGCGGATCATGCGCGCCTCTGCAACGTGGTAGATCAACATGCCATGCTTATCAACAAGCTAACCGGAGAGCTCCCTACTCTTCGCCAGAGTGTCCAAGACATCACGGCGCCGCACCAACCCCCCCTTCTGACATATTTCTTGCACTTCCAGACAAATGGGATGGCACGGATGGGAAGTGTAGCATGTTTTTGACAGCGCTCGGTCTGGTGTTTCAACGCCACCAAGTACTCCACCGATCGGCTATGCATTGCACTCCTGGTCTTGTTGCTATCCGGGCAGGCAGCTGAGTGGGCCATGGCAGTTCTACCGGCAGACACAGACACCGCCCATTCCTATAACAAATTCACCCGCCAACTCAAAATCACCTTCGAACATCCAGCGGGTGAGGTGGAGACCGATTCTAAACTCTACCACCTGCGGCAGGGAGGATCGTCTGTGAGCTGGTATACAGCTGAATTCCGGACCCTCGCTGTGCTGACCAACTGGGGAGATGCCGCGCTCCGGACGTCCTTCTACGAGGGACTGGCTTCATGCATTAAAGAAGAGCTCGCCGAGCGAGAACTTCCCGCCACACTGGAAGGGCTGATCCAGCTCGCCCTTCGTATTGATCAGCGCCTTCTTTCTCGCCCAAAGCCAGGCCCGAGGACCCTGCCGCCTGCACCCACCTTCTCCTACACCTCACCACGACCACATACAGCCACTACTGGATTGGTCGGATCTCAACATTCTGCCATGGTTGACACCGGAGCCGGGGAACCCATGCAACTAGGACGCGCCTCCCTGACCGTGGCGGAAAGCGAACGACGGTATCGCGGGGGTTTGTGCGCCTACTGTGGGTCAGCAGCGCACCACCGGGCGATCGGCCCAATTCGTCTGGGAAACGCGCAGCCCCCTCCACATCTCCTCCATGACCAACACCACCATCTCACACCTCACGGTCCAGGTAACCCTCCAATTTGGCCACAAACGGGTTCGAAGTACCGCATTCCTCGACTCCGGTGCCGCTGGTAACCTCATTCACTGCTTATGCCAAAAAATTGGAGGTAGAAATAGAGGCGTTATCCCAGCCAGTTCAAATCAGCCCTATCACCCACCAGACCCGACCCATCACGCTCACCATAGACCAACACCAAGAACAGATTCAACTCCACCTCACACCCATCTCGTCTCCTCCCATCATCCTCGGATACCCCTGGCTGCTGCAGCATGATCCCCTCATATCATGGAACCAAAACCGGATTCTCCAGTGGGGCCCGACCTGCACTGAACTCTGCCTACGGGCCCAGGCTGGGATGTGTTCCACGGAGTCCAAGGCCCCCGACGTCGACACCAACATCATCCCTCCTGCCTATCGTGACCTGGCTGGAGCTTTTTGTAGAAGAAGAGCCACCCATCTTCCACCCCATCGCCCTTAAGACCTGGCGATAGAGCTCCAGCCGGGTTCCACGCCTCCCCGCGGTCACCTCTACTCGCTGTCGACCAACTAGACGCAGGCGATGGAGGAATACGTCGCCAACGCCCTTCGCAATGGAACCATCCAGCCATCCTCGTCTCCAGCGGCCGCAGGGTTTTTCTTCGTGAAGAAGAAAGAAGGCGAACTTCACCCATGTGTCGACTATCGGGGGCTGAATAAGATCACCATAAAAAAATCGACACCCATTGCCGCTAACCAACTCAGCCCTGGACGCCCTCTCTGGTGCCACCATATTCAAGAAGTTGGACCTCCGGAGCGCCTACAACTTGGTGCGCATCAGAGAGGGCGATGAGTGGAAAATGGCCTTCATCACTCCCAACGGACATTATGAGAGCCTGGTTATCCCCTTCGGACTCAGTAACGCACCCTCGGCCTTTCAACAATTTATCAATGACGTCCTGAGAGACATGCTAGGCCGATGGGTATTCGTCTACTTAGACGATATTCTCATATACTCATGCACAACTGAGGAACATATTCAGCACGTCCGGTCCATTCTCAAGAGATTGCTCGCTCACCAACTGTACCATAAGTTGGAAAAATGTGCTTTTCACAAGGACTCCACCACGTTGCTGGGTTTTGTCATCTCGCCCCAGGGTGTGGCCATAGACCCGCAGAAACTAGAAGCTGTTCGTCATTGGCCCCTACCCAGGCGTCACAAACAGCTTCAGCGCTTTCTCGGGTTTGCGAACTTCTATCGTCGCTTTATCCGGGGCTACAGTACAGTTGCCGCACCACTGACCAGTCTAACCAGGCCCTCATCCCACTCCTTCCAACTCACTCCTGCTGCCATCTCTGCCTTCCAAGAACTCTGTCACCGTTTCACCACCGCTCCTATTCTTCTTCATCCAGATGCCAACCAACCGTTCATTGTGGAGGTGGACACATCGGATGTGGGCGCCGGTGCCGTTCTCTCTTAACGAGGTCCAGACCAGAAGTTACACCCATGTGGCTTCTTCTCCAAGAAATTTGACCCCACTTAACAGCGATACAGGGTAGGGGACCGCGAGCTGTTGGGCATAAAGTGGACTACCGTCAATACCGTCAATCAATAGTGTCAAAAGCTGCACTGAGGTCGAGTAACACAAGTATAGTGACACAACCCTGATCAGAGGCCAATGGGAGGTCATTTCCTACTTTAACAAGTGCTGTCTCTGTGCTGTGATGTGGCCTAAATCCTTACTGATACAGTTCATTTATGCTATTTCTATGTTGATATGAAAATATCTGCTGTGATACTATATTTTCCGCAATAAAGGGATATCAGCCTGTAATTGGAGAGCTAACAGGGGTCAAGGTCAGGTTTCTTGATTAGCGATTTAATAACTGTTAATTTAAAGGATTTGAGAACATACCCACTGCTGAGTGAACAGTTAATTATTTTCAACATGGGTTCTGTTATTGCTGGTACAGTACTATCTACTTGAGAAAATGTGTCAGTATAGGATCTAATTCACAGGTTGACGATTTTTGAATCTTCAAGGGGAGTAAAGTATTCTAGGTTCTGATGTGGTGTGGTTAGTTTATCATCTATAAATGACTTAATCATTTAATCACTTAAATTGTCTGGTTTCAAGAGAAGAATCAGGAGCTGAGCAAGCAAGTGGAACAGTTCCGCCGAAACGGGGCTCACGCACTTGGTACGCCACAACATACAGTAAAAAAACCACCTGGTGCTATCATCCGTCACTGCCTATACTGTATCGCTGAAGCCCGCACTCACGTAGCTGGGAGGATCACCTGCACCATCTGAATCAGGTGCTCGCGAGCTGTGGAAGGGGTGTTTTGGGGCTTGCTAATTATTACCATCAATTTGTTCTTTGTTTCTCCTCTTTGGCAACACCCCTCTCAGACTTCCTGAAAAAGGGCCTTCTTAAGAAGGTGTGCTGGATGCAGTGCTCTCCAGTTTCCCCATCCTCTGGGGGGAAACACCCATTTATGGTCCACACTGTCTCAGGAGCTTGACCATGAAGAACACCCCATGCTGTATCTAAGTAGGAAACTCTCATCTGCAGATCATAACTATGCAACAATAGACAGCAACGATTGACATTAAGGAGGCAATAAAGGAGCTAAGATACTATCCAGAAGGGCAACATTTTACCCTGTCAACAGATCATGCTCCTCTACAGTGGTTGGCAAGAGCTAAGAACAATAACCCTAGAATAACAAGCTGGTTCCTCTTACTACAGGACTCATTTTCCATTGTTCACAGGTCCGGGGCACAAAACTGTCACAACAACACATCCTTGCCTTTGGAAGGTGCGAGCTTGAAGCTGGATGGGGGGGTGGGGTGTGCCATGACGGTGGGCTAACAGCCAGTTAACCCAGAGAACTCTGTACCTACTGAGCTCCGACACGTGGACCCGCGCCATTCACTACTGAATTCAAATTCTAATTTTATTTGTCACATACAGTACACAGTCATGCACAGTATGATATGCAGTGAAATGCTTATAAGCCACTGGTTCTGTGCGCTCCCTCTTTGTGTCAGACCCATGTATATAAGTGATAAAATCTGTACATCTTTAACTATGCAAAGTTCATGTCCTATTCATCATGTTCATGTGTTTGTCAGTGGCTGAGTATGTTTCCAGACCTGAACCCTATTGAGCTCCTGAGGCACGTCCTCCAGTGGAAGGAGGCAAAACGCTGTGTGTCTAACATCCAGCAGCTTTGTGATATCATTATGGACGAGTGGAAGAGGATCCCAGCAACTGCTATACAAACTGCACACTTACTGCTCTAAAGTATACCCAATTCTTATTTCTATAATATTGTCCCTTGAGAACATATAATAAAGTGATTGCCGACTGACTTTTGTGATATACTAAAAGATCTTGATATAAATTTTGATTATAAATTTTGAAGTTCATGCTTGTGGAAAGGTAGAGGTACAAAGGCCAAACAAAGAGCATATGAGGACTTGTATGCTCGGTTGGACACTAAAGAGGGAGAGGTGGATCTGTACAGATTGGCGAGGCAAAGAGATAGAGATGGGAAGGATGTGCAGCAGGTTCGAGTGATTAAAGATAGAGATAGACATGTACTGACAGATGCCAGGAGGGTAATGGGAAGATGGAAGGAATACTGAATTAGGACAATGAAAGTGAATGAAAAGTAGAAGAGGTGACTGTTGTGCAGCAGAAAGTAGCAAAAATTAGGTAAAAGTGAGGTGTGGAGGGCAGAAAAGAGGATGAAGAGTGGAAAGGCAGTTGGTTCTTATGACGTGTAGAAATATGTGTATAGGAGAGGTTGCAGTGTAGTTTCTGACTAGTCTATTTAACAAGATTTTGGAGAGTGCAAGAATCCCAGAGGGATGGAGGAGAAGTATATTAGTGCCGATCTTTAAGAACAAGAGGGATGTGCAGAGCTGTGGCAACTACAGGCGAAAAAAGCTGATGAGCCATACAATGAAGCTGTGGGAAACAGTAGTGGAAGCTAGGTTAAGGGCAGAGGTGAGCATTTGTGAGCAGCAATATGGTTTCATGCCTAGAAAGGGTACAACAGATACTTTGAGGATGCTGATGGAGAAGTACTGAGAAGGTAAAAGGGAGTTGCATCGTGTCTTTGTAGATTTAGAGAAAGCATACGACAGGGTGCAGAGACAGGAGCTGTGGTGTTGTATGAGGAAGTCTGGAGTGGCAGAGAAGTATGTTAGAGTGGTGCAGGACATGTATGAGAGCTGTAAGACAGTGCTGAGATGTGCTGTAGGTGTGACAGAAAAGTTCAATGTGGATGTGGGTCTGCATCAAAGATCGGCTCTAAGCCCCTTCTTGTTTGCTCTGGTGATGGACAGGATGACAGATGAGGTTAGACAGGAGTCTCCATGGACAATGATGTTTGCAGATGACATTGTGTTTTGTAGCGAGAGCAGGGAACAGGTGGAGGAAAATCTAGAAAGATGGAGGTATGCTCTGGAATGCAGAGGAATGAAGGTTAGCTGTAGCAAGACAGAATCCATGTGTGTGAATGAGAGGAACCTAAGTGGAATGGTAAGGCTACAGGAAGCAGAGGCAAAGAAGGTGCAGGACTTTAAGTACTTAGGGTCATGGCACAAGTACAGGCAGGTTGGAACAGGTGGAGAAAAGTGTCAGGTGTGTGATAAAATAGTATCAGCAAGAGTGAAAGGAAAGGTGTACAGGACAGTGGTGAGACCAGCGATGCTCTACGGCTTAGAGACAGCGGCATTGAAGAAAAGACAGGAGGCAGAGTTGGAGGTAGCAGAGATGAAGATGTTGAGGTTCTCTTTGGGAGTGACAAGGAGAGACGGTGAATATATCGGTTGAAGGATGCTGAGGTTGGAACTGCCAGGCAGGAGGTCTAGAGGAAGACCAAAGAGGAGATTTATGGATGCAGTGAGAGAGGACATGAAGTTAGTTGGGGTGAGAGAAGAGGATGCAGAGGATAGGGTTAGATGGAGGCAGATAATTCGCTGTGGCGACCCCTGAAAGGGAACAGCCGAAAGACAAAGAAGAATTATATTATAATAATAATAATAATAATTATTATTATTATTATTATTATTATTATTATTATTATAATACACTAGTATATTTTTCTTCTACAGCTATTAAGATACTTCAGTCAGAATTGCAGTTATTCAAATAAACTGGACAGAAATGTAGATTTTTTTTTTGGTGTATTTTAATCAAACACAATTAACATACATTTGACAAATACATTCCACTCATTAGTAGATATAATTGAAAAAATGCTGATTTACTTATGTTGATTTCTTTTTCTTTTTTTTAAGTTTGAGTTTTTTAAGTTAAAAATTTCAGATCCAAATTTTCTCCACTCCTGTGAGAGTGTTGTGAGATTTTATAGACGGTGAGAAGAGATTTTCGTGAGTCATGCCCTGAGGTTACACTCCTCCAAATCTGACTCAATCCCCCTCTTTAGATTCTCTCCGTCTCATCACTTCACTTTTTCCCTCTGAGGAAAAAGTACTTATATACAAAAGATTAATTTTCCTCTTAAGCTGTAAAAAATGAGGTGTGTGTGTATGTGTGTGTGCATGTGTGTGTGCGTGTGCATCACCATGGCAGTGTTATCAGAGTTAATCTAGGAAGAAAGGTTTATTTTATTCCCATGATAAAGGCTGATAAAGCTACACAGAGAGAGAGAAAGCGGGATATCTGTGAAAGTCGAGTGCACACATGCACAAACAGCAGGCCTTTAGTGGCTCTTAATATATCCCTTTTATTTATTTTTTTAAAGCATTTAATTCATAAAGAACACACCAGAAAGTTCTGTTCTTTTGTTTGCTGAATCTGCTGTAATTCATCACACTACGTCTGAGAGCTTAGCTATCTTTTATCTCAGGACAATCTGTGCGTTATCGGGTTAGGAAAAGCTGCAGTGAGCTGTTTATTATTCCAGGGTTTGGATCCTCAGTCAGTGGTGTGATTCATCTCCGCTTCGTTCTGTACGTCTCGCTGTGCTTCACTCAAACTCACAACAAATCAGCGGCGTGACACGAAACACAAACCGTATCCTTATCACTTTCCTTTCCACCTTTACAATTCCGATCAGTGGGATTAGTCAATATTCTTTAACCATGGTAACTATTTAAATTCAATTCTACAATTTTATTTTTAAAATCACCAAAAAAAATTCCCTTATTTTTCATATTATTAAAATACTTTTGTTTAGTCTTATTTTAATTTAGAGTTTTTTTTAATGAAATTTACTACTAATAATAATGAGAATAAGAATAATTAGATTCTTTGTGGTCATTTTAAAGGATGCCAAATTGTTATGGCGCTGGTTTCTCGATAATGCACACTATACATGCGCTACGAAGACTCTTAAGATATATCTTACGTTAAGTGATAACTTTTCTAAGTGTATTTCTCGAACTGTCTCTTAGGAGTCTTCTTAAGTCACTTCCTCTTACGTCCGACGTTACAAGGCGCTGTCTACAGTGAAGGTCCTGAATTAGCGGACATAGGTTGCTCGGGAATAAATTTTTGACTCCTTTTGCATGACAGCGTTAAGAAAGACGGCACTTTCTATGCAAATTAAACATTGCACTAAATTCTTTTAATAGCGTTTATTTCGACATGGGTTAACTTAACAATAACATTCCATAATAGACAAATATATAAATTAAATCACCAAACTGTCGCTAATTTTTTCATGTAACCTGTAGTGACGGTGAAACGAACCGGGTATACAATCATAGTTGATGGACAAACAGCTGATAACACTCTTCACCAGCTTCAGAAACAATGTGAAGTGTCAGTTGTTGGGGTTGTATAACGCACTTATGGAATGAATATGATGAGATGACAGAGTGGAGGTTTAATACCCCTATCTCACCTACGCGGTTTCGCTCAGGGGACGTAAGTGCGGTTCATCGTGATTCAGCGCGAGTTTTGGTGCCGTGGTTAGGTTTCCATTTTACCACGCAAAAAAATTAAACATGTTTAACATGCGGAAGCTCGTGGACCTTGCAGATCTTTGCAGACCGTTGGGAAGTCACTCAAGGCGGATCACGGTGCCTAATACCCCTCTCTCACCTGTGTGGCCTGACTCATCTCCTTTAATGTTCCGCGAAGTTCTGCAAGGTCTGCAAGCTTCCGCGAGGACCAGCAAAAAAATTAAACGTTGAATTTTTCACGCGGAAAGATGGAAACGTAATCACAGCGCAAAAACTCAGAGTGAATCATGATGAACCCTACTTACAGCCACAGCGCGAGACCGTGCAGGTGAGATAGGGGTATAACACCACATCTCACAGCGAGTCAAACCGCATAAGTGAATACTGTAGGGGTATTACGCATTACAATCACTCAGAAAAATGAATGGATGCGCGGTTTGAAACTCCCAAGGTTATTTTCTCATTTAACTAAATAAAATTTCATAAAAATAAAATGTGTCAAAAGAAAAGCCCATAAAGTTATGGATAATGGCTAATGATCAATGAAACATTTTTTAAACAAAAAGCAGCGAGCAGCTGGACATCGGGACGTAGAGCGTACTGTAAGTACGACGCGTTGGCCTGGCACGCGCAGGTCTGAGCAGCTCAAGAAGCTCCATAATCTGTTGCCTTGGAAAGCAAAACCTTTTTTTTAATAATGACCACGGGGAAAATATGACAAGGGCTGAAGTTTTGTCTAAAGGAAAAATGTACATGACCCACACGGCTCCACGGACCGCGCCGTCTTCAGTTTAACACAACACCACGCTGTATCGCTGCCTAATTGTTTGCCACCTGTTTAATATTAATTTATATATTTATACAATTTTAATACATTAGTCACATTATGAAATAGGCTAATTGAAAGTCACTCTATTAGTTCTGATATCAAATAAAATAAAATTTTTAAACAGGCCTACAGTATATTCCATCATTAATACGACTTTGATAACGTGCCATAATGTGTTTGCATGCACCGCTGATTTATAAAGACTGCTGCTCAGTGGCGGCCACTAGCGTCTCAAGCTGAAACTACGCTAAGAATGAGTTACGGTTGGTCCAGACCAACCTTACGAACGTGTGACTTAGCTAAGCGATACTTAGCGTAAGAACGTTTCGGGAAATGCGCCATAACGTTAAGAGAGAGGTTAAGGTACAACTTAAGAACTACTTAGCGATAAGAAGCTTTCGAGAAACCAGGCCATGGTTTTTTCAGATAAAAAAAATATATATTTATAGAATTTTAATTTTAGTATAATAAACAAACCCCCATAGTTTTATGATAAAATGTATGCACCACAATTTGTAAAAAAAAAAAAAAAAAAAAAAAAAAATAATAATAATAATAATAATAATTTATATATATATATATATATATATATATATATATATATAAAACAAATAAATAAATAAAATAAATAATAATTAAATAAATAAATAAGAAAGTAAGAAATCAGAGCTATTAGTACATTAATAACACTTTTCTGACTTCCTTCAGAAGGTTTAAGAGCAACAATTCGCTTCAGCATGGAATGAAAGGGTTATTCTGTACACGTCCTCAAACACCATGAGGCACCAGTCAAACAGGTGATGACTCTTTCACTGTTTTACCTTTTTCTTTAAGTTAAATTATATTTCTGCTAAAGGTATTTTAAGATTCCTAGCAACATGTCTCTTGAAAAGCACGCCTTTGAACTGACTAACAATCTAACAAGAATTTTTTTTACAGGGCTCAGGATTGTGCAGTACACAATTACACAAAAACATGACTGAGCGAAAATTTTGAAACTGAGTCACAAAGGCAAAGAAATAGCACAAATACACACAATTATGTGTTTCTATGTAAAAATATTCATGTATTACTTCAAAATATGAAGTAAAAATAAAATAAATTAACCTGTACATTTGACCTTTTAACTTAAAAGAATTGTGGCTATAGTTGGGGGGCTGTGGGGGGGGGGGCTGCTATGTAATATGATTTTCACTCACACACACACACACTTTTTTTTAAAGGTAAAGTACAGGTTAATTTTTTTTTTTACTTTATATTTTCTATTAATTCTTTTTATGTATTTATTTTTTTGGGTTGTGGAACAAATAATTTTTCCATTATTTCTTATGGGAAAATTTGCTTTGATTTATGAATGTTTTGGAATACGAGCCCACTTCCGTAATGAATTATGCTCATAATCCAAGGTTCCACTGTACTTGGTACTCGCATATCAAGACTCGCTGATTTATTCAAAATTTTACTCGTCTTGCAGAACGCTCACAAACCGGGTTACTCGCAATCCGAGGTTCGACTGTATACTCACTCATCTTCTCCACCGCTTTATCGTTTATTCGGGGTCTATCATGTAAACCGGAGCACCCGGAGGAAACCCAGGCAGGAAACCCACCAAGCACAGAGAGAACATGCAAACTCCATTCACACAGAGATGGGAATTGAGCCTGGTCGGGAATCGAACCCGGACCCTGGAGGTGCACGGCGACAGTGCTAACCACTACACCGTGCTGCCTCCACTGTATACTGTATGTATTAAATGTAAAATAAAAAATAAAAAAATTAAAAAGTTGCCTGGTTATGAGTTTATTTATATCCATCCATCCTTTTAGGAATCTCTGTAGTCCAATTAGGGACCACGGAAGCCAATGGTGATTACCGTTGTATTTATTCCCGTTTCACAACCATGGCAGCATCTCTGGTCAACACACACATGTATTCACAAGCTATAGGAAACTTGGGAACACCAACTAGCCTAACCCGTGTGTTTTTGGACTTTGGGAGGAACCACATTTTGGGCTATAATGTCATATTGGTGTGTCATACTGAGACTCTTTAAAAAATGAGGGGATTGAGGACACTAATTGAACCCCAATTTGGAATTCAGCAAGAGATCTGGTGGGCCCAGAACACCACAGGTGCCGTAAAAAATACCATCCAACCTGAAATCTTTTCTATAAAAACAGGCTGATTGATTTTGATGGATGAGCCGGAAAAGGAAGGATGAGAGATTATAATTCACATAGGCGTGGGATGTAATCCGGAGCGATGGTGTCGGTGCCGTTCTGTCTAACGGAACTCGAGTGTATCTGTGAAGAGCGCTATTAATAGGCCTTCGGACACTCACTCGGCTTGGCTGACATTCACTGGCCTGTAATTTTCAGTTTATTTTAACTCTAAACGCGTTTTATTTCGTGTGACTCGTGTGGTATTATGTTACGACTCAAGGACTAACGTACAAGAACATGTGGAATTCAATAGGAAGCCCAGTTTAGATAAATGTCACAACACTTCACTCGACTTCCTCAAGTAATCAGTAACACTCTGTTATTTCAGGGAAATAATTAACTACGAGTCACTGTCACCACAGAAAAGGTGTGGGTTGTTTTTGTATTCTTCTTGTACTACTGCAATCTGTAAATGATTACTGACTTTTTTAATTATTATTATTAAAGAAAGCCATGTTAAACTTATTTTTATCAATTTATAGTTACACTTTGTGGAATGTGGAAATCAATATCATCAGAGCTTAAATATTGATAATATTTTTAAATCGTTAGCTTTAGCAAAGACTGCAAACTTTCTAATGTTTGATTGCTAACTATCTAACACCAGCTAGCTAGCACAGCTTTCTAATATTTGCTAACTAACAAACTAAGTTCTAGCTAAGCATAGGCTAGTTCGTTGATCAACACTGACTAGCAAAAGAGCTCACTGGTATAGAGAAATAATTAAAACACAGCTGTCATTTATTTATATAACTAACAAATGCTAGCTAGCTCTATGTCAGTTTGCGAATGATTGCTAGCTGGCAAATAAATCATACTTAGCAATGGTGAGCTGACCAGCACAGCATGCTAATATGTATACAAGATGAATATCTACCAATTAACTTATTTATTTTTAAATATTTGTGCCATTGTTTAAACTACACATCTTAATAAAAATTTTCAATTTTAAAATGTTTTCTTCAACTTGCCTGATAAAAAGCGATTAAGTTTCACAAAAGTTGTTCCTAACATAAGCCTTGGTTTAACAATAATCCTAATCTGCTCATAAGCATATTTCTCTGCAGGTGCAGAGCTCAGAGACAGCCGTGGATGGATGGAGTCACCATGTAGCACAGAGCTACTGAGCTCCTCTTCACACCCCATCACACAATCCACTGAGCTCCATAAAGCAGGGGATCGCTTCCATCTCGCCGTTAAAAAGGCAATTACACAAGACGCAGTAAATGTAAGAGGAACGCTGTGTCTGAGCGATCGTCCTACAAGGTCACCGCTTCATTACCCAGCAAAAAGGACGTGAACATAACGCCATGTCTGAAGTGTTACGCTGCTAATTAATGATGTATTCCCACTTGACATTGCACTATTATTCCATTACTCGTGTAGGCTTGTCCAGATTTGATTTCTCTCATTATTTTACAGATTTTAGACTATTAAAAACTATTAAAAGTATCTAATAAACACTGAAATGCTCCATATCTTGTGTCATTTATTGTTTAACTGTCATTCATTCATTCATTCATTTTCTATACCGCTTAATCCTGTGTTCAGGGTCGCGGGGGACCTGGAGCCTATCCCAGGAGACTTCGGGCACTAGGCGGGGTACACCCTGGACAGGGTGCCAATCCATCGCAGGGCACACACACATACACACACTCACAAACCCAATCACACACTACGGGCAATTTAGGAACGCCAATTAGCCTAACCTGCATATCTTTGGACTGTGGGAGGAAACCGGAGTACCCGGAGGAAACCCACCAAGCACGGGGAGAACATGCAAACTCCATGCACACAGAGACGGGAATCGAGCCTGGCCGGGGAATCGAACCCAGACCCTGGAGGTGCAAGGCGACAGTGCTAACCACTACACCACCGCACCGCCCTGTTTAACTGTCATCTTTTTTTTAATCTTCTGTTCTACACTCTAATCCAGTAGGGGGCGATAATGATCATGATAGAAGCGATAATCTCACAAAATACGAATGTTTTGCCAAAGTTTTGCACGTTTTTCTTTAGATTAATGTTTTTAAGGAATTTTTTTTAAAATTACAATTTGGCATATGCAAAGTTTAACATAAATAAAGTGTGAATCAATTGAAAAGCTGACCAACCAAAAATTCATTCAATTGTTTAATCTATTAAACCGGCACAGCTCTAGTAACACTGTGTATTACTCTTTGCTCACACTCACAAGCCGCTCATGAAGCTGAGTTACTGTGTAGTAGCTACATATAGTGTATACTGTATACGTGTGAAACTGTAACTGTGAAAGTATATTTACTGTAGCTACTACACAATCTCTCAGCATCATATGACTAATGACATAATTAAGTGCAATTGCACTTAAGATTATGATGTTGTGCTGAATATCAGCATGGCTGTGATGTGGTCGTAGGCACGTCAGCTGTGCTGATATTCAGTACAACAACACAACCTCAAGTGTAATATTACTTTTATACACTTTTAACAGTTCCACACATATCCTCCCACACCTGGCAGAACTAACTAACTGCGACCGGCAGAGCTGGCAATTAATAGTTAAAGAGCGACAATTAGTGCAATTAACAAAGTAGTTTTAAATTCTTAGCGGTACTATGCAGCCAAAAGGTGAGGAGAATAAACCATGAAGGTGGTGGGCAGTCCTAGAGGAACTTATATAGATTTACTTTATATTTCCACTTTAGAATATCAGCTCCGTTAACTTCCTGGTTCTGGGGTAGAATCCCAAATACCATTAAATGGAAAGCTAGTGTGCTATATAGGGTGTACAAGCACTTGTTCCTAACACCAAGTAGTGCCCTTGATCAGGGGTTAGAGAGGGATTTGGGATCCAGCCTTGTGTTAGAAGCTAGTTAGCTTTGTAGCTAAGCGTTAGCTGTAAACAGAACAACACAGATGGCAATTCAGAATGAGTTAGAAGTGATTACTGCCGAGACAGCGTGTTGTTAAAGACGTTATCAGATGTGTGTTCTTGCTGAAAGTGCTTCATAAGGCAGCTGCTCTCTCCACCAGTACTGCGGACTGTACAGACCTACTCTCACCCACGCTGAGACCCACAGCTGTAGTGTAATTAACCACTGTACAACACCTGGGACACGCCCACTTATACATACAGTTACCCAGTCACAGTGCTGTTATGCTCTAATATCACTCATGGAATGCCTCTCATCCAGTCAGATTACTCGGATTGGAACTAACAGTTGCATAAATTGACATAATAATAATAATAATAATAATAATAATTCCAGAGCTCAAGGATTAGGAAAGTGAATTCCTGTACCAGTTACAGAACCTCAACAGAAGCACTAACCATTACTTCTCGCTTTTTTCGAACTTTAGAATTATTGGTAAGATCTCAATACTCATTTTCACCATGTTTTTTACTGCTTTATATCTAATTTGAATAAGATTAGAAAATCTCAGGTAAGATCTTGATAGTGTGAAATTGCAGCTTTGTGTCGAACTTGTAGGTTAGTGGTTGTAGGGTAAAATATATTTATAATAGTTTTAAACTGCTATCTTTGCTGTGAACCACACAGTAGTGCACTAGAGAGTGCATAGATGTTATTTGAAACTTTGCGAATTAATGAAATGTATACTGCAGTATGTGCCGCATAGCTGGTTGTTCCTTTTTTATACATTTCAACTGCCAAGTCTTCTTAATTTCAGGAAAAACAAAACACAGATTTTTACATAACTATTTATATAAATGACAAATAAACACTGCCCCCTGCTGGTGTGGAGTACTCTTGTGTTTTCTTTCAAACAGCTAAGCACTGTGCGAGCACATCCACCGTCAGCTGTCGAGTTTGTGGGGTGTTTGTGTGAAACATTTAATAGATGTGAAGCGATAGGAAGTTGACTCTAGTTCTCTGACATTTGGGTTGCCAAAGAAACATTTAAATTTTGGGTTAAATTTCAGATTTGTTGGTAATTACAATCCAAATACAATCAGCGTTTCTGTGACCTTCACGTTTTCTCCTGATATCAACCCTAAATCCAAAATCAGTGCATACTGAAGAGAGGATATCCCTCACACACACACACACACACACACATACTCAATCATCTCAGTCAGAAAGCTCCTACTAAGCAGGCGCCCTGCCAGGCTCTGTGAATGCACATATTAATATGAGATTTCCAAATCGGATGCAAATCAGCCCACAGATGCTCGGTATAGAGGAGTGTGTGGGTGCTGAGACAGCAAGAGAGAGAGAGAGAGAGAGAGAGGGACAGGATTGTGTGGGAGTAAAAAAGTAGCCAGAATGAAAGCAGACACTTGTTTCTCTACAGAAATCCGGTTTGTCTGATACGCGATGATGAAGTGAGCTGAACATGATCATCGTTTTACCATCATAATTACTTCAATTGCATCATAATGGTGCTGAGATAAAAAACTTCCTGTGCATTCTTTTTCCTGGTCCACCTCGTCTATGATCTGCTTTCACCTTCATTGTTGTCAAAATGCGGTATGAAACTTTCCGTGTTGTTGCGTATGTTATAAACGCTCTCAGACTCTGTTCATCATGGAACTTGACCTGAACATGGATGAACATTGCTGTTGCTGAATCAAAGTTGCATCAAAGCATATTATTGTCCAAGGTACAGTATGCTGAAGGATTAAGATTGCCCTTCGCTGGGGATAAACAGGTTTGGGCGAATACTTTTGTCCATATAGTGTATTTCGGTCATAAAGTTGGTGAAAAGACGAGCTCATAAACCCAGCAGCACCGCTGTACACACAAGGTTTTAGTGTATTCTAGAGCTGGTTTTATACTGCGACATTCACTGCATATTCCTTTAAAAGTAAACCCTAGACTGGACAGAAATCAGAGTACGAATAAATATACATATATATATATATATATATATATATATATATATATATATATATATATATATATATAATACATACATCTATAATATATAATTATTCTCTGTTAAACCCCGCTTAATCTAATCTCTCAGAAACCAGTGGTGTCAAAAGTATTCACATTCATTACTTGAGTAGAAGTATAGATACTAGGGTTCAAAATTACTTCTTTAGAAGTTGAAGTATCAACCCAAGCTTTTTACTTAAGTAAAAGTGTAAAAGTACTGGTTTCAAAACTACTTAAAGTATAAAAGTAAAAGTACCGTGAGGGGGAAAAAAAGCATTAAGGTCTCGCTTTCTGATCATGCGACGGGGGGGCCATGTGCGCGCATTTCTAACATGCGACCGGGGGGGGGGGGGGGGGTTCTGATCATAAAAATAGAGTAACGAGGCTATTTTTAAAATGTAAGGAGTAGAAAGTACAGATAATTGCTTAAAAATGTAAGGAGTAGAAGTAAAAAGTCGGCTGAAAAATAATTACTCCAGTAAAGTATAGATACCCAAAATTTCTACTTAAGTAAGGTAACGAAGTATTTGTACTTCGTTACTTGACACCTCTGTCAGAAACCCAGATCCTTTACAGCAACAGAGTGAAAAAGTGCAAGACCTGAGAAACTGTGTACGATAAAACAAAGATTAAACTCAGGGTATCAAACATCTAAGATTTAATCCACTATGTAATTTAATTGATCTTTTGTTAGACGAATCGGTGGGTCATTTATTTAGTTATTTATTCAGAAGCGATTTACAGTTTTTAAATCATTTAGGAAACTTAAATGGTCTAAACTTGACGAATTCCTCAAAATGTAACACACTGTTTGCTTAAAATAAACTGCTTAGAACTTCTGCAGATGCTCATATTTTATGAGATTAACACTTCTTATTCTTTTTTTAAGTTTAGGTGTGGCTGGTGCACTACTGCCACCTATTGGACTGGAGTGGAAGATCCGTAGGAAAAAAAGACTCGTTTTGTACTTTGTGACCTGACATTTAAACACTCAACAACACAAGTTAAATAGAGTTTCAGTGTTTAGTAAAAACTTTATGTAGGTTTTAATGTTTCAATACATGTAATAAATATAGCTGCTTGAGACAAATCAGACAATAAACTGTTCCTGAATCAAATCAAATAAAAAATCATCGCCCTATCATCCAGAGATCGCTGGTTCGATTCCCGCGTGATGCTGTAACCTCTCGCAGCCGGAGGTCTAGAGAGAGCTGATTGGCCGAGCTCTCTCAGAGGGGAGGAATGAGAGGCACTTAGTAAACTCCCACATTAATCACGGCTCTACAGCCAATCAGGGGCGTCTGTGAGCTCACGCAAGCGGAAGGAGAGGATAGCGCTGTCCTCCGAGTGTGTTACTCCGCCCCCAACGGTGTGTGAGCGAGATGTTCGAAAAGATGCGGTCGGCTGGCGTCACGTGGTTCGGAGGAAACAGGTGATAGTCTTCGGCCCTCCCGACTGAGTGGTAGTAGTAGCCTTAATGTGGAGCCCCCTAGTGACGGGGAGGAATTGGACACGACTAAATTTGGGAGAAAATCGGGGGGAAATAATAATAAAAAAAAATTTTAAATCACAATGGAGAAAATTTGAACCAAATCGACAGTCCAGCTCTGAGTCACAACTTTATTAGAAACTACAGCAGGCTGCTGTAAAAATCGTTTTATTGCAAAATCTTTCTGCAGACAAATAAAAATAAAGCTCAACTAACGTTATTATTAAACCAATATTCTCAAAAGAATTATTCTTCTGATCAAAGCTTGATTCTGAAAGCACTCTGACATAACTTAATCCTAGATTGTGATCTTTCTAATCCATCTGATCAAACTGCTTTCCAAGTACTGTATAGAGTCTCACAAACTAATTAGTTTTGTGCAATGATCAACAGTATTTTTCTAATCCAATTACAGACACCTCATGCCACTGGCTCAAACATTATTGACCGTATTGTTATCGTGACAATGTGGATGCCATGTGTTGAACATGGTGGGATCATACGCCCATGTTGCACAAACATGTGAGTTTAAGCAAAATACAACCCACTGTGGCCCAAGAGTTCTATCAAACATGAATTTATTACAGATAAACTCATCCAGTCTGAGAAGGGCTTTACAGGTTTGGAGCAGATGGCTGGGAATGCGCTGTACACGCGCTGGTGTTTGCATTATGATCATGAAAACAGGGCCTGTAATGAAGGAGGATAAGAGTGACAAATTATTTAAAATCTCCCGAGCATGTGTGAGCTGCGCAAGCTGTTCCAGGCATCTCTAAGCGTCCAAAATGCCCTTCTGTGCCTGAGCGAGCGCATCCATATGTTCTCGTAATGATCGTCTTCACTGCTGCAAAGGGGCGGTGCTAATTGACTCCGTATCGGTGGTTAGAGTCGTTAAGGGACGACGTGAGCGTACAGCTGTTAGCATTTGAATAAAATGTGTCAGAGCAGGATCACAACACTGCGCTGATGATGTGTCGAGTATTTTCAAAGATTTCAGTTTCAAATACAAAAAGCAATAAGAGCATTCTCGTCGTGTCTTTAGGAACAAGAAGCTTCCTCGCGCCCGAGAGGTTGAAGAGCACCGATCCAATTCCTCTCCTCTGTTTATGTCTTCCAGTATCATGGTGGTCTGATTATTCACTCAACTATACACTCACCCACTCTCTCTCTCACACACACACACACACACACACACACACCATGACAGCTTTATACTGGAATCTCATTATATGAAAATGACTCTAGTGTTTATCACATGTCACACTGTTATACAAACACTTATGTTGTATAATAATTTATTAATATGCGCAAATATGTGATGTTATAGAATCTTTTTGTGCTTCAGTGAATGTTTTTGTCTTTTGTGAAATGTTTTTCTGTTTCAGCAAATGTTTTTGTGGTTGTTTAATATTTTTGCGTTTCAGTTAATGATTTTGTTTATTTGTTTTTATTTTTGCATTGTTTTGTGAAATATTTTAAATTTCAGGAAATGTTTTTGTGTTTTTATATATATATATATATATATATATATATATATATATATATATATATATATATATATATATATATATATATATATATTTGTGCTTCAGGGAATGTTTTATGTTTTGTGATTTGTTTTGCGTGTGTGTTTCAGGAAATTATTTTTTTGTGGGGTTTTTTGGTGTCTTTTGTAAAATGCTTTAAGCTTAAGAGAAAGTTTTTGTGAGTTTTTAAAAAAAATATTTTTGTGTTTCAGTTAATGATTTTTTATTTTTTACTATTTTTGTGTTTCAGAGAATGTTTTATATGTGTGTGTGCTACAGAGATTTTTTTATGTTTCAGGGAATGTTTTAGAGTTTACATGAATGTTTTGTGTTTTTTGAAATATTTTTGTGTTTCCGTTAATTTTTTTTTGTGTGTGTGTTTCAGTTTTTATTTTTATGTATTTATTTATTATTATTATTATTATTTTTTTTTTACTATTTTTGTGTTTCAGAGAATGTTTATATAATAATTTTTTTGTGCTTCAGAGAATGTTTTTATGGAATGATTTTTTTGTGTTTTGTGAAATGTTATGTTGTGTTAAATGATTTTGTGTTTAAGGGAATGTTTTTGTAGGTTTTTTATGTATATATATATTTGTGTGTGTTTCAGGAAATGTTTTTATGTTTTGAGAAATGTCCTTGTGTTTCATACACACTAAACCCCATGCATGTCTAATCGCAGTTACAAAATTGGAGAGTTGCAACAGGAAGGGCATCTGGCATAAAACCTGTTCCATAACTTGTGGATCAAATGATCTGATGCCTCCACAAATGCAATTAATACAAAATAACTAAACACCACTGCACTCAAAAAACACAAAGCTAAATACCCTTGACCACAACTACACAACTACTTTTGAGAGTTTTAATCTTGTGTTCATGTGGCTTCAATTGTGATGAAAAAGAGGGAAAAGAAGATGAGGGTAGCGGACATGGAGAAAATTCTCTCTCAGATGGAGAGAGAGAGAGAGAGAGAGAGAGAGAGAGAGAAGCTGAGGTTGACCTCACAGGAGGACTAAATTAGGATCAGTGAATACACAGTAGAGACCATGTAACCACAGAGCGCAATCCAGTGTGTTCTTGTGCCAGTCCCAAGTCGGGATAAATGCAGAAGGTTGTGGCAGGAAGGGCATCAAATGATGCAAATCATTGACAGGACTTCCATACCGGATCGGTCGTGGCACGAGTTAACAACGACAGCCGCTGGTGCTGTTGACTTACAGGGTGCCGATGGAAATTGGGCTACTGTTGGTAACAGACGGAGAGGAGGAAGGTGTGTTCGAAAGCAGAGAGAGAAGAGGAAAGGCAAGAGTTTAGGAGTGAAAGTAGGGACCTTGAATGTTGGGACCATGACAGGGAAGGGAAGAGAGTTGGTTGATATGATGCAGAGAAGGAAGGTGGATATCCTGTGTGTCCAGGAGACCAGGTGGAAAGGTAACAAAGCTAGAAGCTTAGGATCAGGGTTCAAATTGTTTTACCATGGTGTGGATAGGAAAAGAAATGGAGTAGGAGTTATTCTGAAAGAGGAGTTTGTAAGGAATGTTCTAGAGGTGAAGAGAGTATCAGACAGGTTGATGAGTCTGAAGCTGGAAATTGAAGGGATAATGTTCAATGTTGTTAGTGATTATGCTCCACAGGTAGGATGTGAGTTAGAAGAGAAGGAGAAATTCTGGAGTAAGTTAGATGAAGTGATGCAGAGCATCCCCAGAGGTGAGAGAGTTGTGATTGGTGCAGACTTCAATGGACATATTGGGGAAGGGAACAGAGGTGATGAAAATGTGATGGGCAGGTTTGTACAGGAATGTAGAAGGACAGATGGTGGTGGACTTTGCAAAGAGGATGGAAATGGCAGTAGTAAATACTTTCTTCCAGAAGAGGCAGGAACATAGGGTGACATATAAGAGTGGAGGCAGAAGCACTCAGGTGGACTACATCTTGGAGGTGGGTCCTCATCAAGGATCGACACTAAGCTCCTTCTTGTTTGCTATGGTGATGGCAAGATGACAGATGAGGTTAGACAGGAGTCTCCATGGACTATGACGTTTGCAGATGACATTGTGCTTTGTAGCGAGAGCAGGAATAGGTGGAGGAAAATCTAGAGAGATGGACGTACGCTCTGGAAAGCAGAGGAATGAAGGAGGAAGACAGAATACATGTGTGTGAATGAGAGGAACCTAAGTGGAATGGTGAGACCACAGGGAGCAGAGGTAAAGAAGGTACAGGACTTTAAATACTTAGGATCAATGTTCCAGAGCAACAGAGAGTGTGGAAAGGAGGTGAAGAGGCGGGTACATGGGTGGAGAAAAGTGTCAGGTGTGTTGTGTGACAAAAGCGAGAGTAAAAGGAAAGGTATTCAAGACTGTGGTGAGACCAGCGATGCTCTTAGAGTCACTGAAGAAAAGACAGGAGGCAGAGCTGAAGATGTTGAGGTTCTCTTTGGGAGATTGTGAGAATATCGGTAAGGATGCTGAGGTTGGAACTGCCAGGCAGGAGGTCTAGAGGAAGACCAAAGAGGAGATTTATGGATGCAGTGAGAGAGGACATGAAGTTAGTTGGAGTGAGCGAAGAGGAAGCAGAGGATAGGGTTAGATGGACGCAGATGATTCACTGTGGCGACCCCTGAAAGGGAACAGCCAAAAGACAAAGAAGAACAAACAGTAGAGATGAGTTGGACAGAGAGAGAGAGAGAGAGAAGCGAGTGATGGCACATTACCCTGTGAGCCCCAATCCTGTTTTTTTTTTCATCACCAACGTCACCAAAGCAATTTGACTTCAAAGCTGCGGATTGCACGGCTCATTACATTGAGACGTCTTTTGGACTCATAAAGAAACCTATAGTTCAAAAGCAGTTGTAATTAACGCAGAGCGAGATGGTGTGGAGATCCTGTTCAGGTCACACAAACCATGAATAAACCTCACACACTGACGACATCTTCTTATGAGATTAGAGTTTTACCGTCTCGGAGCATTGAGCAAGAGAAAGACTGTGTGAGAGGCAGAGAGGAAGAAATGAAGAAACAGAATGGGGGATTTAAACCCCGGGAGAAAACCAAAACGCTGCTTAATTTATTTGTTTGTTCCTGTAAATCCCTGCTGAACATCTCGCCTTGGATACAATTTGTTTTAACAAATATGAATGCAAATGAGATTTTAAAAAGAGTGAGGGGGAAAAAAGAAAAAGAAGAAGCATGGAAGGAGATGACAAGGACATGTGAAAGGAAGGACCAGAGCACACAGGAGGAGAGGAGCAGCAAAATCTCAACAACTCTCTTACTGTATAAGCATTCAAACTTTTCAAAGCTAAATACCCCTTCAACAACAGCATTACCCAAACCAACGATGTGTTTAAAGTACCCGAAGTAACCCATAATTGTGACACAGCATGAACAACCCAACAGTGTGTTTACAGAAACAACCCAGCACGTTTTAGTGTGGCTTTTAAAATTAAATTTTTTACCCTTTTGTTGCCAAGCACGTAGGTGAAGCCACAAAGTCTGATGAAAAAACAAAACCTCTTCTTTAAATTGAGAATGAAATGACACAAATTGGAAAAAGCACTTATCTTTTATAATCATTAAAGCTGTCAGTCATTTCAAAAACTCCCGTATTAAACTAAATCCTTCATTTTCATCACATCTCTGCTGAGAAGCTTTGTGCATAAGTATCATACCTTCAGTTATCTTCTTTTAAAGTATGTCAAGAGCTGTGCATGAACTGTTCGCTTAATTGGCCATGTGAAAATGCAAACAGCATGAAAAATTACGCAAACTTCCATGATCTTGTAAGCGTTACAATATTGAATTCTGATTGGCTAATCACCATTTTTAGTTCAAAAAGGAGTTTTAATATTTTCATGACAAATATTACATAATATACAGAATTATTAATCTAAAGAGGGATCGTGGTTGAAATGTTTTTCATCCTCCCATTACTGTAAATTGAGCCCTGCCCTTATCTACCGTCCTGAACCTCAAATACCCCCTTACTTATTATCTCAACCTCAAATACCCCCTTGCTTATTATCTCAACCTCGACTACCCCCTACCTTATTATCTCAACCTCGAATACCCCCTACCTTATTATCTCAACCTCAAATACCCTCTACCTTATTATCTCAACCTCAAATACCCCCTTGCTTATTATCTCAACCTCGAATACCCCCTACCTTATTATCTCAACCTCGAATACCCCCTACCTTATTATCTCAACCTCAAATACCCTCTACCTTATTATCTCAACCTCGAATACCCCCTACCTTATTATCTCAACCTCAAATACCCTCTACCGTATTATCTCAACCTCGAATACCCCCTACCTTATTATCTCAACCTCAAATACCCTCTACCTTATTATCTCAACCTCGAATACCCCCTTTCCTTATTATCTCAACCTCAAATACCCCCTTCCATACTATCTCAACCTCGAATACCCCCTACCTTATTATCTCAACCTCAAATACCCCCTACCTTATTACCTCAACCTCGAATACCCCCTACCTTATTACCTCAACCTCGAATACCCTCTACCTTATTATCTCAACCTCAAATACCCTCGACCTTATTATCTCAACCTCAAATACCCCCTTCCTTATTATCTCAACCTCAAATACCCCCTTCCTTATTAACTCAACCTCGAATACCCCCTACCTTATTACCTCAACCTCAAATACCCTCTACCTTATTATCTCAACCTCAAATACCCCCTTCCTTATTATCTCAACCTCGAATACCCCCTACCTTATTATCTCAACCTCAAATACCCCCTTCCTTATTATCTCAACCTCGAATACCCCCTACCTTATTATCTCAACCTCGAATACCCTCTACCTTATTATCTCAACCTCGAATACCCCCTACCTTATTATCTCAACCTCAAATACCCCCTACCTTATTATCTCAACCTCGAATACCCCCTACCTTATTATCTCAACCTCAAATACCCTCTACCTTATTATCTCAACCTCAAATACCCCTTTCCTTATTATCTCAACCTCAAATACCCCCTTCCTTACTATCTCAACCTCGAATACCCCCTACCTTATTATCTCAACCTCAAATACCCTCTACCTTATTATCTCAACCTCAAATACCCTCTACCTTATTATCTCAACCTCAAATACCCCCTACCTTATTATCTCAATCTCAAATACCCTCTACCTTATTATCTCAACCTCAAATACCCCCTTCCTTATTATCTCAACCTCAAATACCCCCTTCCTTATTATCTCAACCTCGAATACCCCCTACCTTATTACCTCAACCTCAAATACCCTCTACCTTATTATCTCAACCTCAAATACCCCCTTCCTTATTATCTCAACCTCGAATACCCCCTACCTTATTATCTCAACCTCAAATACCCCCTTCCTTATTATCTCAACCTCGAATACCCCCTACCTTATTATCTCAACCTCAAATACCCTCTACCTTATTATCTCAACCTCGAATACCCCCTACCTTATTATCTCAACCTCAAATACCCTCTACCTTATTATCTCAACCTCAAATACCCCCCTTCCTTATTATCTCAACCTCAAATACCCCCTTCCTTATTATCTCAACCTCGAATACCCCCTACCTTATTACCTCAAATACCCTCTACCTTATTATCTCAACCTCGAATACCCCCCTTCCTTATTATCTCAACCTCAAATACCCCCTTCCTTATTATCTCAACCTCGAATACCCCCTACCTTATTACCTCAACCTCAAATACCCTCTACCTTATTATCTCAACCTCAAATACCCTCTACCTTATTATCTCAACCTCAAATACCCCCTACCTTATTACCTCAACCTCAAATACCCCCTTCCTTATTATCTCAAACTCGAATACCCCCTACCTTATTACCTCAACCTCAAATACCCTCTACCTTATTATCTCAACCTCAAATACCCCCTTCCTCATTATCTCAACCTCGAATACCCCCTACCTTATTATCTCAACCTCAAATACCCCCTTCCTTATTATCTGAACCTCGAATACCCCCTACCTTATTATCTCAACCTCAAATGCCCTCTACCTTATTATCTCAACCTCGAATACCCCATACCTTATTATCTCAACCTCAAATACCCTCTACCTTATTATCTCAACCTCAAATACCCCCCTTCCTTATTATCTCAACCTCAAATACCCCCTTCCTTATTATCTCAACCTCAAATACCCCCTTCCTTATTACCTCAAATACCCTCTACCTTATTATCTCAACCTCGAATACCCCCCTTCCTTATTATCTCAACCTCAAATATCCCCTTCCTTATTATCTCAACCTCGAATACCCCCTACCTTATTACCTCAAATACCCTCTACCTTATTATCTCAACCTCGAATACCCCCCTTCCTTATTATCTCAACCTCAAATACCCCCTTCCTTATTATCTCAACCTCGAATACCCCCTACCTTATTACCTCAACCTCAAATACCCTCTACCTTATTATCTCAACCTCAAATACCCTCTACCTTATTATCTCAACCTCAAATACCCCCTACCTTATTACCTCAACCTCAAATACCCCCTTCCTTATTATCTCAACCTCGAATACCCCCTACCTTATTACCTCAACCTCAAATACCCTCTACCTTATTATCTCAACCTCAAATACCCCCTTCCTTATTATCTCAACCTCGAATACCCCCTACCTTATTATCTCAACCTCAAATATCCCCTTCCTTATTATCTGAACCTCGAATACCCCCTACCTTATTATCTCAACCTCAAATACCCTCTACCTTATTATCTCAACCTCGAATACCCCCTACCTTATTATCTCAACCTCAAATACCCTCTACCTTATTATCTCAACCTCAAATACCCCCCTTCCTTATTATCTCAACCTCAAATACCCCCTTCCTTATTATCTCAACCTCGAATACCCCCTACCTTATTACCTCAAATACCCTCTACCTTATTATCTCAACCTCGAATACCCCCCTTCCTTATTATCTCAACCTCAAATACCCCCTTCCTTATTATCTCAACCTCGAATACCCCCTACCTTATTACCTCAACCTCAAATACCCTCTACCTTATTATCTCAACCTCAAATACCCTCTACCTTATTATCTCAACCTCAAATACCCCCTTCCTTATTATCTCAACCTCAAATACCCCCTTCCTCATTATCTCAACCTCAAATACCCTCTACCTTATTATCCCAACCTCAAATACCCCCTTCCCTATTATCTCAGGCTGATATACATCATTCCTAACTACCTCATCCTCAAATACCTTATACCTAATTCCCTCAACCACACACCTTATCTCAGCCGCAAATACCCCATATCTAAGTACTTCAGCCACAATTACCAAATAACTAACAACATAATCTAAAAATATCCCATACCTAATTATCTCAGCAACAAACGTAATTACCCCTCCCCTGTAATTATAAACACCCTCTCTTAAAACGATCCCAGGTACAAATAGACTGTAATAGCCATAACACCACCAACATAACTAACCACCGTAACTACTATTAATACCCCCTCATGGCCACATTTTTCGAGGCCAAATGTATCAAAATAAACGTGAACACTTTCATCTTTTAGTGTTTGACAGTTTGAGTGTTTAATGACTCCGTGTTTCTGACTTTGTGTGTGTGTGTGTGTGTGTGTGTGATGATTATTGTAGACGTATTTACATAAAGGGGGCAGATGAGGCCACCCGACCCCCAACATGAGGCCAAGTGTTCATCACATATTCCAGGAAATCCTTTTAATCTCTTTATCCATGACAAACTGAAACACTGCACATCGCTTCATACGGATGTTCATCTGTCGGCTTTCCAAACGGTTTACCGCCGTCGTGATTCTGGTCTTTTCATCCTTCACTCAATTGCGTATTTCCTTTATTTCCGTTAAAATCCCTCTTTATCCTTCTTGCTCGTCTCATTTTCGCCTGCCTCTCATTTTATTTCAAAATATCTCTCAAAACAGAGTTTATCCTGTGTTCAGCCTCAGGTGCTTTCTGATTGGCTGACAGCAGATGCATGATGTTATGATATGTTGATGCGTTTTTTTTCCCCCTAATATATTTTTTTATGTTTGTGCTCCTGAAGATATGTTGCAGACTCTTTCACTGATTACACATATCGTCTTTCATAAATCGGAGTTTCTATAGAAGCCATTATGTAAAGTCAATCTATTTTTCTGACCATTCACAAATCTGGAATTCTGTACCAGGGTAATGTATGGCCCCGCCTCCTGGTGCTGATTGGTTGGATGTTGGTAGTGTGAGGTGATGTTTAATTAAAGCTTCAGAAATATTGCAGTAAAAAAATTAAAAAAAAAGAGTGAAAGAAAAAAGGAAGACATTTTTTTTAAAGAAATAAATCAGATAAACTGATTAAAAAATTGCTGACTCAGGCTTCGAGGAGCAACTCAGTACCTTTTATTAAAACAGGAAAAGGCAGACAGTCTGAAATGTAAACGAGAGTTTGTGTTATTATACGATTGTGTTAATATTTAAATTATGTTCATTAGAATATGACTCTGACTGACTGTGTGGTTTATATGGGCCTCATAAACACATCTCAGTTTTAATGCGCACTGTAATTTGACAGTTTTCACACCGTGACTGCTGACTAAAGCTTTTACAAAAGCAATAATATTATTTATTGTTTTTCCCAGATAGAAATGTATCTTCATGGTGGGAATTTCCTCTCTGAGAGAGATCTGCTTTCTGCTGATGGTGCAACAACACCTGTGTGTGTGTGTGTGTGTGTGTGTGTGTGTGTGTGTGTGTGTGTGTGTGTGTGTGTGTTGGGACCAGCTGCACTCTTTATTCCTGTGCTCCTCTCCTCTTCCTCCTTGATGGTTTTACTCCAACCGTGACTATCAGACCCCAAACAGAGGCACTGTGGATTAGGAGGACGCAGCCTCAGTGTGTGTGTGTGTGTCTGAAGTATGCAGACACTGCCCCCTGTTGGTGATTCAAAAGCACTACAAAGTGAGTCACTAGTGAGTCACGTGATCCATATGAGTCACTGACTAATTGACTCAAGGCATGGCCAGTGGATGCAGATGTAGGTGTTAATTGGAAAAGGCCTGTGTGTGTGTGTGTGTGTGTGTGTGTGTGTGTGTTGTGAGGTGGTCGTGTGTCGATGATCATGGCGCCACCTGCTGTCCAGGCACTGATATAACTGATTCATCTCACATCTGACTCTGGAACAGCAAACCAGCTTTCGTTCTTTCTCCATCCATCCATCTTGAACCGCTTATCTAAAGTCGGGTCATGGGGGTAGCAGTTCCAGCAGGGATCCCCAAACTTCCCTTTCCCCAGCCACCTCAGCTAATTCTGATGGGGAATCCCGAGGCGTTCCCAGGCCAGTGTGGAGATATAATCTCTCCATCTAGTCCTTGGTCTGTCCAGTGGTCTCCTGCCTGCTGAACGTGCCGAGAACTCCTCTCTAGGGTCAGAACTCACTTTTTAAATGATATCTTTACATTTCATACATTGGAGGACCCGAATTCAGTCTTAAAATTTTCTGTCTTGTCTGTCTGTCCAGCCAAGTTCTGTCACAGCATCACATAAAACTTCAGAAAACCAGAATTTTCTGAAACTTTGGCAGTACTTAGGCATTTGCTTGAAGTTAAACCTGTAAATTAAATGAAATAAAAATTTTAAGTACAGTAGATGGAAGTTAAGAGCAGTTATGTACCGAATTATAACTCGCATCAAACTGTGGGCGCGTCTTAAATTGACCACTGGACAGAATTTCTGGATCTTTTGCAGGACATAAGCTACGTTTACACTGTCAGGGAATTGTGACCCAATTCCGATTTTTTGCTCATATGTGACACATATCGGATATGTTCTATGTCCGCGTAAACAGGAACAAAACACATGCATTCCGATATTTCGAGATCAGTTTCAGGCCTCCTTCATATGTGGAAATAAATCAGATACATGCTAATGTGATTGTCGTGTAAACAGACAGATGGGATTTCCTGAGTCGTTGTGTTCTGTACCTCATTAAAACTGCGACTTCTTCGCTGTTTAATGACATAATGTTATTCTCCAGTGGAAGCGCGTGTGGAATGATAACATCGCAGGTGACATGGAAGAGGAAAAGCACCCCCCCACACACACCGCCTTGTGTTAATACTTATTTAGGCTAAATAACATAAAGAAATCAGTATTTGGTGAATGAAGCATGTGCACAGGCTGCAATTATGGTGTTTTTCCTCCTCCTCCTCCGTTTTAAAAGCATGGAGACGTTTCGCAAACTTTGCAGAGCGTTACGCATATTTTGTCTTCGTCAATCTTGGCTAGTGTGTAGCGCAAGAACCTCCCTTTACGTATGCGCGATGTTTCAGATGGTATGGCGAGTGTAAACACGTGTATCTCATATGAGTCATAGTTGAAAGAACGTGTAAACAGACGGTCAAAAAAAATCAGACATAAGCAACAAATCAGAATTGGGCATCGAGACCTGCAGTGTAAACGAGGCTTTAATGTTTAATGTTATTAACAGTTACAGTATGTGTCGGATTTAATAATCTAGTTTAAAATAATCTACTAATGCGCTGCTGTCTCAATGTAAACAAACACCTGCAGCAATAGATATTAATTAGAAAAGATAAAGTGAATATTTTGACTGGGATTAGTTGATATTTTCGCTTTGTCTGAAATAACAGCGCTGAAGTGGTATAAGTGAATTTTAACACGCTGGAGTCGTTTTAAGACAAAACTTCATCTTTATCTGATCTACTTTTTCCATTTCTCATCTGTGATTCTCTCTCCGATTACCGAACAGGGAGTGTATTTGTCTGAGCACCAAAGAAGGACAACTTAGTGTAAACAAGGCGTCAGATACTCAACCTTACAGAATGTTATTTCTCTATATTAATAAGTTAGACAGAGAGTTCTGCTGTACAGAAACACACACGGACACGTACGTGGACTTCAACCTCAAATAATAATGATATCACTGATTACATTAAATATCAGCACATTATTTTTAGATTTAACATTTTAACTCTTTCTACAAACTTTTTAATTGTCAACAACTTAATTAAGCGACTATAACTAGCAAATCTGCCTAAAGCACACAAATTACAGCATAATGTTCATGAGTTCTACTAAGTGTATATTCAAATGGAATCATTGCGTGTGTGTGTGTGTGTGTGTGTGTGTGTATCGGTAAATCACTGTGCGTGTCTGATTGATTTCTGAGAGCAGTGAGACAGCTGGATTTCTTTCCGAGACGCTCATTAATCCTGTTCACACTCCGTCATTTCCATATTTAAAATCAAACAGCGAGCTAACGAGCTAAACACTGAGCATGCTAACACACACACACTGCTTCCCAAAACATCTCTACATCTTCTCCATTTTACCTCTATTCTCTCAACCTTCACCATCTCCTCCGTCTTTTTCGTCTTACACATCTTCTACATCCTCTGTCTTCTTTATTCTCACTACCGTCTACATCTCCAGCTCCATCTCCATCTCCATCTATACCTACATCTCCATCTCCATCTATACCTACATCTACATCTCCATCTATACCTACATCTCCATCTCCATCTATACCTACATCTACATCTCCATCTCCATCTATACCTACATCTCCATCTCCATCTATACCTACATCTCCATCTCCATCTATACCTACATCTACATCTACATCTATACCTACATCTACATCTCCATCTCCATCTATACCTACATCTACATCTCCATCCCCATCTATACCTACATCTCCATCTCCATCTATACCTACATCTCCATCCCCATCTATACCTACATCTCCATCTCCATCTATACCTACATCTCCATCTCCATCTATACCTACATCTACATCTACATCTATACCTACATCTACATCTCCATCTCCATCTATACCTACATCTACATCTCCATCCCCATCTATACCTACATCTCCATCTCCATCTATACCTACATCTCCATCCCCATCTATACCTACATCTCCATCTCCATCTATACCTACATCTACATCTCCATCTCCATCTATACCTACATCTACATCTCCATCTATACCTACATCTCCATCTCCATCTATACCTACATCTACATCTCCATCTCCATCTATACCTACATCTACATCTCCATCTCCATCTATACCTACATCTCCATCTCCATCTCCATCTATACCTACATCTACATCTCCATCCCCATCTATACCTACATCTACATCTCCATCCTCTCTCTCCTCTTTACTTTAGTTTTCTCACACTGAACACCGGAGTGCAAAAGTTGACATTGTTAATGTATTTTGTTTGTTTTTTTTTATTTGGATTTTTTAAATTGTAAACATTACACTGAACCACTGTGTGTGTTTGTGTGTGTCAGGATTGAATGGTGTTGGGATTTGCAGTAGCAGCACTACTCCAGCAGAGGAAGATATTTCTTCATTTATTCTCTCTCTCTCTCACGTTCTTTTCCATATTTTCTTTTTTCCTTCCTCTAGATCCTGTCTTTTCCTTTTTTCTTTTCTTTTTCAGTGGACTCAGTGACCCCCCCCCCCCCCCCCTCATTAATTTCTTTACTCTGCTGCTGTAGTTAACACTAATCATTTTTACAGCTGCAGAGAAATTTCTTCCTGAACGTTATAATAAAAAGGCAGTAAAACAGTTACTGTTATTTGTCAGAGAGAGAGAGAGAAGAAAGAAAGAAAGAAAGCATAAGAGGAGGAGAGAGTCACTGACATGACCCTGGTGAAGGACATTTTTAAAAAATCTTGTCTTGAGCTTGTCTCATCCTCAGTCTCCACTACTGTACTTTCTCATTGTCTCTCTCTCTCAGTCTCTGCCTCTCTTTGAGTCTCTGCCTCAGTATCTGCCCTGACTCTGTATATAACTGCCCCCCCCTCCTCCTCCTCCCCCCCTCCTTTACACAGAGCCGAAAAGTGTAGAAGAAGAGCAGCACGTCTTCTGTGTCCAGTGTGTATAGTTCTGTATCTGTACTAACACCTGAGTGTGTGTGTGTGTGTGTGTGTGTGTTGTGATGTCCGTACTTTTACGGAATGTAGATCTAAAGAACAGAGCTGCTGATGCGTTAAACACACACACACACACACACACACAGACACACGCGCGCACAGACACACACGCGCACAGGCGCACGCACGCACCCGCACAAACGTATACACGCACACACGCGCGCGCGCAATCTCTCTCTCACACACACACACACGCGCCGTGCTCGCGCACGCACGCACACACAGTGTCCCTCTCTCTCTCAGGCGCGCGCGGCTCGGCTCGGCTTCTTCTTATTAGCGCTTCATCTGCGGGTCTCCGCCATCAGCAGCCTGCGGGGGTCCGAGAGAGAGAGAGAGAGAGAGAGAGGAGGAGGAGGAGGAGGAGAGGATTCTGTCTGTCTGTCCGGGTTTTTCTGTTGTTTTTTGAATTTTTTTTTTTTTTGACGGAGCGTGGAAACAGCGCGCGCTAAAGACGCACGGAATGATGGAATAAAACATCGGCGCGCGCCGAGCACCGGGAGGTAAGCGCTGCACAAAACGGCGCTCTGTGTGCGTGTGTGTGTGTGTGTGTAAGTGTGCGTAAGTGCGTGTGTGTGTTTCTCCGTCATACAACGTTAGTGTATCATCGACCTCGTCTCGCGCACCTTTGCCTCATTAAGGATTAAGGACACAATGTTGCTTCTGATGTTGCTTTTTGAAGCGCCGCACGCGCGCACGTTAACGCATCGTGTAATGCGTGTTATCAGGTCGGCTCACATCAAAGCGGTGTGACATCACGACCTGAATCATGAGACGTGATTGATAGGATTTCTGCCTGGCAACGCAAACAGCGTCCCTGTCCTCCTCTTATTTTGCACCTGATGATGATGATGATGATGGTGATGATGACACTGAAGGTGATGCACCTTCAAATCCTCATCCTCATATCATTCTCTCACTGCACCTCCATGTCATTTGGGTGAAATAGGACATGAGCAATAATACCAAATACCCCCCCCCCTTCCACACACACACACACACACACACACACACACACACACACACACACACACACACACACAGAGTGAGAGAGAGAGAGCAGGATGAGGGATGATGCAGACGTGGTGATGTGCTCCACATTTACATGCTGGTCCGGTCTGGTGAGCCGGTACTCCGTCAAAGGCGGGATTCATGTCGGTGCACAAGGCGAGCTCTGTTTCAGTGCACACTCTAGTGTAGTGCTCCAATTATCACCTTGGTGAAGTGTTCACTACTCAGCGACGCTGCGTCCTGTTCACCACAGCCACCTCTCTCTCCTTCTCCCTCTCTCTCTCTCTCTCTCTACCCTGCTCTGCTGCTTCTGCTGCTTCACTCCTGAGATCCCTGCCGTCTTCCCGTAAACAGGTAGAAGTTGATGGAATTGTGCAGCTGGAATATCGATAATACTGAGATCGTGCACTTGCATTCTGAATGATCGATCCGTTCAGTTGGCAGCATCCTACTGTACAGAGAATAGGAATATTTAGATGAGCACTAATAATATATTTTAGCCAGTGTTCTTTTTTTAAACTCCAGCCCAACACTGTATTTCTCTACAATCCGGTCTGAAGTTCAGCGAAAGAAACGATTTTATTTATAGAGCCATCTCTCCATATCACCCACGCTGAGAGCACGGCGGCATTTTCTGCTGGTGGGGGGGAGGGAGGAATTTTGGGGGTCTGAAAAATGTTTTAAAAACATGGTGAAAAACAAATTTGACTTTTTCAGTGATCGTTGTGCGTGGTTTTCATCTTTTTCATCTCGATTTATCATGATTAAATTAAAAATCTTCCCGAGGAAGGGAATAATAAAGGATGCTCGAAGGCCCACTTTTGACTCACAACAGCACAAGTAATTTCTCATAACAATATTTTTTAATCTTTCAGGAACGTACCCAAAGCAAGCTTGTGGACAGACATATCGTGGTATAAGACAAATCAAATATAAATTTAATCATTTCCAGGAACAGAATGGTAGAAATGACTTACAATAATAAATAAATCAGAATTTTAAGTCATGCCCTCTTCCTGTGATACTGTAGGAGATTGTGTTACACCCCTATTCGTCTACTACTTGGTGTCTTCCAAACATTATAGTGAAACTATGCATAAAGCACGCAGTGTCTACTGATTGTCTACAAATTAAAAATGATTAGTTAGCTAGATTTCTAAAAAAAATAAATAAATAATCACCACTACCACCTTCAACCTCCAGGCTAAAAGTGGGACTTTTTTTCCAGGGTCGAGGGTTCGATTCCCGTCTCGGGTCTGTGTGCGTGGAGTTTGGCGTTGCCTGTAATGTGTGTGAATGAGTGTGTGGTGTGTGCATGTGTGCCCTGTGATGGATTGGCAGGGTGGACCCCGCCTCATGCCCGAAGTCTCCAGGTGTAGACTCTAGGCCCCCTGTGACTCTGTATACAGGATAAAGCGGTATAGAAGATGAATGAATGAATAAATAATATTTGGTGCATATTCATCCACCACTGACCCCTAGAGTGGTTTCTTTATCTTCAAAGTAAGAAACTCAAAGTTTTTCACTTTTTCAAGCTTCAATTAAACTTTAATCGACTTTCTTTGTGCATGTTTTGGGTTAAAAAAAACTCTTATTCACAGTCAATTCTGTAGCATGTGAATGAAGCATAAAAGTTCTGATCTTTGTTCCTTTATCTTACCTTTTTTTTTTTTTTTTTTTAAAGTATACTGGGAGCTTAAATCTGAAAAAAAGTCGTGTTCATCTTAGCTTCTGTGCCTGTCTGAGAGTGTGTGTATGTGTGCGGTGTGTGCAGTGTGTGTGTGTGTGTGTGTGTGTGGTGTATTATCAAGAGTATGAAAAGTGAAGCCACAATTCAGGGGCCTCAAACACAGGAAATGCAGAGGATTTTTTTTCATCTCCTTTCATTTTCTCAGATGGGGGAAAAGAAGTCACACTTTTAGCTTGTCAGTAAGCTAGCTGATTAGCATGCTAAGCCTGTAAACCTCTCTATAGACCTCTACGCTCTTCCTTTAGCTACTAGAACTACTCCGCTAGCCCATTAGCTACATTAAGTAGACTTCTAGTTAATTAGCAAGCTAGCTTCACAGGATCATGTATGAAAAAATACTTTGACACATAGTAGTGAGCTAGTTATCTATCATGCTAGGTAGTTCAGTCACGAGGTGATGCTACGCTGCAAGCTGGATACATTAATTAGCAGACTGGGTTCTTAGCAAGCTACTTGCCAAACTACTATGGCTGAAAATATCCTGTTGTGCTGTTAGTAAAAAGAGGAATAAGTGAAGTTAGCATGCTAGCGTTGGACTCATGATCGGAAGGTCCCAAGCTCAAACCCCCCACCATCAAGTTGCAACTGTTGGGCCGTTGAGCAAGGCCCTCAACCCTCAACTGTTCAGATATATAAAGAGATGAAAACGTAAGTAATTCTGGATAAGGGCGTCGGCCAAATGCTGTAAGGTAAATGTATGTATCAGGAAGAACGCACTTCCTGCTTCACACTCCTCTCATTGTAATCAGAGTGGACACTTTTTGGGAACCCATGAAGGTCAAACTGGCGGCACAGTTGCTTAGAGGTTAGCACTGTGGCTCCACACCTCCAGGGTCCTGGTTCGGTTAATTCCTCAGGTCTCTGTGCATGGATTTTGCACATTCTCTCCGTTCTTTGTGGGTTTTCTTCCTCTGGTTTCCTCCCACAGACCAAAGACATTCACATTAGGCTAATTAGCGTTTCCAAATTGCCCGGAGTGTGTGAATGCTCGTGTGAATGTTGACCGGAGGCCCTACCGCGGTCGTAAAAATGGGAATAAATGGTCACCTTTGGACTACAGAGGTTCCTAGATGGATGGAAAGGTCAAAACGGTTACTTAATTACTGTAGCATGACATCTACTTAGCGTCTGCTGTCCGTTCTGTGCTGCGGTAGTAGATGAGTAGATGACTTACTCACTACACAGGTGTATATTTAAATCACTACAGTCTTGCAATAACATTAGGCCTTAATTGAATTAATGAATTAATTAATGAGTTTTCCCCCCCCTCCCGAAAATGGCTCCATGGGGCTGAAGAGTTTGCGATGCAGATGGAGCAAAACGAAAGAGCACGGATGAGCCCGGCTCCTCGAGAGATAAATAATGCAGAGGGATGCAGCGTTAGCTTTGTGCAGAAACGCTATGCATTCCTTCTGAGCTGTGTTGCATATGCGTGTGTGTGTTGTCTTGGGGAAACTCTTGCATGGACTGCAGGATGATTAAAGTTTAACGTGTTGCGAGAGGAAGGAACGCAGAGCCACGAGATTTTTCTCTCTGCACTGATTTGGGGAAAGAAGGATTAACAAGAAGTTAATTCTTTTAAAAACAACAAAAACAAGGCAGCCATTTTGTGAAAAGTTCTGTGACTGTGAACACCTTCCAGTAAGAGGTTGGAGAAGTCAAATGTTTGGACGGTTTGTATTTCATCAGCCCTTGCAGATTGCAGAATGATGCCGTATCTGATCCAAGCACTAAAAATGTGGGATATGGCATTTATAAACTGCCCTCTAATTAATCAGACCACACCTCATTCCCTGACCTACGACTGTAACCAACAGAACCTCAAATCCCCTCTGAAATGCGCTCAGCTGAGTAACTTTTCACATTAGTAATATTGTTCCGTACCCGAGGACACTTGGATCCCCACACACTCCGATACAGCAGAAGACAGTAGTGGGAGTACACCGGACTCGACGGTCATGCTAATATAACTAATAATGTTGAACTTTTGTAGACAATGGCAATGTAACTCTGCGTTACTACGCTATCAGTGCGAGTGTGAAGTTCAGAAGATGAGATCGGCACGCGCTGAGCGCATACGAAGATTTAAGAAGAGACACGAAGAGGCAGATGATGTCTTCTGGCTTCTGGTGCCTAGGGTTCACGTTTAATTCAAACACTGCACCAAGCTCGAGACTATGGAAACTAGAGGCAGGATTCTCGGATTTGTGCCTGTGCATGATGCAAGGGGAGCAAGTCCACTCAGACATCAGGGGCAAATGTGCTGTATACAGGTCTGTGCCTAAGGTGTTAGTGTTAAGGTGTACAGTACATTCCCTCCTGAAATGGTGCAGTAACCAATCAGATCATAGATCTAGTTCAAAATGACTTCAGACTTTTGTTTCCTCTCAAAGTACAACTGTAATCCGTCAATCTATTTTTGAATGACATTTTTTGACAAAAGGCGAATTTTGCATAACAGGTCCTTTTTAAAACTACGTCATATAGACATTTAAAATATCACTTGTTTAATGCTATATTCAATTGATACATTTTTATTCATTCACTTAAAGGGTGCCAATAATTCCTGAATCATCACACACAACCTTACCGTGTTTATACGTAGATCTCTCCTGCAGTGGATTGGATTTATTTCACAGTGAATTAAAGTGAATAATGTGCGTCCTCATGTGAACTTGGTACACATACGGGATGTTCAAACGCGCACTATTTATAACGCCTGCTACGCCGTTAGCTGTTAATGTTTCCCGTTGCGCGATGGGGAGCGTGCGCTACTTTAGGTGAAGTTACGGTATCACAATGCATTTTAGGAAACTGACCTCAGCATACTGATCACGTTATATGATTGTAGATGACTTTAAAGTCTTTTATGTGGTTTAAAAGCTTATCAGAGTACGTGGGAAAAAATTCCATCTGAAGTACATGATGTGATTAATTCATAAAGCCCGTACAGGAGTGTGTAGTTTCCGGGTGAAGCGGTGGTGTAGTCCTGAACTCACTGTGGTATGCGTAAGTCTTTCATTTTAAAAAGTTTCTTCATACACACACACACACACACACACACACGCAGACACACATACAAAATAGCTTCTACTAATGCTATAACGTAATTTCCGTGCTGTTATCCTACACCTTGAGCCGACCACCGCTTAGTTTTCCCCTCCTGTGCTGCATTAGGTGATGAGATCAGAAGGATATTACATTATTTAGACGGATGCATTAGCAGCGCTTAATGCCAGCCGCATGGTTTATGATGGTGCCCAGGTCTGACCATTCTTCCTATACCATTTCCTGCCAATAAGGTACCTGTTTGACGCTAATTGAGTCTAAATGTCATATGCAGATGATGGAAAGTTCGAGTGCACTTCCAAGTCCTGAAAAAAGAAAATCCCTATATGAAGTTTGAATAACTCTAATCATTTAGCGATGGTTGTCCAGCTACTTGGATTCATTCTGTCTTCTATAGGGATGGGAAGATCATCCAATTCGTATTGATGCACGACATGTATGCATCGGAAGAGCAGCCAGGAATCGATAACGTTTTGGGAAGAAATTGAGATTCATCGGTTATTACGTTTGCAACGATAAGATACAATCTGTTTGATTTTTAGACGTTTTATGCATTTATTTAGAAATGTGACTGACCCAATGATTTAATAGTTTGATATTTTTATTCCTCCTACACTGTTGTACGTACACCATGGCTGAGCACAACATGGTTAGTGAACTACAAATCAAACTACAGGATTTAGCAGAGAGACAGGAAGCCTGACAAGTCACATCGAAGATCAACCTTATAACCAAAATTAAGTTCACAAATCCTGTGCTTGAGTAAAAGTATAGACTCCCTTAAGGAGACAATACTCAAGTAAAAGTAGAAGAAAGAACAGAAGGACTTACCTTATGTATGAAAAAGTACAGGACTTGAATTCACTCACAGAACCTTTTTACATAGTAAAGAATCTCTCTCTTTGTGTTTTTGTTTCTAAATTGAGAAACTGCTGTTTCTTTTAGTCTGAAACCAGCTTCTGATTTCACACACCTGTTATTAGACGTGTCTCGAAAGAAAGTCAAGTCATGCGCTTCAGTTATTACACACCACTGTGGTTGGGTAACGTACTGTAACACCTTGCAGAAAATTAATTAAGTAAAAGTACAGACATTTGCAGTGCTATGTAGTGGAGTAGAAGTAAAAAAAAAAAAAAGACAGTAAAATACAGATACGTGATTTATGTACTTAAGTACAGAAACAAAGTAAATGTACTCGGTTACCTTCCACTTCTGCTTATAACTCATAAAGCAGCGACACTGTGTGACCGTGGAGGCAGTGCCTCTGTATCCCACGGGTTCGGGGTCACCTCCTCCTACTGCCATGAAGGGTGTTGAACAAAGTACTACAAGTTTACTCCCTTAACTTTTGGCTGCTCGCAAGTGAGTTAAGAACAAAAAGTGTTTGATATTTTTCATGTTGTACAGTACAGTACTTAATTGTTGGTGTTAACCTTAAAATTGCATATCATCATTCCTTTGCATGAAGTCACGTTGCGTCACATCGAATTGCTCTGTGTTGAATCAGATTGTGTTGAATCTCACGGAGCCCTGATTGGGGTGTGAATCATATCCTATCACATTGGTAATTGCTGCATCTTTATCTTTATATGTATCAGATTGCTGACAATGTATCGACATACAGTCATGTTCAAAGATTAGTATCCCCTCTTTTAAGTCAGTTTTTTTGTGTAAAGACAATTTAAAAAATCAACTGGTCATAGCGGGTCTAGGTATTAGACAAATACAACCTCAGACAGACATCAACAACATATAACAACATATAAATTCTTTTTTATTTATTTAACAAAAAGAAGCGAAAAAAGGAAACGGAACATGTGCAAAACTATGTAGAAGTTACTGCTTCCACTGGAATGAAGAGGGCAAGTTGCAGCCAGGTGCTGCTAATCATCAGCCAATGATTAATTGATCATCAGCAGGTGTGGCCGAGTCAAAACCCCAGACCTTAATCCAATTGAAATGATGTGGCCGGACCTGAAGAGAGCTGTGCATAAGCGAATTCCCAAAAAACCTCAATCAACTGAAACGATGCTGGAAAGAAGGACAGACCAAAATTCCTCCCCAACAATGTGAGATCATACAGGAAATGATTTCATAATGGCACAATGAAAAAAGTTTTTGCGTTCATCTGAGGTTGTACAGTATTTACCCAATACTGAGATGATACTAACTTTTGAACATGACTGTACATGACTGTTGTATTGGCCTCACCAGAGATGCCCAAATCTAGTTTTCAAGAGCTGTCAGGCAGATACAAAAGAGAGATCACTGGAACTCCATCATGATGTTGTAGTCGTAAAATCTAAGGTTGTGTTTTTATGATGAGCTTCAACTTTCAGACTTCGGGGTGTGAGAGTAAAATAATACTCATTGAGGCTGAAATGAAGACAGATGGGAATAAACATAAATGTCTTCTCTTTTTTTTTATTACCACTGAGAAAGAAGCATGACGTCTTTTTAAAAACACACACACACACACACACACACACACACACACACACACACACACACACACACACTTCCACACTCTGAATTTGCACGAATCTCTTAGGAGGACCTAAAGGCAGCGTCAGACGTTATTTGTTTCTATTAAAGTGGAAGCAAATATAAAATTCAGGAAATGTACATTTAAATATTTTTAAGGAAAGGAAAATGCTAATGCTAGTGTGATGGTCACAAGAGCCACTGAAAATATCAACAACAACAACAACAAGGACAATAACATGGAGATACAGTAGCCTGGTAATATATAGCTAGCTAGTCAACTTAAGTTTATTTACAAACGTTAATAATAGTTTTATCTTTCATACAGTATGTTTTAAAAAATCTGCATATTTTAACATCACAACATGTAGACCGAGAGCTCTGACATTATACCATTTAGTAATCACACAAGTTCTGCTGATGTTCTTTCTACTTTTCAGGTTGCGGTTCTTTAAAAAGAATTCAATTGAAAATATCTCAATACTGCAAATGTTCAAACTGGTACATATAATGATAAGAACAACTCAAACAAAACGTTCCATGTAGCGGTAAACGTCAGATCAGCTCTTCAGTGCCCCCTACTGGTCCAGACTTTAGTCCTGTCTTTCCCTGTTCAGAGCTTTTTTATGAGTTTGGATCTATCAGTCTTATGCCAGCATTAAATTAACACTAGCACAGACACACACACACACACACACACACACACACACACGTCTCTACCTTGCTGTCACTAAAATAACACAGCTGCTGTAAATGTAGATGCAAAAAAATTAGCTTTCCGAAGCGCTACATTCTCTCGTTAGTTGGTCGAGATGAGACATTAAGACATTAAGATTTAAAAGAAGATTTCAGTGACTGAGATGAAATCCAGTGTTTTAAATTTTTTATACTCGTTCGTTTACCATAATTTAATGCTAAATATTTTTTTTTTTTAAATAATATTTTTTTTAGTCAAAATGAATCTTTTTTAACTGCTTTGTCCACACGTCTGTGGTAAGTTTTGTCCTTCTAGACACCATCGTCTCCTTTCCAGTTTCGCTGAATGTTAGCTATCTTGCTAAACCACTAAATCAGTTTTTTAGCCTCAGCTTTGCTTTTAGCTTCTAATTGGTGTCTTGGTGCGGTTGACTAGTTGCCTAGCAACAGAGCTCTCACCATTTTAAAGTAATGTATTTTGAAATAATTAGGATTAAAGAGAGAAGAGTTTGATAAAAACTGATTTGTTTGTTTTTTTGAGAGCGAGAGAGAGCGAGAGACTTGACTTTCTCGTCTAATCATCAGAGTGTGTTAAACTGGAAATTGTGATATTTTAAACTTTGGTTATTTCATGTGCATTTCATGAGGCTGCATGTGTGACAGTGTGAGTCCACACACACACACATACACACACACACACACACACACACACACAGGAACACAAGAACTGCAGGTAATGAATCGTCTGCTTGAACTTAACAGCTCTCACACATCAAAAGCTGCTCGTCAGCAGGGGCGCAGAAACACCGGCCCCCGAACACACCTCGTTTCCATCCGCTAATGAGCTCCCTCAAGTCCTGGGGAACTCCCTTACACCTTTACCTGTCTCACCGAGATGTGTGTGAGACCCTAAACTGGACACGGACACTGAATAAATACACACCATTTCGTCTCTGCTACACTAAAAGCATGACATTTTTACCCAACAATGTTTAATCTGTAGATTTTTTCTTTCTTTTCACTTCTTTATTCAACACAACTTAGAGTAAAGACCTCAACATTTCAGTCTCCGGTTAAGACCAGACCATATGAGATACCATAAAACCATGTGCAGTTCTTTTGATTCGAGCTGAGACTTACAGTGGAACCTCAAATTACGAGCATAATTCATTCTGGAAACGGGCTCGTATTCCAAAACACTTGTAAACCAAATTTAATTTTCCCAATAAGAAATAATGGAAAATTAAATTATTCGTTCTACAGCCCAAAAAAATAAATACATAAAAATAATTATGACAAAATATAAAGTAAAAATAAAACAAATTAACCTGCACTTTACGCTCGGCACAGACACACAAACACACACACACATGTCGCTATGACCGTAAAACCAAGACAATGCTCGTTTTCAAGTCAAATTTATTCGAATTCTTTGCTCATCTTGCGGAACACTCGCAAGCTGCATTACTCGTAATCCAAGGTTCCACTGTATTTGGATAATCAGATTTTTTGCAACCGGTTTAAAATTGTCGGGGCAAATAATCAGCAATAAAGTCAGGATTTACACCATCTGTAATTTTATTTCCTTTATTATTTACAAAATGTCACAAAATCTTGTAAACCTAAATATCCTGCTAGCAACCCTGAAGCCAAGCGTTACTCGCTAGCTGCTAGTTAGCCTGCCTGCTGGAATCGTCAGCTTAGCCATATGACAGTGTGGAAGGGAAACTTCCGCGCATGAGCTAGCATGTTTTAGCTTCCAAATAGTTGAATGAAGCTTGGCGTATTATGTTTGTAAATAATTACATCTAAAGTAAGTTTTAAAACACTTCCAGATCAGGACTAATAGCTGTCGCTACACATATTTTGATCTTGTTTTGTACCATTAACCTAATATATATATATATATATATATATATATATATATATATATTTATATATTAGTTTTTTTTCCCAGGCTATTTCTAGCGTATCTGCCACTCCTCGTCTCAGAATCGAAAGAAACACTGATCTTCAAATCAGACACTTTTTTCTGGGACATGGCCGAGTTTAGTGAGATGGAAACAACCAACCCTGAGGAGAGCAACTGTGTGTGTGTGTGTGTGTGTGTGTGTGAGAGAGAGAGAGAGAGAGAGAGATAGCGTGTGTTTCAGTTTTCCTCATCGTGCTGTTCACAACACTATTTTTAATTATTTATAGGTTCAGAAACACAGATCACAGCTGGACACCATCACAGCTGCAGTCCAGCGGCAAGACTTTATCGGATCCGCAGACAGACAGACAGATAAACAGAGAAATGGACAGGCAGACAGTGAGACAGACAACAAGACAGAGAGTCTTACACATACAGTAATATGAGAGAGAGAGAGAGACAGGGTCACACACAGACAAGGAGACATACAGGTAAAGAGACAGAGAGACGGAAAGAAAAAGAGATAGAGAGACATGACGAAACAGACAGAGAGACAGCAAAAAAGATAGACGAAGACAGAGAGATAAAAAGACACACAGAGGACAGACAGAACGACAGCCAAAGTAACAGACAGAGGGACAGGCAGAAAGACAGATAGAAACAGGCAGACAGAAAGACAAAGTGGGAGACAGACAGAAGGACAGACAGCGAGACAAACAGACAACAGACATAGAGAGGGAAGGAAAGAGAGAAGAAAAAAACAGGGAAACGGGAGGAGAGAGAGAGAGAGAGGTGGACAATTATGGACAGTGAGAAAGACAGACAGATCATCTTGTGCTCCAGTTTCTTTTGGTTTAGGTGAAGCCGTTTATCTTTCATGTTTGTGTTCTAGATTCCGATTGGCTGAAACACTGTTACTGTACAGAGATGGTGCCATTATTTATTTTTATCCTCATTATTTCACCCTAAGATTCAGTGTTATGAATTAATTACTGCTTCCTTAATGCGCTCTAATTCGAGACGCCTGAAGGTAAGCATCGCTGAGGAGCGAAGCCTGAATATTTCATTCTGTTTACACCACAGCGCCGCCGAGATCTGGATTCTGATTGGTCGTCGGGGGTTGATTAATTTTCCGTACGGCTGCTGTGACGATAGTGCTGCTGCGCATCATGACGTCCGCGGTGGGATATGGTGAGGATATGGCGGGACCGTTATTTCTGCTGAATATCGACTCGTTCCTCGGATTCATTTTGGTGGTGATGATTTTGAGATTACGTATCGATTCATAACTTCGGCTCCTCGCTTTTCTCTCGCGCGCCTCAGACACGTGTGTGTACTCTCGGCAGCCATTTGACGTTAATCACATCAATGAGTCCTTCCCTAATAAACCCTCACACTCCCTTTCATTACTCCCACTGTTTATCCTCCCTCCCTCTCCGTCTCTCTCCGTCTCTCTCCGTCTCTCTCTCTCTCCCTATGAAAGAAGGAGACTGAGAACAGGGACACGTCCCTAAACATCTCCATTAGGTCCCAAACGTCCCATATTGGCCACATCCGAGCACTTACACAGCCACTTTAACCCTGCTCACTAATTAGCCACGTTGCATCCCGCTGAGCTGGACTGTCTGTCTTTAGACTTTATTAGCGGTAGAGCTGTAAACAAGCCTGGTTTTCCAGACCGCGGCTTGACCGGATGTCCAAGACGGCCTCACTGAAGAAATGGAAAAGTAAATTCTACACTAGTCTTCACCATCCTCATCACCTTCATGGTCTTCATTACTGTCTTATTATTCATCATGATTTTTGTCACTGATTATATCACTGTCCATAGTGACTATGTCCACTATCTCCTCCACCATCATCGTCGTCACCATTATTGTCTTCACCACATTCTGTCTCACTCTCTCCCCCACCATTGGCTTTCTTTAACACCATCTTTACCATCTTCTTCATCAACATTTTCTTTACTATCATTATTGTATTTGTCACCATCTTCACCCCCATATTTCTTTATCACTATCTTTGTCACTGTTCTCATCATCAGCTTCACCACCATCTTCATCATAGACTTTCCTCATTACTGTCTTCACCACCATCATCATCACTGTCCTCTTTACTATCATCACCATCTTCACCATTATTTGATTTTTTTCACCATTTCCATTTTCATCATCTTCATCACCATCCTGACCACATCTTCAACATCATCTTCCTTCATCACATTCTTCGCCACCATCTTCAGCACCACCTTCTCTACCATCTTCATCGCTGTCTCTGTCTGGCTCTCTGATTTCATCACAGTCTTCACAACTGCTTTCACCATCATCTTCTATCAAATCCCTTTCCATCACTACCTCCATCTCCGGTTTTGCCATCGTCTTCGCCTCCGTCTTCATCGCAGTCTTCACCATCATCTTCACCGCTGTCGTCCCCACTTGATTCTTCCTCAATGTCTTCATCAATCAGATTTAGCTCATATGAGGACTTGTGGGTGGGGCTAACTGTCAGTCAGTGCTTGGTTATTTTTGTCTGACTGCTGCTTATTCACAGAGCAAAACCTGGCAGGAATTTCTTTGTTTTGTTTGGCATAAATCCTCACAGTCTTGATGAATGAGTAAAGATTAAACCCGAGCCACGTTGACCCGTGTGGAACACGAGGACTTGCCGGTCCTATTGATCAGGACACGATTACAAAGGTGACGGTTGGTTAAAGCAGCAGAGACCTCCACGTGTCCATGCCTCGTCATGGCTTAGTGAACGTAGATTATTTTGTTACAGTCTCACGTGCCATGCATGGAAAAGAGAAACAGACAAAAAAAAAACATCAGATCAGACGGAGAAGAGCAGCAGCGAGGCTGTGTGTTTATTTGAGCTGTCAGTCATCCGTTGTTCTGCTTTCTCCGAGAGTCTTCAGAGACGTGCTTCTGGCCTCAGAGCGTGACCTGCTTACTTCTGCTTTTCTGATTCCGTGCCGCTGTGGAGTCGAAGGTTTAACACTCAATGCTGGAAAAAAATCTCTGTCGAGGGAAGAACAGAAATGATTACGTATCGGTAGAAATGGTTTGTAATCTGTGGCGCAACAGACAACAACGTTTAATAACATCAACGGCGCCGTAGGTGTTTTTTAAATCCCCCGGGAGAGGCTTCAGCCCCCCTGCGACCCCAATGTCTCTCAAAGACGAGGACAACGCAACACACGACGACAATTCACAAACAATAAAATAGACTGAAAAGTGTTGAAGTTAGAAACAGATAATAATCACCATAAACTCAGAACAACCGAAGAGGAAAAACGCTACAAGATCCGTGTGTGCGGCCGCTATCGCACGCCACTAGAGGAAAACCCTAAGAAATACAGAACAAAACACATGGTGAAGTTGAACCAATGCTCACCCGTGTTTTGATCTTGATATCATAGAAATCTTGAAGTGATGGCCAGGAAGGACATCAGAGTCCGGTGTGGCTTTTCGTGGCTCAAGAGAACCGCAAAATTATGCAACAAAGATAAAATATTAAACTGCCCCTATTATGCAATTTTAAAGGTTGCTAATATTGCTTAATGAGTCTCTTAAAACAGGTTTATATGTCTGCAAGGTCAAAAAACACTTTAGTTTTCTCCAAAAATAGCTTTAATTTTACCCCTTTTCTAAATGATTCGTAAACGACTCGTGTGAAGCAGTTCGAAGATTCAGTCTGTCTAAACCCCTCCTTTCCGTGAGCCCTCACTGCTGTGATTGGTCAGATGGCGCGGTCCTTTATGATTGGTCTACGCCATTAACGCCCATTACCATAACTGAACGCCGGCTCTGGGGACCCGTCAGTACGTACAGTAGAAAAGATGGCGTCGGTTTTACCGTATCGACTCGAGCCGGACGATGAAACAGTTGACGTGGCACATCGACAAGAAACTGTTTCACAAGTACGACTGGAGCAGGACGTCTCTCAATGGTAAGTGTCATATTAACAAGAGTGTAGTAACGTTAATTGTAAGATGGCGGGCAAGTTGTTTGCAACATAGAACGTGGGCGGACATTATGCAAATATGTTACATAGTGACGTGGATCCGTAACAGAGAAAGATTCGAATTGTCACAGATAGTTTATGTTCACATACAGCTACATGACACACGGCATGAAAGATCAGATTTGAAAAAGCATAATAGGCGCACTTTAAGAAAACTGACGTTAAATCTTTCTTTTTTTCAGACAGCTAGGAATGTTTAGCAACTTTACGCTAAAGCTACCAGGCTAACATCATGCAGTTATCATTCAACTGATAAGAAAGTCTGAAAGGTGAAACAGAACATGTTCCTGGTCATGACGGACCCAAGAATGTATTTTAGATCAACTCATTCCACTTTGTAGTCCCTCTACGCCGGCTCACAGCTCCTGCACAGTCAGGAACACACCCTCTGATTGGCTGATGGACTCAACACAAGCCGTTGGCTAGTGGAAGCAGACAACAGTAACTGGGTTCAAAATAGAAAAATGTATAAATAGAGTATAGTCCAGTTAATTTCTCTAATTGAACAACTGCATGAGTATTTCCACCTGCCACAGTTTACTAACCCTAACCTTAACCCTAACCCTAACCCCCTAACCCCCTAACCCTAACCCTAACCCCCTAACCCCCTAACACTAACCCTAACCCTAACCCTGATGCTGATTGAACATGGGTTAAAAACACCATTCCAAAAATATCTTTTTTTTTCCTACAAATTTTTTATTATGCTAAGCTCAAATTTCAAACATGTTTTTTTTTTAAGTTGATACATTACATGAGGCTGGAAATAATGAAATGTACCGCACCGCTCTTAAAAAAAAGTTTCTTTACATTTTGCCTATGAAGTCATCTTCCTTGCAGAATGAACCCCATCCTCCATCTTTGCCTGACCTTTACTGCGGAGGAACTTTATAACTCTAAATGTTAACGTGGTGTAGCTCGGGCATGCAGAAGAGCTTGGTGCAATTATAACCTAATGAAGGAAAAAGGTTTAAAAAGCCTGAGAGCAGCACATCGTATGGCGCAGCTGCGATCGCGTTAACAAACAAACGGCTGTTAAATATTATAAGGACACCGAAGAGGACATAAAAACAGAGCTGGCTGGTGACTGGGACGCGGCGTTGAAACGCTTCTTAAAGTGCCGTGGCTGAAAAGAGTTTCCCCTCAATGGTGCACCTCGCATATGAAATTTATTTGAATAATAATAATAATAATAACAAATGGAAATAAGACGATCCATATTGTTTCAGTTCTGATCTGATTCCCGTATTTACTGCCGATAACGAGAGACAGATTCCAAATCAAGAGCTCTTTTTATGTTATGTGGTTCTTTCAAGAACAGCATCGTGTCAAGTGCATTTGCAAAACCCATCAAGCACCATGATGAAGCTGTCTCTCATATAAAACATATAATTCTATGGTCTACACTATAAAACAATACTGAAGGCGTTTATCCTGAACACACAATGATCTCCTTTGAACAGATGATATTGAGATGTTTATCTGCTACTTCTGCTCTGTGAAGCTTCATAACGGCTCTAATCTGAGGTGCTGCTTGAGGTTACTTGGTGATTTCTGAGGCTGGTGACTCTAAATGAACGTCTCCTCTGCAGCAGAGCTCAGTTTTGGTCTTGATCTCCTGTGAAGGTCTTCATGAGGGACAGTTTCATCATCATGGAGCTCGATGGGTTTTACAAACACACTCGACACGATACCGTTCCTGCTAGAACCGTTCCAGAACAGCCGACCTTCATGTCTCAGAATAACAACAGACTGATATCATTCTGGTCTAATCTCTCGTCTAGCAATCAAAGAACGACTCAGACGAGGAGGAATCACTCGGGGGGATTGTGAGGATCTCCTTCTGCACATTGTTTTCCTCCCATGTCCCTTTAGGGAACCTGGTAAATTATACCGAAGATTTTGTTAAGAAAGTTTTACATAAGTTTTATATAATACTTTTTGCTTTTTTTCATAAAATACTCAATTAAGTGTCTTACAGCCTTCAAGCTAAATAAATAAGCTTTAAAGGAACACAGCGTAAAAAAAACGTGTCTCTACTCTACTGCCAGTCATGTGACCTCCAGAGTCGATCATGTGACCTTTACTGTCACTCAGGTGATATGATCTTTGTCATGTGACCTTTGTTGTCAGTCATGATGATTTACTGAAATGACTATAACGACAGCAGCGTGTGTGTGTGTGTGTGTGTGTGTGTGTGTGTGTGTGTATGTGTGTGTGTGTGTGTTCTCGTTGCCTCTGTCTCTCTCTCTCTCGCTCTCTCTCTCTCGTGACTATTATGAGAAAGCGAGTGATTTATTACAGCAGTGTGTGTCTTTGGCTCCGCCCACTTCTTCCTCCATTGGATAGTATTAATGTGTAATGACTTTAGAAGATGAATGTGTTCTCCCACGCCAGCTCGGACCTGCAGCTCAGTCACAGACCTTGTTTCACACACACACACACACACACACACACACACACACACACACACACACACACATGACATCTCGTATTAAAGTGCTCTATCAGTGACTCCTCACGTTCGTACAGTCCTGCCCCTGGTTCCACTCTGACCACGCCCATTAACCACACCCCCAATTATAATTATACCAATATATTATATAATTTTAGAACAAATATCCGAGAGAAATGAGAAAATATTATATTTACTATTATTTTTTCCTTGGAAATGTTGCTCAGAAGTTTCTCGCGTTACCAGAGTGCACTCGTATATGGAGGTTTGTTTCACATCCTTAATTTTGCTCAATAAAACAAACTGGAACCTGCAGTCAGCCATCGTTTTGGAATTAATGAGGAGAGATAATACACACACATTCCACCTTCACGCTGTTCTTTAGTCTTTAATCTGCTTTGTTTGCTGGCGGCTGAAAGGGAGGGTAGAGAATCTCCTGTAAGGTTACGATGCTTCGTAACAGCGCAGCGAACTTTTAGGTATTCGTCTTCTGTTCTGGCTCCCGTTTGATGCACATTTAAAAACATTTGTGTGTGTGTGTGTGTGTGTGTGAGAGATACAGAGAGTAAGAGAGAGAGAGAGAGAGAGAGAGAGAGTTCAAGGTGTGTGTAATGGCAGCAGAGCAGTTGCTGAACAGTTCACACTCACTTTCATCTGTCTGCCCACACACACTGACCTGAGACACGCCGAGACGGTGAAGGCACGGCTTATAAACTCTGTGTATTAGAGTGTTATAGAGCCATAAATCACCTGCAGTAAGCAGCGGTAAACAGCATAGAGCAGTAATAAAGTGTGTGAGAGGACCAGAGCAAACCATCTCCAACCGTTTTAAATATAAATAAGAGTGAAGAAGCTTAAACCATAAAAAGCAATATTACACATAAGCGGTGTTAAACTTTAATAAGCAGTAACAGAAGTAAGCGGCACTAACCTGTAATAAGTATAAAGTAGAGAAGTTAAACTGTAATAATTGGTATCAAAAGATAATAAGCTGGAGCTTACAACTAATATGTGATAATAAACTGCAATAAGCAGTAATAAACTGAATTAAACTGTAATAAAGTGTACTAAACTGTAATGAGTGGTATCAACCTTGTAATAAGCGGTATTAAACGGTAATAAGGGGTATTAAACGGTAATAAGGGGTATTAAACGGTAATAAGGGGTATTAAACGGTAATAAGGGGTATTAAACGGTAATAAGCGGTATTAAACGGTAATAAGCGGTATTAAACGGTAATAAGCGGTATTAAACGGTAATAAGCGGTATTAAACGGTAATAAGGGGTATTAAACGGTAATAAGCGGTATTAAACGGTAATAAGGGGTATTAAACGGTAATAAGCGGTATTAAACGGTAATAAGCGGTATTAAACGGTAATAAGGGGTATTAAACGGTAATAAGGGGTATTAAACGGTAATAAGCGGTATTAAACGGTAACAAGGGGTATTAAACGGTAACAAGGGGTATTAAACGGTAATAAGCGGTATTAAACGGTAATAAGGGGTATTAAACGGTAATAAGCGGTATTAAACGGTAATAAGCGGTATTAAACGGTAATAAGGGGTATTAAACGGTAATAAGCGGTATTAAACGGTAATAAGGGGTATTGAACGGTAATAAGGGGTATTAAACGGTAATAAGCGGTATTAAACGGTAATAAGGGGTATTAAACGGTAATAAGCGGTATTAAACGGTAATAAGCGGTATTAAACGGTAATAAGCGCCATTGAACGGTAATAAGGGGTATTAAACGGTAATAAGGGGTATTAAACGGTAATAAGGGGTATTAAACGGTAATAAGGGGTATTAAACGGTAATAAGCGGTATTAAACGGTAATAAGCGGTATTAAACGGTAATAAGGGGTATTAAACGGTAATAAGGGGTATTGAACGGTAATAAGCGGTATTGAACGGTAATAAGCGGTATTGAACGGTAATAAGCGGTATTGAACGGTAATAAGCGCCATTGAACGGTAATAAGGGGTATTAAACGGTAATAAGGGGTATTAAACGGTAATAAGGGGTATTAAACGGTAATAAGGGGTATTAAACGGTAATAAGCGGTATTAAACGGTAATAAGGGGTATTAAACGGTAATAAGCGGTATTAAACGGTAATAAGGGGTATTAAACGGTAATAAGCGGTATTAAACGGTAACAAGGGGTATTAAACGGTAACAAGGGGTATTAAACGGTAACAAGGGGTATTAAACGGTAATAAGCGGTATTAAACGGTAATAAGCGGTATTAAACGGTAATAAGCGGTATTAAAAGGTAATAAGGGGTATTAAACGGTAATAAGCGGTATTAAACGGTAATAAGCGCCATTGAACGGTAATAAGGGGTATTAAACGGTAATAAGGGGTATTAAACGGTAATAAGGGGTATTAAACGGTAATAAGCGGTATTAAACGGTAATAAGCGGTATTAAACGGTAATAAGGGGTATTAAACGGTAATAAGGGGTATTAAACGGTAATAAGGGGTATTGAACGGTAATAAGGGGTATTGAACGGTAATAAGGGGTATTGAACGGTAATAAGGGGTATTGAACGGTAATAAGCGGTATTGAACGGTAATAAGCGGTATTGAACGGTAATAAGGGGTATTGAACGGTAATAAGGGGTATTGAACGGTAATAAGGGGTATTAAACGGTAATAAGGGGTATTAAACGGTAATAAGGGGTATTAAACGGTAATAAGGGGTATTAAACGGTAATAAGGGGTATTAAACGGTAATAAGGGGTATTAAACGGTAATAAGCGGTATTAAACGGTAATAAGGGGTATTAAACGGTAATAAGGGGTATTAAACGGTAATAAGGGGTATTAAACGGTAATAAGGGGTATTAAACGGTAATAAGGGGTATTAAACGGTAATAAGGGGTATTAAACGGTAATAAGGGGTATTAAACGGTAATAAGCGCCATTGAACGGTAATAAGCTGTATTGACCTGTAATAAGTGGTAATAATCTTGTAATAAGCAGTATTTAACTCTATTAAGTGGTAATAAGGTGTAATAAGCTGTAAGTGGTATTAATATAATAAAATTTATATAAATTGCAAATAGTAATAAGCAGTGATCATCTGTAGTAAAAGGTTAATAAACAGTAAGATTGTAGTATTAAATGGTAATAGTGTTATACAAATAGTAAGACAAAAATAATAATACAAAAAGAAACATTAATAAGCAGTAATAAGAGATACTCAGTAGAAGTGAAGAGTAATTATCAGTGTAAAGCAGTAATGTGCAGTAGCAGGCAGTAATAAGGAATAATTAACCTTTATAAACAGGAATAAACAATAATGAACACTATTAAGCAGTAATGAATTGTACTAAGCAGTAATAAGCACTAATCCACTGGAATTAACAATAATAAGCTGTATTAAGCAGTAATGAACAGTCGTAGCTAGTTCAATAAATAGTAATGTGTAGCAATAAAGAGTAGATAATATAGCACAGTTATAAAGAGTTATAAGCAGCAGTAATCAGAAATCAGCAGTTTGAAGCATAAAGTTCAAAGCATGAAGCTGTTTGTGTGACACAGACGCAGGGTTTATGAGATGTTTGTGCGAAGCTTGACGTGTTCTCCCATCCAGCTCCTCCACTCGTGTGACTTTTTTTTTTTTAGAAATATCCCTGAGAAAGCTCTAAATTGAATTCAGCTCAGAATGTTTTGGGTGGCTCCACCAGCAGGGCGGCGCCGTGTACTCAGCAACATATGACGCTTTTATACAAACAATTAGAGAAGTAAAAGCCACAATGTGTAGACCAACAGAGTGTGGATGCTCTGAGTGTGTAACTATTGAAATTAAGATAATATTAGAGCAGTTCTGACAGCTCACACACACACACACACACACACACACACACACACACACACACACACACACACACGGTTTATAGGGTTTGCTGTGTTCATGTGTTAGTGCAGGTCTGTTCATTCAGAACAAGCTTTGTCTGGAGGCTGTGCAGCTGGTAGACTCTCACACACACACACACACACACACACACACACACACACACACACACACACACACATGCTCTATTTGCTCTCTCAGTCTCTGTGCTCTTTGTGAATGAACAGTAATTAGCAAACAGATTGGCTCTCACCACTGCAGTGAAGAGATGAACCCTAACACATAACCACACACACACACACACACAGCCCAGAGCATGTAGCATGGCAGACGACCCATCGTTAAAGCCCGCCCTGGTAACACCAACTGACCAATCACAGGCTAGCGACAGTAACCGGGCAGCATCACCTCCAACAGGCTCTCAGCTTTCATTATAAACGAGATTGAGAGGAAGAGTCCGATTTCTGTCTCTATGGCGATGTCGCTGAGACAGGCGCAGCATCTTGCACAAGCTGATATTTCTGCATGGACTTTGGAAGTTGCGAGATCGCTACAAGCTTTCCGGGCCTCACTGTCACCATGGCAACAAGCAGCGAAGCTAACGGGAGATGTCGTTAACACGGCGTCTGTTGCCGCTGATGTGCCGCTCCGGTGGGTGCGAGTGAGGAATCCTTCATTCTGATCAGGCTCTCCGGGTGTTTGATGGTCTCCTGATTGCATTTGTCGCCACGGAGACAAAAAAAGATCCCCCGCGGTGATGCCCTGACGAGCGGAGGGCGATAACCATCGATCCTTGAGCGACCAGTGATTTTACCGTTAACGGATTAATAAACATTGTTGGAAAGTAATGTGTGGCTCTCGGTATATTTTGCACCATGTGTGTGTGTGTGTGTGTGTGTGTGTGTGTGTCTTCTCAACGTTAAAAATCAGCATCGTTTCCATGGCGATGAGCTAATTATGGAGATTTTCATCGTTATTTTTTTCACACTTCCTATTTCGATGCTGGTTCATGTCATGTTTGTTTTTTACTTCCTGCTTTGTTACGGGCTTTTTCATCAGCTCGTATGAACTGCAGCAGTGCATGCTGGGAAAACACGCCCCGTAACCAAAGCCTCCACCGAGTGCACCACTGAGTCGAGTATCAAATGCTGATTGAATAATCGTTAACGCTTCACTCAGCACCGCGTGTATTAAGAGCTAGCGCTTGATACGCGTTCCAGGAAGCACGTCTCTCCCTAGGCCCTACGTAGGAACCCTTTCTGAGCGTCACGAACGCTGAGACGAGTGCTCTCTTTCAGCTCTCTCGCTTTAGTCCCAGGCGTGAAGGTGAACATCGGCACCGCGGCCGTAGGTATGTACGCGAGCGCGAGAATGTACAAAAAATAAATAAATAAACACACACATAGGACATTAGAAGTCTTCCTGTTGAAGAAGCTCTTCACACTCCTCCTCCTCTCATGCCTCAAGTGCAAACTCGTGTGATGGACAGAAGCGAGACGTATCCAAGTCGTGACGGGGAGCTGATGAGGGGACAGAACGACTGGAGTGCAGGATGAGATTCCTTTCATCACACAGAGTAGGGCACATGCAGTGTGAATGAAGGGCACTTCTCCCAAAAGTGTCAGGTACGGAATGGCATGATCAATGAAGAATCCCCATAATTACCCATAATTCCTCACTGCTGAAAGAAATGTACCGTACGTGTAAGGTGTCAAAAAAAGCATGTCACCTTTCTGGAAGTGAAAGAAGAAAAATCTGTCATGGAAGTCTGTTTTGATTACCCATAATCCTCTCTGCTCAGCACCCGGGTGAGATAAAGAATAGTGATGAAATCACTTAGCTCAGGAACAGAGCTACTGGGTGCTTTACAGCTCTGCCCACACACACACACACACACACACACACACACACACACACACACACACACACACACACACACACACTCATTCACACGCATGCTCGATTAGGTCTCCGTTACATCTCCGTTCATTCTGAGTGCTTTATTGGCATGTCTGAACAACACGACAGCCACACGACTGTAGCTCATCGCTAACAGAGGATCACAACATTCACGCGCGCACACACGCACGAATGCTGACGTTGGGTAGCTTTAGACAAAACTAGCCACTCCCACTCCAAGCTGTTAAATATGAAAAGCTTTGTTTGGTCAAGCAGCAGCTGGAAAATCGTTTCCATTTCTTATAGACACCGTGAAAACGCAGCAACCAAATGTTTTATCACGACTCGATAAAAAGCATCAAGCTAAATGTGTGTCACAGACTGAACACTGTGGTGTTCCTCAGGGACCTGTTCTGGGAACACTGTTACTATAGCATAACACGCTTTAGCTTTGGCTAAGTATTCTGCGTGTGTGTGCATGAGACGAAATAATAGATAAGAGTCTTGATCATCTTGCACAAAGAAAATTAAGTTGAAATAGATGAAACCTTTTAACTTATTAAAAACTTCATATTACAAATAATTGACTGATAGAAATCCCAGACTGTACACGACCATTAAGGTTTTTTGTATAATAAAAAAGTATTATTATTATTCCAGCCTAGAAACCACCTGGAACATCAAAGATTCCACCTGAGTAACACCCCTAGCAACCACTTTAATAACATCCCAGCAACCACATGGAATCCCATACCCACCACTTGGGATACAGTAGAAATTGAAAACAAACATGATAGCAACCACCTGGAATATCATAGTGACCACCAAAGCAACCCCTAGCAACCACCTGAGATAGCTAGGCATCTACTATAGTAACACACCAGCATCCAGCCCGAAAATACCAATAACCTGGCATCCACACTAGTAACACCCCCAGCATCCATCCTAGCAACCATTAGAGTAACACCCTAGCAACCACCTGGAATACCTTAACAAACTCCAAGCAACCAAAGCAACATGGGTTAGCACAGCATTCTTCTATCAGCCCTCTATCATCCACAACAAAAACACAACCTGGAATACCATAGGAACTGCCTAGGATCATGAATACAGCCACCTGTCAGCCGCCAAGCCATCAAGCAATCGCGACCAACCACCTGGGTTCTTATAAAAAAAATCTGTAGCCTAGCACCCATTCTGGGAAATACGAAACACCTGGAATACCATAGCAACCCCAAAGCAACATCTATCAACCACCCTGGAAAGCATAGTACCACTTCAGCCTCCACCACAATAAGACCATACCTGAGAAGAGAATACCAAACCACTTGGAATACCACAGCAACCAGCAAGCAACCCCTAGGATACCATAGTACCCACCTACCACTCTAGCATCCACCCTAGAACACCACCTGGAATGCCAAATCCCACCACTTGGGATACCTTAGCAATTGCCTAGGAAAAAATAATATCAAACATCTGGAATACCATAGCAACCACTGAGCTACACATATCGACCACCTGGGATAGCAACCAGCCTAGTAACACCTTAGTAACACTCTAGCAAACACCTGGAATACCTTAGCAAGCACTTGGGATTATTATTATCATTATTATTAATACTGTTTGTAACACTAGAGCATTTTTATCCATTTAAATCAGTCCGCAATTGTGACACATTGTGCGCAAGCTTTACCTAATTGCCTAATTAGCCCTGCCCACTTTTTATAGTAAAAAAGCTAATAAAATGTATTTCTTTTTATTTTTGTGTTAAGTGAGTGATAAGCGACGCCGCACTCCATCCTGATCCTGATCCCTGTAAGTCGTGTGCACATGTCGCTTTAATCCTTTAAGTCTTTCATTATTCCACTTTAATTACACAACTTTCAAGCCAGCGTCTACTTTCATCTTGTGTTCTTCTTCGTGTGTGTGTGTGTGTGTGTGTGTGTGTGTGTGTGTGTGTGTGTGTGTGTGTGTGTGTGTGTGTGTGAGAGAGAGAGACAACAGGGGGTCAAAACAGAAATGCATACTGTATGTATAAGGTCCTGGCAGCCTGTTAGCTGTGCACAAGCCTCTGGCCTTAATTGTGTCTCATAAATATGCAAACATTAGGCATTTCATCACACACACACACACACACACACACACACACACACACACACACACACACACACAAAGCTCCTTCTCATATCCACTTTACAGGTAGATTAGAGTCATTTCAGCTTAATTGAAACAAATTCTACCTGACCTAAAATACACTTTATCACTAATTATCCCACGCTCGTTTTAACACGTTATGGTTTCCATAGTAACAGTGTACAGGGACGTTTACGGCGCTCGCTCCCCTGAGACGCAGACACACACGCGTGTGACAGAGTCGAGCTGCTGGGGTTTTCTGCACACGTGACCGGTATGGAAGGAGTCTCCAGTTTGAGCTCTTGTTCCTGTGAAGGAGGCGTGGCTTATTACTGTGAATGAGGCGTGGCTTATTACTGTGAAGGAGGCGTAGCATATTACTGTGAAGGGGGCGTGGCTTATTACTGTGAAGGAGGCGTGGCTTATTACTGTGAAGGAGGCGTGGCTTATTACTGTGAAGGAGGTGTGGCTTATTACTGTGAAGGAGGTGTGGCTTATGACTGTGAAGGGGGCGTGGCTTATTACTGTGAAGGAGGCGTGGCTTATTACTGTGAAGGAGGTGTGGCTTGTCTGGATGTAACTGATTTCAGCATCAAAATCATTGCTAAGTAAGTTAGCATAGCCTCTGTGTGTGTGTGTGTGTGTGTGTGTGTGTGTGTGTGTGTGTGTGTGTGTGTGTGGTTTCTAACTTCGAGTGTATAACTTTAACTGTCCCTCTCTGTCTGTCCTCCTCCTCTTTTTCTTTTTCACTCTCTGAACTCTTTATCCTTTCTATTCTTTTTTCCTCTCTCTCTCTCTCTCTCTCTCTCTCTCTCTCTCTCCATCCTTCTGTCTTCTTTACACTCCCTCTCTCTCTCCATTGTTCTTTCACACACTCTATCCTTTATCTCCCTTTTCTGTCTCTTTTCTCTCTCCCTATATCGGTCTCATGCATGTCCTCTCTCTCTCTCTCTCTCTCTCTCTCTCTCTCTCTCATTTGTGTCTCTCATATTCGCTTTATCTTCTTATCTCTCTCCTTCTTTTATCTTTTCCTCATTTTATAAACACACTCTCTGTCTCTCTCTGTCTCTCTCCCTCTGTCTCTCTGCAGGAAGCTGACGGAGCTCAGGGAGGACGATGTGGATGGTGCAGTAACGTCAGCATGAAGCTCTTCAGCGCTCTGCGTCAGGCCTCTCTCGTGCACCGCTAGGCCACACACACCCACACACACACACACACACACACACACACACACACACACTGTATCTCCAACCCCTCCTTTTTTTCCCATCACCACCCTTTACTTTGATCCCTTTAAGACAGGAAGTAGGACCTTCCCTCCTCCTTCCACTCCTCACTCGCCGCCATGTCTCTACCCTGCGACGGTGGACGCCGGCGTCCGTTTTCTCGCCCTCACCGTAAACGGGACGCCTGTTTGTTATGGTTGTTAGGATTGGCACTCCGGTTGGCGCTCTCTTCGTGCCAGCGCTCGGAATTCGGCTCCTCCAAACACCCCATCGTCTCCACCAGTTACGGGAAGATCCGTGGCATCCGGAAGGAGCTGAACAACGAGATCCTCGGCCCCGTGGAGCAGTTTCTCGGCGTCCCGTACGCCACGCCGCCCATCGGGGATCGACGATTCCAGCCTCCTGAAGCCCCGGGAGCCTGGCACGACATCCGGAACGCCACACGCTTCCCACCTGCATGTCCACAGAACGTCCACGGAGCGCTGCCTGAAATCATGATGCCTGTGTGGTTCACGGAGAACCTGGACGCTGCCGCGGCGTACCTGCAGGATCAGAGCGAGGACTGTCTCTACCTCAACATCTACGTCCCCACGGAGGACGGTGAGACGCCTCACACACACAAACACACAAAATCCCACAATGCACTGCAGATCTGCTCTTGTGACCTCACTGAATGTGTCCAAGCCCTGCCCATTTTTACAAGTGCAGGTTGTTTCGACCAATCACAGACCTTCCCCTGTAGTCCTTCACCAAACACACACACACACACACACACACACACACACAAGATTTGCAAGTGATATAAAACTTTTAAAGATTTTAAAGATTAAACATTTTAGTCCATTAACCGTCCTCTTTTGAACAATCTCAACACACACACACACACACACAGGCATGCTTCTGTTCTCCGAGTGTCTACTTTAGTGTGTGTTTGAGTGTAGGTTTGTGTCCATGTGTGTGTGTGTGGTTGTGTGTGTGTGTGTGTCATGATTAACGTTTCTCGACTTTCCAAAACTGTTAAAGATAAAAAAATTCTCAATCATTTGTCCTCCTTTCCCTTTTCTCCGCTTTCATGTCCTTCAAAACATTAGCAGTTCTTCTCTTCTTCATCCTCCTGTTAAAGATCATAAAATTCCTCTCCATTCCTGATCTCTGCCTCTTCTTTATTCTCCTCCTTCTCTTGTTCCTCTCTTTCTTTCAATTCTTTCTTATCTTTTCTTTTATTTAAACCTCCAGATATTAGTTACAGTCTCTTTTTTTTTGTCCTCCTCTTCATATTCCCTAAACCCCTCTCTCTCCTCTCCTTCCTCACCTTCAATGTAACCCTTAAGGGCTCTGTTGGTTGTCCCGAGACCTGTGCTAGGTATAGAAACCCTCAAGACCAGAGTAGCAGCCTGATGGTGCTAAGAACCTATAAAGGAACCTTCAAAGAGAACTCTATTTGTTCTGCTTAGTACACTGTTTCAAAATATGTTCCTTTATGGTTCCTCATGGGTTTATTACATATTTAAAATGTCTTAGTCTTCTAAAAGGGGTTTATTTGTATACTAGCTTAAGGTTCTAAGTATTTAATACAGTATGTATCTACACTCTCTTTTAGGAAGTCCAAATGGTTGCTCATCTAGAACGTGTTAGGAGTTTAACATTTAGTTTTTGGTACCGTCTTAGGGGGAAAAATGGATTCTTCAGGGCTTCATCAAAAACAACAAGGTCTTACTTTCTATAAGAGATATATTTGGACTATGAGAGTTTAATTATACACCTTACAGGTTCTGAATCGATCTAAACTGAACAGAACCTTTCAGAACTCGACCTTTACTGAAGCTGCTTAGCATTTAGCTTTTGGTTCTTGAGGATCTTTAGCTTGTTAAAATGTTTCTACTTGGGTTCTTTGTGTTAAGGACACTCGGGTAATTTAGGTAGAATCCATTCATTTGTAGAGTTCCACACAGAACCTTTATGGGTCGGGGACAAACCCAAGCTCTTCCTCCTGACTATGGAATGGAGTCACCAGGGATCCTGCGATACAATATGATCACAACATCTCTGAACTGATTCGTATTGTATTGCGATTCTGTTTGTATTAAACAAGCTCAACAACCGGATGCTGTCCGGTGTGAACAGTTTAGAGCGTCCCCTGTAGGATTGTAGAGGAACTGCAACCTGTTTTCACCTCAAATGCCTAAAACAAATCTATTGTGAAATGATACATACTGTAACTGACACACAAAAGAATCCTTGTCCCCCATCTTTACCCCCCTACATACTGCGCATATTCCCGGGGGTTCCTGTAGGGGGCGTCACTCATAAACTTGACAGCGCTAAGATGGTAATTATTTCCAACTACACTTTCCAGACAAACTGCTCGTTTGTCACTTCGCTAGACGCCGTAAAGTCTCATCATGGACAGATTGGTGAAACTGCAAAACTGTTTGAGCTTCTCCTCAAAACTGCCCGCTATTTTTGACATGGCTGCTGACTACGCTGCCCCTACTGTTTATATCCATTATTGCATCCTGCATTGATTTCGGAGGACTTGCACAAGCTACAAGGATACTCGAGACAGCGGAGTTAAAAGTGAGTGTGTGTGTCTGTCCTTAGATTGTTCATACAACGTGCTGTATGTTATATTTATGTCAACGCATACACCCGGGGAATAAAGAAGGTTGAGCAGAATGAACGAATGTAACGTTACAGACATTACGGACAGTTTAGCAGCTGATTTGATTATGGATTAGATTTAAGATTTGTATTGAAAGGATTTCAGGCTTTAAAAATGTCTCTGTCCGTTTCCGAGCGAGAACAAAAGGGCAGTGTGTACGGTGATAAAAATAATAAACTGCCGATGTGATGCAAATGAACAAATGCTGACTAATGAACACACGCGCACACACACAAACACACACACACACACACACACAATTGTTTTATTGGCAAGGTTAAACTGTAATAAAATAACACGCACACGAGCACCAAATTGACGGCTCCATTCTGAATCTTAAGCTTTTTTCCCTCCCAAATAAAGAGGTTTGGAATCCTCTTCCTCCTTCCCGCATCCTCGTCTTCCTCCTCTTCCTCTCTGCACTGCAGTCGTCCCTCCGTTTTTAATCTCTCCTCTAAGGAGGAAGTCTCAGGGGACGACACACTGGCTGCAGTAAATGAGGAGTTTTGCTCAGTAATGGCTCCCGGCTGATCCTCTCATTCTTTTGGCGAATCAAAAGTGTGTTTGCGTACGTGTTTGTGTGTGTGTATGTGTGTGTGTGTGTGTGTGTGTGTGTGTGTGTGCGTGTGAGAGCACGCACGTTGGAGGAGAATCAGTCACCGGATCTCTGGAGATGAGTCTGTCATCAGAGAGACGAGAGCACTTCGCTGCTCACACCAAAAGCTCAGGAGACTGCCAAAGACTGATAGCATAGCGCTTAGCCACTCAGCGTCCTGGTGTATGTGTGTGTGTGCATGTCTGTCTGTGTGTGTGTGTGTTTTTTTTTGTCCTTCATGATTAATCTACATTGAGCATTAAAGTAATATTTCTCTGTAACGCATCAACGTTAAGGCATTTTAGCATTTAGCGTTTGTTAGCGTATCCATTTATGATGTTTGTTCACCTGCTAGTTTTTGATCTATTTTTTAATCACATCAGACGTCTGAGTAGCTATTTTTATTTTTCTCATTTTTGTTTGTTAAGATTCTCTGGACGCTAATCTAATCCCGCAGCATAGATACGTAGCTAGCTAGTCTTTTGTTTTGTGCTGATAAAGCTACCTAGCTAACATTAGGTTAATTCTTTATTAGGTTAGCATCTTTCTCCTGTGTCCCTTTATCTGTTTTGTCCTCCTGTTCTTCTTCTCATTCTTCTTCCTCCTTTTACCTCTTTTCATCTCCCTCCTCCTCCTCCTTTCTTTGCTACACTCATGCCATTTCTTATATCCTACCACTTTTAATATCCATTAAATCTCTTCATACCGCAGCCGTCTTCTTCCCATCTCACTTCCTCCTCCTCTTCTTCCTCTTGTTTTTCTCTTCTCTTGCTCTTCTTCTTCTTCACACTGCAAGTCGTGCCTTTGATTTTCGTTTCTCCGCTAACGAACGAGATGACCCAGTGCTGCAGGAAATAAAGTTTTTTGTGTGTGTGAGATGTCGGACACATCTTTTAAACATTTCTCAGACACATTTTGTGTGACCGAAACACTGACTCGCGTCTGGACGTTCTTCTGCCATGTCCCTGCTTGTATTCCAGATGAATATTCTGTTTATCCGATCGATAACACGACACAGCCGGACGAAGAGACCGGAGTCGCTCGATAGTCATTTGAATCACGGGAGTGTAATATAAATGTAGATTTGCTTGGTAATTGTACATGTGTGTGTGTGTGTGTGTGTGTGTGTGTGTGTGTGTGTGTGTGTATGTGTGTGCAGAGGCTGATTATAAATAAAAACCAGCAGTCAGTTGAGTCAGCAGACAAACTGTCACGCGATTTTCCTTTCGATGCGAGAACAAATTCTATTTTTTGCAGCTCGTGATCCAGTGAAAGATTAGATCAGGTTCCTTTTATTTCATTTATAGAGGGAAAGTGTGTATCTCACACACACACACACACACACACACACACAGACATATCCCTGTTGATGTACAGTATGGTTGTCATGGGGGCTTGCGCATCCTTTGATCTCTGAACAAGAGACCACGTGTCCAGCTGGGATTATAACCTGTGTAAGCGTGTGTAAGAAAGACAGCAGTCTTAGCATCTGCGTCAACTATGCACATTTTTATTTTATTTTGCATAAAACATTTATGAAATGTCATGCTTATCCAAAGTACTGTACATTCTACCATCAGTGTCGCTAACTTTATGGCTTTGCCAGATATTTCGTTGTGAGAATGAGCTAATGATTTGTTAATAACAATTTTTGGTTAATATAATGTGTACGAAGATCTTAAATGGCGTTCTACTCTCTATATACTCAAATACTATATTTTTATGATTTTTTATTAACTTCCTATGAACATTTATATTTGTATACTAGAATTTTGTAAAGAACAAATTGCTGCACTTTTGTCAACATTCCTATAAACAACAGCACATTATTGTAGATTACAGAAAGGTCTAGTTATAAGACTTATTTTAATATGGATTAAAACCACCTGGTGCCTGGAGTGTGCAACATTTATCTAAAAAAAAAAATTAGTTGTTGTTTCTTTTAGGATTATAGAGTGCACTAGATTGCAGTGAGCCTCCCAGTACCACGAGGACACTACGGCAGTAAAAGACTGTGAAGTGCACCATTTGGTCAAACTATCTATGATATACAGTATATCGAATGGGAACGAGTAAGTTAAACACATGCTAAGGGGACCTCACTTATTCACAGATTAGCTATTTTATGACCGTGCTACTTGAGTGCGGTTATGATATCGACATGACACTCACGGCGTTCAGTCATCGTATCTTTATACGACATATGAACATCTGCTATTTTTAGGATTTCTCGCCCAAACAGATTCCACCCTCTCCCATTGAAGGGGAACACCCCATGTATCCTGACTGTCTCAGTTTGTCTTGTAGACGATCAGAGAGGAGCCTTAGAGGAGCGGTGTGAGTGCAGCTATTAAATCTCTCACCTCGTGATCGATACTAAAAGAGTTACAGTGCTGAGTGATGCTAGAAGGTTCCTTCAGCAGAGGATGGATTTCTGCACTCTGATGGACCTTCATAATAAACCCCAACATCCTGATCAGATCAAACACTCCCAATTAACAGTTTTATTTATTTATTTTTCCCCCCAGGAAGATTAATGCTGCTCAGTTTGACTTTTGTAAAGAATTAAAAGAAAAATATTTAATTGCTGTTAAATTTAAGGTGGCCAATGTGTATATAAAATATAAGTCATTGGTAATTTTGTGATTTTTAGTATTTGATAGTAAATGCTGATGTTCTTTTCCATGGTGTTTGAGAATGACTGTTGGTGTTTGATGGTGAGCATTTTTTCACCACATGTTTTGTGGTTTTATGGTGTTTTATTGTGTTTGAGGGTGGGTGTTGGTGTTTTGTGGTGTTTGAGGGTGGGTGTTGGTGTTTTGTGGTGTTTGAGCATGAGTTTTGGTTATTAGTAGTGCATGCTCGTGAATGTTCCAGTTTTGTGGTATTTGACATTTTATCTCTGTCTTTAATGGGTTTGGTGATGTAGGTACAGTAGGTGTTTTCAGGTGTTGGTGTAAATGCTTGTGCTTCATGGTGGTGTTGATGGTAAAGGTGTTTGTCTTTAATGCTAAATGTTGGTGGTGTTTGCTGGTATTTTGTGGGGAATTTTGGTAAACGTTGTGGAATTCTGGGGAACGATGGTTTGTTGATGGTTTTGACTGTGAATTTCGGTGTTTGATGGAACACAGTGCATAAAAAACCCTAAGATGAAGCCCTCAGTAGTGCTGACATTGTGTCTTGTGTGTGTGTTTGTGTGTGTGTGTGTGTGTGTGTTTCTTTGGAAAGAAGACAGAAATCAGATATGTTTGTGTTTGTCCAGTGTTTTCTGAGTCCAAATTCCTGATGGAGTATCAGCTATCAGTAATATTGACCTGTTTAGATATCAGTATCCAGACTTAAGCTGAGGCAGTACACACACACACACACACACACACACACACAGACCTACATAAACACCTTTTTACTCCCCAAATGCATTCTCACACCTGAAACTGGCAGCTCCTCAGCTGCGTGTCTGTTCCTGCAGGCCGCCTGCTCCTCTATTCAAATTCCCTTTAAACAAAAGCACAACTGACCCTCTGTTACAGTGCGGACTGGAAGCCTGCCAAAACACCAGACACACACACACACACACACACACACACACACACACACACACACACACACACACACACACACTTTCCTCCTTGATGTTGTTTCCACCCATACACCCATAGCCGAGCTCTGCATTCCCTAATTTTTATTAGTGCTAAAACCGTTTACTTTATTAAAACCATTTTTCACTTGGAGGGAGAGAGAGAGAGAAGGATAGAGTGAGATAAAAGGGATAGAGAGAAGGAGGATGAAGCGATAGAAAGATGGGAAGGGATGGAGAGGGGGAGGACAAAAGCAGTGGGATGGAGAAGAGACAGAGATAGAAAGAGAAGTGAAAGATGAAATAAGAGGCAGGACGAGAGAGCGAATGCTAATACAGGGATCTTGGATTAAAATTGAGGGGGTGGAAAAAGAGAGTGAGAGAGATGGATAGAGATCAACCGTAATGATGGAGCCGTCTTGTGCGAAGAAAAAAGAAGAAAGAAATTTAGACGCTGGAAAAAAGATTTCAAGATCAATGTATTTAAATTAAAAGCAGCGTTTCCACTTAAGCAAATTAAGCAGATCAATGACAGCAGGTTTACGTTAAACTCATTAAATAGAAATACATACTGTACATTTACAAACTTCATTTATTGTGGTAACATGATCCTTATCTCAGTATGCAAAATACTATATAATTTGCATGATAAATCGCTCTATAATGTGACTATAGGAATCATATAAATGGAAATGTACTGCCCTTTCGGGCTCTCTTCCAGCAGAGAAAATGTGATGAAGTGCCCTTTAGGTGCTACTATGTGCAGGAAAATGTACCCCCAAGGTTTAACCCCTGGTTGCAGCAATACTCATTTCCATACAACATTTTTCTCTTACACTGTCCAAAGACATGTGGGATAAGTCCAAGTTCCCTGTAGTATGTAATATCACACAGTGTGTGAGTGTGTGTTTGGGCCCTGTGATGAGTTGGCACCTCGTCCAGGATGTACCCCACCTTGAGATAGGCTTCCTCCCCCATGACCCTACACTGGATAAGTGGAATAGACAATGGACGGAGAGGTGGATGCATTGATTTCTTCCTCACTTTCAGTCACATTTTTTGGAATCACGGTGGATCTGGACTTTGTCCCAATGAGGCAGGAACATACCTTTCACCATAGCCAAGTGACCTACTGGAATGTTTTTGGTAGGTTGAAGGAAGAACCTGGAACCACAGAGAACATGTGAAACTCCCACACAGGTAATAGTTGAGCTTACAACTCAATTTGAAACCTTGAACTGGGAGGCAGCAAAAATGCACCACTGCATTATTTACAGTACGCACCGTGTTCGATTCCCGGCCAGTGCCCAAGCCCCAGTCACTGGATGCAGTGCCGGTGCCAACCCTGGATAAAATGGGAAGGCATCCGGCATAAAACCTATGACATGTTGTTGAGCAGATTGGATGGTCCACCGTGACGACCCCATTGAGGGAAGCAGCCGAAAGACCAACAACAGCAGTCTATGTGTTCTTTAAATTACTGTAGTCCCCCAGAAGGTGCAATGAACTAGCATTCCAACCACTAGTTTCCAGCTCACTCTGAGTATTCCCAGGATAAACTTCACTTTATGTCCACCATGACCTTGACGAGAATTAACTTTAATGAGGGGGTTTTAGTTGAGACAGTAGAGGGTGTTCTAAGATATGTTTTTGCTGGCCCAATGGATCATAACCTTAGGACCATTTAGAACAATTCCTCGGAATATTAAAATGCTTCTGTTTGGGTTGCATCTTTGGAGAAAATATCAGTTCATTAAAAAGGAGAAATATTTTTTTCATTGAGGGATTTCACTCCTCAATCTCTTTGTCATGTTCCTCAAATCATTCCTGAACTGTGTCAGGCCACATCATGCTATAGAAAGAGCATAGAAAGTGTCCCGCTGCCATCAGGGGACACCATTTCCATGGAGGTGTGTAACTTGAACAACAATGATTAGGCAGGTGGGATGTGTCCAAGGACCTGAGGTTTCCCAGCAGAATATTGCCCAGAGCATAGGCACCCTGACCAGTCTGTAGCTACGCAGCTCCATACACAACCAACTGAGATGCACTATGTGTTCTAACTCCTTTCCGTCAGAGCCAGCGTTCACGTTTTCAGCAGTATGTGCCGCAGTGGCTCTTGTATTGGATCGGACTTCACTTTTCAAGCCAGCCTTCACTTTTCATACACATCAGTGAACCCTGATGACCATGCCCATGACCCTGTCTCAGGGTCACCAGTTGTCCTTCCTTGGAGCACTTTTGGTAGGTACTAACCACTGCAGACCGGAAATATCAGTTGGAGACACAATTTATCCTTCGTCAAATCCTTCGTCGCTCGAATACTTACACCTCCCCATGTTTTTCAGCTTCTAACATATCAACTTCGTAAACTGACTGTTTGCTTGCTGCCTGCCGTACCCCTCCCTCTGACTGGTGCCACTGTAATGTGATGATCGTTATGCACATCTCGTCTTAGTGGTTTTAATTTTATGGCTGAACAGTGTATGCTGAAGGCTTTACTCTGAATGCAAACACAGTATCTTATATGTTGTTTTTTTTTCTGCAGAGACCATCCAAAGGTCCCCATAGAGTAATAAATACACGCTCACACGCACTGGCACACACTGATGGAGAACTCCATTTAAAGCAATTAAAGTGCACTCAAACACACTGCTAAAGTGCTGATGTGGTCAGAGCTTAATCTATACCTATCCATCTATCTTTCACACATACACACTCGCACTCATATACGTACATTGTAATAGCGTCTAGCCGTCTCTCTCTGAGACGTTTCCCAGAAGAGGTGTTTTGAGACGTTGAATTGGCCCGGCATTGATCGCTTGCTGCTCTTTAAGTGCTGCTGGGAAAGTTTGTGTGTGTTTATCCGTGTGTGTGTGTATATATGTGTATGTCCCCGTGTGTGAGGTTTTCCTATTAGAAGTCTTGCATGTGTTTGTGTGGTGGTCCGCCAGACCCGAGAGAGTTTGTGAGCGTTGTTCGACCACTATGGCTCCAATTAAACAAGGCAGTGACAGAGAGCTGTGTGTGTGTGTGTGTGTGTGTGTGTGCGCGCATGTGTGTGCGTATGTGTGTAAGCAAACACATATGCTGTACCTTATGCTCGAAACTAAAGATAGCTGGCGCACAGTTTAAAAAGGTACTGTACAAACTTATTTGTGTTCAGTTGACGGAAGCACATTTAAAGGTACAACTGGGGTCCTTAAAGTCTCGTCATTTTAAAGTGTAGGACCCTGTGAAAATGCCTTTTTGGTCCCTATCCTTCAGAGACTGGTTACCGTGTCTGGACAATGTAATCCATCAGTTCGAAAGTCTGAAAAGGAACAGTCATGTCTTTCATCTTCTAGTCTTGAGGATTCCATCACTGTGATAAGAGCTTGCATGCATGAAAGGTCCTGAAAGTATTAATGATACTTAAAGGTCCCATATTTTAATATTCCTTTAGCAAGTCTATACAGGTGTTAGAGCTCCCCCACTGTGTCTGTCTGTTAATGCCCCAGCAAAAATACCCTTCGGATAAGGCATTGTTCTCCTTTATTTCACGGCTCATCTCAATGTGCCATGTCAGAGGCTATGGAACTGAGTAACTGATTAGCCACGCCCCAGAGATAACAGAGATGAACAACAAGCCGGCTGAAGGGCTCTTCCTATATGACATCACAATATGGGAACTGTCTTATTGGCTTTTTACTCATGTTTTTTTTTATTTGGAGATCCATCTTAATGTTAAAAAAAAAAAGTTAGTTTTGAATAATAAATCGTCTTTAAGGCGGCACGGTGGCCTAGTGGTGTGGCTCCAAAACTCCAGGGTTCGTGGGTTCAATTCCCACCTTGAGTCTACATGCTCATTCACTTACTCGTTCATCGTCTACACCACTTTATCCTGTATACAGAGTCATTGGGGGCCTGAAGTCTATAACAGGAGACTTAGGGCACGAGGCAGGGTACACCCTCGATAGGGTACCAGTCCATTGCAGGACACACACACACACACACACACACACACACACACACACACACACACACACACACACACACACACACAGACTCATTCTCACTATGGGCAATTTGGGAACATCAATCAGCCTAATCTGCATGTCTTTGGACTGTAAGAGTACCTGGAGGAAACCCCCCAAGCACAGGAAGTACATGCAAACTCCCTGTACACAGAGACAGGAATTGACCCTGCTAACCACTAAGCCACTGTGCTGCCAGGTACTCAAGTTACCTCTCACAGTCCAGACAAGCAGGTTAGGTTAATTAGCATTTGTAGTGTGTGAGTGAGTGCATAAGTACATGGTGTATGTGTGTACTTATGCCCTGCCATGGATTGGATTAGCACTCCCCCATGGTGTACAACACGTAGTGCCCTGAGTCTTTTTGGGATGGGCTGTACAGGATAAGCAATATAGGAAATGATTGAGTGAGTGAGGGCCCCTTAACGTCAACGTACGACAACTAAACTATACTAAACTAAAGAGCCAACCCCAACAAAACAGACGGGTAGAAGTGCAAACACCAGTACCACACCATTGACAAGTGATTCTACAGTCGGCTTTTTGGTCGGAGGATAAATAGTATTTAAGTGAACCTATATCCAGGTAATGACTCGGTTCAAAACTATTAAAAGGAATATAAAACTCTTATTTGGTCTGTCACTTATTTAATTAAGTACTACCTTTGCAACAAGGAACTATGTACTATAAAATGTACCTCTTTGGTGCACTAATTTCCACGTGTACGTAGTATTCGAGAGTAGCTACAGCTTCCGAGCCAAGCAGATACTGAAATAATGAAGAGTAGAAGACAGAACTTAAATGCTAACTCAAATCAAGCCAACGAAAACCAACGAAGTAGAAAACAGGTCCACAGGTGCTTAACTAAAGTTATGACCAGTGGTGTCAAAAGTATTCACATTCATTACTTGAGTAGAAGTATAGATACTAGGGTTCAAAACTACTTCATTAGAAGTTGAAGTATCAACCCAAGCTTTTTACTTAAGTAAAAGTTTTAAAGTACTGGTTTCAAAACTACTTAAAGTATAAAAGTAAAAGTACCGTGAGGGGGAAAAAAAGCATTAAGGTCTCGCTTTCTGATCATGCAACGGGGGGGGGGGGGGTTCTGATCATGTGACGAGTTCTGATCATGTGACGGGGGGGGCGTTGTGCACGTTCTGATCATGTGACGGGGGGGGGCGTTGTGCGCGTTCTGATCATGTGACGGGGGGGGGGGGGGCGTTGTGCGCGTTCTTATCATGCGACCGGAGGGGTTGCGCGTTCTGATCATAAAAATAGAGTAACGAGGCTGTTTTTAAAAAGTAAGGAGTAGAAAGTACAGATAATTGCTTAAAAATGTAAGGAGTAGAAGTAAAAAGTCGGCTGAAAAATAATTACTCCAGTAAAGTATAGATACCCAAAATTTCTACTTAAGTAAGGTAACGAAGTATTTGTACTTCGTTACTTGACACCTCTGGTTATGACATGTAACCTTAATGGGTCCATCCCTCCTGACAAGTGAATGTACCCCCAGAGTAGTGGGAGAGATACTTAAAACTAGCTGTAACATCTGAACCATATGGAAATTCCTTTCATACATGAAGATTGAAAACTCAGTGCTTATGTATTCCATCTTTAAGGTCTTTTAAGTTTTAAAAGTCTTGGGTTACCATCGCTACAAGTGAAAGTACGATGGAAGGTATCATTCATCTGGGTGTAACATGTGTACAGGGGTAGCAACATCAGCTGAGCAAAGTGGTGAACTAATGGGGTTCCCACCCCTAGTCCTGGAGGAGCCCTGCTCTGCACATTTGGCATTCTATCACCCACTTCTATTCAGTAAAGGCTGTTAATTAGCTAATGATTTATATCAGGAGTGCTGGAAGCAGGGAAAACTAATATGTGCAGAGCATGGGGGTCCTCCAGGATCAGGGTTGGGGACCACTGGATTAAACGATAAAAATAAAGGGAATTTATTGTCATTGTAGTGATATAATGAAATTTGTTTGGTAGCTCTCAGAGACCAGCAGCTGTAAAGAGAATGTAAGAACATACAAAAGATAATTGCACCAAAAACCAAATGTAACAATATATACAGTGGAATACAGTATATGTGTAGTGGAAGATAAGGAAGTATTGCACAATTATTATTATTATTATTATTATTACAGTCCTGGATGTAAAGTGTTTGGTGTATAATCAGCATCTTGGGGAAGAAGGGAAGAAAAAGAGGGGGTGAGCAAATACAGTACCTTGGCTTGTTGCTTGGTTTGTAAACAACAGAGTACATAACCACCACTTTAACAAGGACATATATCTCAAACGGTGAGTAGCTTTCCTTCGAAGAAAGTATAAAATGCTGGAGTGGTAATAAGAATCCCTAGGTCTGTCATCATTTATTTCCTGGAACTAACAAAACAAGATGTATGCTTCTGATGTTCCACCCTCTGATAGGTGATTGTTCCTTGTAAGGAGATTTTCTGGTATGCTAAATTCAGAGTGTACTCGAGAGCAGGGTACTACGTAGGCAAAGAGTTCGGAGTATAAACCACAGAGGTGCTGGACAGTCCCGAGTATCACCTCATAAAAAAACTATTCCGGGGGTGCATGCCAAATAGTGTTAAATGGAGATCTAGTGTGCTATAACGAGGGTGTACGATCCCTTGTTCCACACACCAAGTAGTGCCCTTGTTCAGAGTCTTACCACAATGGGCAATTTGGAAACATTCAGTCGAAATCTTTGGAATGTTTTTGGAATATGGGAGAAAAGAAGAGTACCAAGGGGACCAAGCAGGTGCGAGGCCACACTGCTAACCACTGTGCCACCGTGCCACCTGAAAATGACTTGAAAATGTACCCCCAAAATGTGACATCTTTAATAACATACTTGCTGAGCATCTAAGTAGTACTCTGGAATGACTACAGCATATGAGGAGATCAGGAACTTCATTTAAACCTGAAAAGGAATTTGAGATTTTCTATGTTGCGGTGGATCACCTCAATTAAAGGTATGTTTTTTATTTTTAGGTTGGACGAAATACTAAAGTTACATGTGACCTATTCGATCCATGTGCTTTTATATGTCCTTCAGCTATCTTGTAAGGACCTCATGTTAGCAACTGGCTGTAAACTAGTGGTAGGACTATAGCGTGTGTGTGTGTTTTACACGGTCCATTCTCTCAGCCCAGACAGTGATGAACCATATGTGGTCAGTAGAGGTGTGTGTGTGTGTGTGTGCGTTCCTTGCTGACAGGTAAACAGGGTAAATAATGAAGCGGATCCCTATCTTACTTCTTTACAGCAACACACACACACACTGGCGCGCACAGGTTACACCGATAGTTCTTGCTAATAGCCGAAGCACTTAGAGACGACTGATACACACTCGGATACTGATACACACCGTACCTGATGTGTTTTTTTTTCTGGAATAAGTCTGGGTATTTCCTGTTTCCCCGTGCAATCAGGTTCCTCTTCCTGCCAGGACGTAATCGGATGCGGCTACGTGATTCCGAACGAACAAATAATGCGTTTAACGTCCTAGCCGTCTGTGAGCTCGCGCTGCTCACGCTGTTGTGGGATTATGGAGCGCTGGTGGGTGGGTCTGTGCGGGGGGGGGGGGGGGGTCTGTGGGGGAGTGGGTGGGTGGGTGGGTGGGTCTGTGGGTGTGGCCTCACAGGTGATCAGTTGTAATTCGCAGGTAGATTTAAGGAAAATCTACAGTTCTACATCTAGGAACCCCCCGATGTTGCGTAATCCTGTGTGGGTTTAATTTCAGAGCACTGTGCCTTATTCACGAGTCCCTTGTTCTCATTTCTCACTACGATAAAAAGTATTGGCACCCCTGGTTTCATTAGGGCTTTTTGATGCTTTTGCTCTGTGTGTGTGTGTGTGTGTGTGTGAGTGAGTGATGCTGCACTGTTAGTTTGTCAGATTTTTTCATTGTTGTTTTAGTCTTTTTGTCCTTTTTTTTTTTAAGATTTTTGTCTTTTCTTGTTATTCTTGTCTGTTTTTTCTTGTTTTTTTTTTTAATGAGACTCATTGAGACTCTTTTTGAATTTTCTCTTTTCTCTTCTTCCCCCCTGTGTGTGTGTGGTGTTTTTTTTTTTTTTTCTCTCAGGTCCTCTCACTAAAAAACCTGACGAGTCGGCGACGAACAGGCCGAGGGACGAAGGTATTTTTCCTGCATGTCTTTTTTTGGTCAACTTTTTCACAAACACGTGCGCACACATATATATACACACACACACACACACACACATACACACACACATGCACACACTCTTTTTGGGGGGTGTAAATGCATCTGTTCCCTTGATTGTCACAGCCTGAGCTGAGATTTTGCACTGTATATATGAGATGCGTGTGCACACACACACATACACACAAACACACATTGCTGTGCTCTGTAATTGCTGAGGTTTAAATAGAGACACATCTGGCTAATCCAATTGTCTTGGAGCGATGGAAAGACAGATGAAGAGAAGAGACGGAGAACGAGTGTGGCTCGAGTGCAGTGTGAAGATGAAGCAAAAAAAAATCAGATTAGAAAATTGCGATGAAGGGAGGTTTATGATGAAATAATATTCACAGGCTTTGAAGGAAAGAAAGAGTAATTCATTAAAGCTTTATGTTAAACATTAGGAAGGTATTTGTGGTACATACAACACCCTATAAACCTCAGTACAAAGTGGAAAAGGAAATACGGATACGGAGCTGCAAGCGCAGTGTTCATTCCTCACTACACGAATTAAATCTCTAAAAACAATCACAGAAAAATAAATAATAAATAAATATATATATAATAATAAAAACTAAATTCTAACTAATTTGTACAACTTTATTAGAGATGACGTGATACTTTTTATATTCAGACTCTGAAACCTTCACCATCGGAGGCACCAGAACCCAGGGGATATTTGTTCTTTCATTTTAGTTGTAATAAACATACTGAAATATAAAGTGTAGATACACTGCTCAGGAAAATATAAAGGTGGCACACTCTAATACTTTATTGGCCTGACTTTCGCTCTGATTACGGTCATTTCGATGAGCTTATGCATTTCCACCCAGAGTCGCATTAATTTCTTTTCAAGATCTTGTAGTGATGATGTGAGAGTCGGCTCGCTGCGGGAAGCTTTCTCCAGCACGTCCCAGAGATTCTCCATGTGTAAAAATTATGGCTCCCTGAACCACTCTTTTACAATTTGAGCCCAATGAATCACGGCAGGGTCAAGTGCGAATCTGGCCGTGCCATCAAGGGTGGAATACTCCATAGGCTGCTGAGTCTAGACCTGAGCGACTGAATAGGTACATGTACAGTGGACACTGCATGATGGTGCTTCATGAGCTTCCCTTCTTACCCTGACACGCCCATCACCCTGGAATAGGACCAATCTGGACCCATCAGGTAGTTCTCTTGTGTGTGTGAAATATAGTTTTATAGTTCTTACCCCAGTTCCTGTAGTTTCAGAAATCTCCGTAGTTGTTTTCTCTGCTTGATGACAGGACATATGAATTTACAATAATAATTTACAACACAATAATTTGTCCCGTCTGAAACAGAATAACATCTTTGCCACAGCCACAGGATACGTCTTCTGCCGAGGTTGTTTACATTTAGGCATTTAGGCAGACGCTCTTATCCAGAGCGACTTACATTTTTATCTCATTACACATCTGAGCAGTTGAGGGTTAAGGGCCTTGCTCAAGGGCCCAACAGTGGCAACTTGGTGGTTGTGGGATTTGAACCTGGGATCTTCCGAACCACTGAGCTACACCTGGCCCATTGTTTAAGATATGAGAAGCTCAGGTAGGATTAAATTACTTGTTGCAGGTGAACCATATTAATCACTGCAGTAATTATCCAGTGGAAGTCTCTTAGCTAATTGCTTAATTAAATCCGAGTGATTTATTATAATTTTTTTTTTGGTTGGGCAGTTAATAATAATAATAATAATAATAATTTAAGACTACTACTACTACTACGGCAGCGCGGTGGTGTAGTGGTTAGCACTGTCACCTTGCACCTCCAGGGTCTGGGTTCGATTCCCCGGCCAGGCTCGATTCCCGTCTCTGTGTGCATGGAGTTTGCATGTTCTCCCCGTGCTTGGTGGGTTTCCTCCGGGTTCTCCAGTTTCCTCCCACAGTCCAAAGATATGCAGGTTAGGCTAATTGGTGTTCCTAAAAAATTGACCATAGTGTGTGATTGGGTGTGTGTGTGTGCCCTGCGATGGATTGGCACCCTGTCCAGGGTGTACCCCACCTAGTGCCCGAAGTCTCCTGGGATAGGCTCCAGGTCCCCCGCGACCCTGAACACAGGATTAAGCGGTATAGAAAATGAATGAATACTACTACTAATAATAATAATTAAAATGATTACTGGAAAATCATATTTCTATATTATTTAAATATTTACAGTTCCAAAAATCCTTTTCAAACCCAGCTGCAGTGTTTCATCATTTTTCTCAGATATCTGACGTGCTGTTTCCTGGGTACAGGATTGTTTTTATCTCTGTAAAATAATGTGTACATAAAAATTAAAAACAGTTAACATTGAAACATGAAGAAAAGTCCTCAGTGATGGCGCTGATCTGAAACGTCTTACATTCACATGCTTTACTGAATGCTGAGTGCTTGGAACAGACGAGAGGGGAAATGAGGTCGCTGCTGCTGAAGTGGTAACAAGTTGTTAAATTGTATCTGTAGGCACTTTGCAGCCTGTCGCGGTAAAACATTTGCTTCCACTTCTTTTGTTTAATCAGTGTCTATGTTAATTAAATTTAATGAACGTTTGCACAGTACAGTATATCAGTATCAGTGTTAGTGTCTGTGTGTATTACTGTCTGTACCAATATCAATGTTGGCGTCTATTTGTTTCAGGATCTATTAGTGTCCCTGTCGATGTCACTATTTGTTTTAGTGCCAATGTTAGTATTAGGTATTAGGGTCAGTATTGACACTAATCTCTCAGTATTGAATATTTCAGTACACTAACAGCGTCTATCAGTGTCGATGCCTTATCAATAGCACCACAGTATTGGTAATATCAGTGTTCGTGGCAATACAAGGCCAGTTGAATTTGACATTTCAGAAGGGTCAAAATTTTCACGCTGCATCAAGCAAAGAAAACAACTAAGGAGATTTGAACTGACTGGAATAACTGGGGTGAGAGACCTTCAGCACAGTACCAAAACGTGGAAGGATCATTCTTCATCATCAGCTTTGTGAAAGAAATGTGTTTGCATAGTAAAACATAAGGCAGCACAGTGGTGTAGTGGTTAGCACTGTCGCCTTGCACCTCCAGGGTTCGATTCCCGCCTTGGGGTCCGTGTGCATGGAGTTTGCATGTTCCCCCTGTGCTTGGTGGGTTTCTTCAGTTTCCTCCCACAATTCAAAGTCATGTTCAAAAGTCATGTTCAGTGCGTACTCAAGTCTTCTTTGTCTTTCGGCGAATCAGTCTTGATAGTACAGCAGTAAAATGGAAATAAATACAATCCACCATCCACAGTTCCTAGATGGACTACAGAGGTTCCTAGATGGATGGAGGAACATAAACATGACAACATAAACAGCAGAAATCAGCGATATTAATACATTGTGATGAGAACTCAGGATTGGGACTAAACAGCTGTGTGTTCATGAGACAAACATTTGTTATTAGTGAGATTCTTGAGAGAAAAGGTTTAGTTTGTTAGGGAGCTTAAAGACTGGACTTTGGAGTGATGCAAAAAGGTCATGTGACCTGATGAGTTCAGATTGGTCCTATTGCAGAGTGATGGGCGTGTCAGGGTAAGAAGGGAAGGACATGAAGCGATGCTCCATCATATATAGTGTCCACTGTACAAGTCCTCTGGAGACAGTGTTATGATCTGGAGTTGATCAGGTCGAGACTCAGCAACATTATGGGGCAATAAAATGAAGTCAGCTGACGACCTGAATGTACTGAATCACCAGGATATCACATCTATGTAGCATGAGGAATCATTTTCATTCATGAACTAATCACCACTGTGTGTGTAATCAAAGCTAAAGGTGACTAAATAAAAGTTTTGAGTGTGCGACTGTCGTTTTGGGACAGACAGTGTACGATACGCGATAACTTTAGGTATTCGTAAAAACTTCTAGTTATAAAATGATGTTATGATATCCTATGGAAATTTATTATCATATTAATGTAATGGTGGCTTATTATTAATGGCTGCTTATTTGATTATTAATTATATAATTCCACCTGTAATGTAAAGGGACCGTAGAGGTAATGTACTTATTTTACTAAAAATCAAACCTCCAACTACTGTATGGTAAAATGCTCACACTTGCATGAGGCATAAGTTTGATCATAAAGATACGACACTGGGAATTTTTGGAAATTTAACATAAATGTAATGAATCAAGGCCAGTACATGGATTCTGCAAAAAAATAAATAAATAAATAAATCACTCATGCAAGATGTTAGAGATGTGAAAAAACGATGCTTTGTGGTTCCCCTGTACGTTCTCCTCTGCTCTCTGTAATCAGACGCTAATCTCTCCACTAAGCTTGTGTACCTGCAGACGTTCCTGTGAGTCAGCCTCGATACATTCCTGACCTTCTCCACTCCTGCTGAACAACATACCACGCTCTCACAGCATCCACAAAACCAGGGTCCAAAGTTAAACCAAGTTAAAATGGTCTCCAGGTTCACTCTAAATGGACCTGACAACCCAGTTGTGAAACTGTCCTGAGCATCACCCGTCCAGTTCCTCATTAGTTTTTCCACAAGAACATGAACGACAAAATTTTCGTATTAATTTTCTTTACAGATTTTTTTTGATGGTCTGTTTCCTAAATGGATTCTAATTTGAAAGCTATTTATGATTCTTAAAAATAGCTTCTCTAGAGTGCTTTGGATACTGAAGAGTTCTAACTCTCCTAACAGATTTCGTATTTGAACCCGATCCATTATTCCTAGCAACAAGTGCACTTCCAGTGAGTGAGAAAGCAAGTTCCTGGTTCTTTGGATAGCTCTTCTGAAGGCTCTTAGCTTCCATAATTGGTTCTTTTCATTCCTGTTCATAGGTATACTTTGAGAAAATAGAGTTCCTCTAAGGTTCTTTAGATAGTTAAGCTTTCCAGTCTTAGCTTTTCAACATGGGTTCTTTAGCTTTCTTAAGCTTTTCTCAGATTCCTTCTACTTTGACCTCCATGGTTCCTGTCCGCTAATGAACTAATTAGGGGTTTATTAAAGGTTCTATGGACTTTTAAGGCTTTAGATGAACACAAAATTTGACACAAAATTGTCTATAACAGAATGTTTATTTTGAATGTCGCTATATAACGTTATTTAATATCATATATAACTTTATTTAACAAGCTTTAAACCTCCACATGTTGAGTGAAACACAACACAACTGGGCAAAGGCTGATGAGCCCTGATCAGCCAATCGCATCACTTCTTTGAGTTGAGATTCATGTGCAACTTAGATCTGACATGAGTGATTTAAATGTGTTCAAAGGGTTTCTGGAGAATGTTTGGGCCAAGATGAAGATGTTCACTCGAGAAGAAATAAATAGACAGTTATGCGTCGCTTAATGTCCACAGTACGTTCTGTGAAACAGCAGGACATTATGCCACTTGGATGTTGTTTAACCACCAGTACTTAACAAAACTGTGTGGGACAGTGTAGTGTAAAGCTTATGGGGAGGCAGAGAACTCTAACGAGTATTCAAGTGAAATTGGGACTTTTGAAGACATTTCTGGTGAATAAATGTGTAAAAGCAATTGACATTTACGGAAGACTTCCAGCATAGTACAGTGATGATACTTAACTGTATTTAAAGAAGGTCATATGTCTGTGAATGACGATGCTGGCCGAGGTGGATTGAGGCTCACTGCGGTCGTTCCTGTGAACATTCAGCGAGTGGAATGCCGGGTCCTTCAAAATCGATGTCAACGAATTGTGGAAGAGACACATCTGTCTGTGGGAACTGGACACCCAATCATTCACCAACACCACTTGCACATTACAGGAACTTGGCTAGGAGTTATTGCCACACCCCCAGTGCCGTCCCGACCTCGCTCCAAGACGTGTCTATTTGGAAATGCTTAGGCCGTGAAAGGAGTTCCTGGGAGGCCAGTGTGTCAGATTTGAAGGAGGCAGTCCAATCATGGCTCCGTTGTTCTGAGAAAACCCTCTACCTTTTTTACTGAGGGTTCGACTCCCGCCTCGGGTTTGCATGCAAAGAGTTTGCATGTTCTCCCCATTCTTGGTTTCCCCCGGTTTCCTCCCACAGTCCAAAGACAAAGAATTAGCTTAGACTAATTAGTGTTCCCAAATTGCCTGTAGTGTGTGAGTGACTGTGTGAGTTTTTGTGTGCTTTTGTTGGACCGGAACCCAGTCCAGGTTTTATCCTGCAACTGACAGGTTGTGTCCCAAGTCCCGCCAGGTTTCCCATGACCCTACACATCATGAGTGCAGTAGAGACTGAGTGAGAGCAGGTGAGAGAGAGAGAGAGAGAGAGAGAGAGTGCAAAACTCAACACTTTTCTCCCAGAATCACAGTCACAAGTAGATTTGTTATATTTATTTTTACTAAAACTAACCAATAGATTATTGGTATTAAACTGTGTGCTTAAAGAACCACAAACACAAGTGTAGGCTGATTTATCCAATGTGAGAAGAAAACAGTGGGAGGTGGATTTATAGCATTTTGAAAAATCATACAAAATTCACACTGATCCAACCCAAACAGTTTTGACAAAATATTTTGGCATTTGTGTTATTAACACCCTTGTGACTCAGAGAAAACACGCACAAAATATTCTTAAACAGTTCGCAATAATTCTTGCTTTATTTAAAAAAAAAAAAAAACCTGCATAAACGGAGTTATCTCATTTTGCTCTCAAATCGTTCTTATGTTCTTAAACGTATTCTCTGTTTCTTGTTCTTCAAACAGTCCAACTTTAAACCTCCTCTGTCATTTCTTTTCCTAGGTACAGGTTTAGAGAAATAAAAATGGTGTCCCCTGGGTTCCCCAAAGAACCCCTTAAAGGCCACGTAATGAGCCCCGTAGATCCCTAAAGATGAAGCCGGTTCTCCTCGTACTCGGTTCTAAACAGACTGGTTTTTGTGATTTGGTCCTCATTAATAATCACAAGGAGGTTCAGGTCAGACGAGCCTGCAGAGTCTGCATCGAGGCCGGGTGCACAAAGGGATGCACTACACACACACGCACACACACACACGCACACACACACACACACACACACACACACACACACACACACTGACATCAGGATTTTAAACAGTTAAAATAAAAGGTGCCGCTTAATACTTAATATAGGGTCTATGTTTTCACACCACAGTGTGTGTGTGTGTGTGTGTGTGTGTGTGTGTGTTTCACAGGTGCTAATTTGGTACCTTTATTGATCGTTTTTGTACTGTTTTGTTTCCAGGCAACACAAAAAACAGGCTGCTCAATGTGTGTGTGTGTGTGTGTGTGTGTGTGTGTGTGTGTGTGTGTGTGTGTGTGTGTGTGTGTGTGTGTGCGCGCGTGTATGTGCGTGTGTATGTGCGTGTGTGTGTGCGTGTGAGATCACTGAGACGCATCTGGTGAATTCAGCTGTACTTATGTCTCGGGATGAGAGAAAGGAGGAGAAAGAAAAAACAAAATGGACAGAGAGACAGAGAGAGAGAGAGAGAGGAGGGCTATAGGAATACCATAGAGACAGAATGAAAAACAACAGACAGAAATACAAGGAGAGAGACAGATGGAGGGAGACAGAAAGTAAGAGAGACATCATGAGAGAGAGACGGGGACATAGAGAGAAACAGATAGACAGACAGATATAAAGACTTACAGAAACAGAGTGAGCGAGACAGAATGAAAAACAGATAGACAGAAAGTGAGAGACTGAGACAGACAGAAAAGGAAGGCGAGACAGAAAGAGAGAGAGAGGGACAGACAGACAAACAGAAAGAGAAGAGGACAGACAGGGACAAAGTGAAAGAGAGAAAAAGAGACTGAGACAGATGGAGAAATAAAGAAAAAGTCATGACTGTAAAGTTTATTAATAAAACCCAATAAACAGCGCTAGCTAGAGCTGACTAGCCGGCGGTCGCTGGAGTCTGTTAGCTAAATTATAGCTATTAAATGTAAAAACGAACATTTCAGATACACTGATTGCTCTCTAGCTCATCGGCTAACTGGCTAACTCGCTCGTAACCATGCGTTCATTCGGGTGTACATCCGCACATGCTAACCTGCTAAGCACAGACAAGCTGAAGCAGCGTCTAGCTGTTTATCTCTGAGCTAAACATAGCTGGTGTTGATAGCGCTGTAATAGTCAATAGTGCTGATACGGCGTAGCTCGTTAGTAACCCAGTGTAACTTTCTGTCCAATGACACAAACCTAAAGCACTTATTTTGAGTGGCTCTGGATAAGAACGTCGGCCAAATGCCTAAATGTAACTCAGTTATTCAACAGATTCAGAAGGCGAGCTGAGTGCAAAGAAATCCGCTACGTCACTACAGCAGCTAGCTAAAAATTAGCTGCACGCAAATTAGCTTCCTTCATTCCTCAGAATCACGAAGTGAAAATGTCTGACTCTCGAGAAATGAGGATCGGAACGGAGTGTGTGTGACAGTAGTGCTCACACACTCGAATATGCTGTTAGCGCTGTTAGCATTGTTAGAGTCGTTAGTGTTGTAAGCTTTTACACACAGATGGGGTTTTAGCGACAACCGTAACTGATCATGAGAACATTCACACATATTGCGGGTCGTGATATTCAAGGTGTGTGTGTGTGTGTGTGTGTGTGTGTGAGTGTTGGAAGGGACACGCTATGCTAATACTGGGATAATTGAACATGTTTACAATTCCTCTGGGAAATCAGCGGGCAATTGAACTCACTGGAGAGAGGGATGGACATAATGGGAGAGAGAGATGGACAGAAAGATAAAATGAGAGAGAATATGAGAAAGATAGAAAGAAAAATACAGAATATGAAAGAGAGACAGAATGAGAGTGAGACAGAATGAGAGTGAGACGTGTATGTAGAGAAGAAAGGTGCAGAGATAGCTAGAGGTTTTAAACCTGTATGCGTATGTAAGTGTGTGTGTGTGTGTGTGTGTTCAGGTGTTGATGCGGGCGGGCGTGCAGAGACGTGCGTAGAATTCGTTTCCGTGGCAACAGGCCTGAGTGAGTCAGTGCTGTGGAATGGAGCCTCTATTAGACAGAGAGGCAGTTTCCATAGCGACCGGGCAATCACAGCTGCGTGTGTGTGTGTGTGTGTGTGTGTGTGTGTGTGTGTGTGTGTGTGTGTGTGTGTGTGTGCACGCGAGTGTGCGTGTGCCTGTCCATGAAAAGACCTTGGTTTTTGTAACTTTTCCTCTTTTCAATGCCATTTCCTGTTTCTCCCTCATTTCGTCTTTTGCTCTTTTTCTCTGTCTCTATTTCTGTCCCCGTCTCTTCATGTCTGTTTCTAATTCACTCCTTTCCCATGTCTTTTCCCTGTCTAATGCTCTTCCCTGTCCCAATTTTCTCTCGTGTTTATTCTCCATCTCTCTCTGAATTTAGTTTTCTGTCTCAATCTCATTGTGTCTCATTTTGTCATGCTCGCACTCTCTCTCTCTCTCTGTCTCTCTCATTTTCTGTTTTTCACCCCCTGTCTCTGACTCCCCCTGTCTCACTCTCTCTCGCTCGTCTGGATAAACAGATGCCGTGGCTGTTAGTTTTGTTTCCAGTTGGTCTGCTGTTCGTATGAATTATCCACAGATCCTGCACAGAGCAGATGCATTGGCTAACTGGCCGTCTCTCTCTCTCTGTCTCTCTCTCTCTCTCTCTCTCTGTCTCTCACACACACACACACACACACACACACACTGCAGAGAGAGAGAGAGGCTGCATTAATGCAACATAGTAGGGGAAACACTAAAAGTGGGAGTAAACCAATGTTTCAGAGACAAAAGGACAATAAAGGGACAAATATCTCCTACAGAGTGAGGACAAAAGAGACAGACATTACCGGTAGAGTGAGGATAAACAGGACAGACCTTGTAAGTAGAGTGAGGATAAAGGGGACAGTCAGCAACAGTACACCGAGACAGACATTATTAACAGAGTGATGATAAAAGAAAATGAGAGACATTACCAATAGAGTGAGGACAAAAGATGCAGGCATTACTAATAGAGACCAGATAGTCTACATAGTGTAGTCTACAGTCTGTCTGGCCAAAAGGTAAAAAAAAAAATTGGGCACCGATTTTTGCTTTGATTTCGATAAGCTTATGCTCAGTGTTTAATTATGTCCAGAGTCGCATTAATTTAGGTTCAGTGGTGACTCAATAAGTTAAGGCTGTGGGTTACTGATCGGAAGGTCGGGGGTTCAAGTTGCCATTGTTGAGCTCTTAACCTTATGTTCTCCAGGGGCGCTGTATCCTGTATCTGACTTCATTTTATTGCCACATAACGTTGCTGAGTCTCGACCTGAGCAACTGAAGCGACTCCAGATCATAACTGTCTCCAGAGGACTTGTACAGTGGACACTATGCATGATGGTGCTTCGCTTCATGAGCTTCCCTTCTTACCTTGACACGCCCATCACTCTGGAATAGGCTCAATCTGGACTCATCATTTCCAGAACTCATGGCCTTTTTCCTTCACTCCAAAGTCCGATCTTTATGCTACCTTGCAAACTGAAGCCTTTTTTCTGATAAGCCTCACTGATAACTGGTTTTCTTAAGGCTTCGCAGCTGTTTAGTCCCAATCCCTTGAGTTCTCTTCGCATTGTGTGTAAATGTTCTTACTTTCACTATTAAACGTAGCCGTGAGACCTACTGAGGTTTTTTTTTTTCACTTAGCATTTAAGTCATATCATCATCATCATCTCAAAAATGTATTGCGACTACGTTTCTTCCTCAAAGATGATGCTTCACCACTAATCTTCCAGTTTTTAATAATGTGTTTTATAGTTCTTACCCCAGTTCTAGTAGTTCCAGAAATCTCTGTAGTTGTTTTCTTTGCTTGATGACAGGACAATAATTTGTCCCGTCTGAAGCAGAGTAACATCTTTGCTACGGCCACAGGATACGTCTTCTGACGAGGTTGTTTAAGATACGAGAAGCTCCTCACTGCATCAGGTAGGATTAATTTGTTGCAGCTGAACCGTATTAATCACTGCAGTAATTATCCAGTGGAAGACTCTTAGCTAATTGCTTAGTTAAATTCAGGTGGCGGCTTTTTTCTTTTGGCCAGGCTGTGTATAAGGGACAGGCATTACTAATAGACACATGATGATTAAGTAACCTGAGTGCTGTGCATAAACACTGAGTAGATTTTTCCCAACAGTTTGAAATAAAGATTATCATTAGATCATGTATTAGCACAAATAAATTGATAGAAGCTAGGTAAAAGAGAGACATTATTAATAAAGACAAGATAAAAGAGAAAGGCATTACTAACGGAGACAATATACATATGAAAGTCAATTAAATTTTAAGTACAGTGGAACCTCGGATTACAAGTAACGCGGTTTGCGATTTTTAATAAATTTTGACTTGGAAAACGAACAAGTCTTGGTTTACGAGCACCGAGTATCATATATCATGCATGCGCATCTTCTTTTGACGCAGAGTGTCACGTGATCACAACTAAGCCAACAGTTTTTCTCTCTCTTGCGCTGTGGAATTGTGGGTAATCGTCTCCCCTGCTGGGTCTTTGTGCGCATTTCATACCGCTATAATAATCTGTGCATGCGTGTACTGTTTATTATAACACTGTGACCATGTGTGTGTGTGTAAAACATATTTTATTTTGTGTCTGTATGCGTGTGTGTACAGCGCGCGTGTAAAGCAAAAGCAAGTCTCATTAGAGAGGTTAAAGATCCATTTTCTCTCTCTGCTCAAAGCTCAGCCTGCTCTGTGCGTCTGTGTGTGCGGGTGTCATTGGACACCGTGCCACACACACACACAGGCCCCTCCTACTTTCACCTTCACAGACACACACACACACACTCTTTCTTTCTGCTCTACACAGAATCACTGCTCTGCCGCGATTCTTTTCAAAGGTAAAGTTCAGGTTAATTTGTTTTCTTTTTACTTTACTGCAGTGATTCCGTTAGTGTGTCGCTCAATCAAGTGTCATTAGAGAGATTTCTTGTTTATTTTTCTGATAAAACAGTGTTTCCGTTGTGTGTGCACGTGTGTGAGAAGAGGGAACCCATCCTCATTTGGGTGAGAAAAGATAGCAGGAATTTTATTCTGACATATTGTGTGTTAGGCGGCTGGAAGTTCAATATAAGAGATGATGACTAAGTGAACATGGAGTCCAGTTCGGCACCAATATGGATCAGCAGGTGCAGAGGGCAGAGAAGATCTGGGTCATTGGGAGCTCGGGAGCAGCGTGTGTAGATCCAAACCATCATGAAACAGAATCCAGCTGGAGGTGGACCTTGTCCGGACGCCTTAGGATCCTCGCAGGTTTGGCCTCTGCCTCCTGGACCTGGCACAATCTCCAGGTGCCTCAGGATGGGTAGAAAAATAAAGAACAGGTGGGAAAGAATTAGCATAGCTGCCGCTCATTATATTAGCAGCACTAGATGAGAGTGTGTATTTGGATGTACTGGAGTACGAGGTTATGGCATGAATTATGTGTACGCCAGGCTAAAGAGTCAATTTCTGAACTGGGAGACTGTGCCTGAGCCCTGGACATTATCAGGAAGGCTATTGGAATAGGCTTAGCTTAGGAGCTAAATATGAAAACTATGGAAGTATATTAGTGCCAAAATTCCTGAAAGCAAAATAGCAGGTTGAATTACATGAACTGAAAAAAACGTGTTGAAATAAAAATGTTTGAATTTTTCTGCATTGCAATTTGATCTGAATTGAAAAAAATCCTTAGAGCATTTACAATGTTTGAAATTTTTGCCACTGCAATTTATTGTGGTTGTATATTTCAAGTGAAAATGTAATTCAAGCATTTAAAATTCAATGCAAAAATATTCAAGTTAATAAATTGCTGTTCAAAATATTTTCAGGTGTTAAAAATACAATCTTTATTATTTTTCAATCTCACAAATTCAAGTAACAAAATTCAGGTCGCTAAAATTCAGGTAACAAAATTCAGGTCGCTAAAATGCTGGTCTTCACATCCGGGATATCACAGGAAAGAGCAGTGGAGTGCCGCAATGCACTTTAAAGTGTGCTTCCTGATCCCTCTGCAGTCTACTTTCCAGAAAGGCTGGGTTGCCAGTTGCACAATAAACGGTTAAAATGACCCCATTCCGTAAACGCCATATTCAAAGCAAAGCCGGCGCTCTTTCATTCACACGCGAGAGCGATGTGTTTCCCGCCCCTGCGCTCGGTAATGTAGAGTCACATTCAGTAACAAGATGGGATAAATTTCCTCAGCAGCAGCAGCAACATACATGCTCTTTACACTTTGTTAAATTTATATTGCTTATAAATGAAGGTAACCATAAATATTTTGTAATTAAGAAAAACGTAAAGTGTGGTTTAATGTCAGTCTGATTAAAATTAAATAAATAAATAAACACATTTTTGTCACTAATTATTTTATGCAACGCAATTACAACATTTCAGTTTAATATTTAGTATGAAGTCATAAGTCTTGGATAAATTAATACCTGTCGCATTGTGACTTTGTCGCATATAAAATTGTACATCAATAGCGTCACTGCAATTAACCCCATTTCTCTCTTTTATTGTAATTTATATTTTTTAATTATTTCCTTTTTATATATCTTGTAGTTTTTGTACATCATTGCAGTAGTACCTCTGGTCAGTTCCCACATGACCCTGTGTCTACTGACTGTAAGATATACAGTGTGCAGTCTATAACATGTCTTACTGTTACTGTCTCTATTGCTGTTGGATATCTGGAATTTCCTTTGAAATCAATAAAGTATCTATCTATCTATCTATCTATCTATCTATCTGCCTGTCTGTCTTTATTCTTTGTCTTGAATTGTCTCTATCAGTTTCTTTTCAGTTTCTTTAGAATTGTCTCTATCAGTACTCTGATGTCACTCGCTGAACTGTTTGACTGCTTCCTAAATTAGTTTCTTCTGCTGTACAGAATTTTTCCACAGACTGTAACATTACCGAGCGCAGGGGCGGGAAACCCATCGCTCTCGCGTGTGAGTGAAAGAGCGCCGGCTTTGCTTTGAATATGGCGTTTACGGAATGGGGTCATTTTAACCGTTTATTGTGCAACTGGCAACCCAGCCTTTCTGGAAAGTAGACTGCAGAGGGATCAGGAAGCACACTTTAAAGTGCATTGCGGCACGTTCAGCAGCACGCGGCACTCCACTGCTCTTTCCTGTGATGTCCCGGATGTGAAGACCAGCATTTTAGCGACCTGAATTTTGTTACCTGAATTTTAGCGACCTGAATTTTGTTACCTGAATTTTAGCGACCTGAATTTTACTACCTGAATTTTGTTACCTGAATTTTTACTACCTGAATTTTGTTACTTGAATTTGTAAGATTGAAAAATAATAAAGATTGTATTTTTAACACCTGAAAATATTTTTGAACAGCAATTTATTAACTTGAATATTTTTGCATTGAATTTTAAATGCTTGAATTACATTTTCACTTGAAATATACAACCACAATAAATTGCAGTGGCAAAAATTTCAAACATTGTAAATGCTCTAAGGATTTTTTTCAATTTAGATCAAATTGCAATGCAGAAAAATTCAAACATTTTTATTTCAACACGTTTTTTTCAGTTCATGTAATTCAACCTGCTATTTTGCTTTCAGGAATTTTGGCACTAATATACTTCCATAGAAAACACTTTGCCGCCTTTTGTGGACTTTGATATTGTGGGGAAACTACCAGAAATCCAGAGTCAAATGTTAAGGAGCGTGGTGAATGGTAACATGTCAACAGACAGACATTACTAATAGAGACAAGGTATGAGAGACAGACATTACTTATAGAGACAATGTATGGGAGACAGGCATTACTAACAGAAACAAGTTAAAAGAGACATTACTAATGGAGACAAGATATGAGACAGGGATTACTAACAGGGACAAGGTATAAGAGACACTTGCAGTATCAACAGAGAAAAGATAAAAGAGACAGGCATTACTAAGAGAAACAAGATTTAAAAAAATACATTACCTATAACAACAAGATAAAAGAGACAGGAATTACTGCTAAAGACAAAATAAACCAGAGACATTGCTAATAAAACAAGAAATAAGAGACAGGAAAAGTTAAAAGAGAGACATTATTAATAGAGACATAATAAAAGAGACAAGCAGTACTAATAGAGAAAAGATAAAAGAGAGACAAGTTCAAAGAGACAGGCACTACTAATAGAGACAAGATAAAAGGAACAGGCATTACTAATAGAGATGAGATAAAAGAGACAGGCATTTCTATTAAAGACAAGATAAAAGAGACAGGCAGTACAAATAGAGACAAGATAAGATAAATTACTAATAGAGACGAGATATTGGAGAAAGGCATTAGAAATAGAGACAAAATAAGAGAGACAGGCATTACTAATAGAGACAACATAGAAGAGAGATTACAAATAGAAACAAGATAAACAAGACAGGCATTACTAAAAGAGACAAGATAAAAGAGTTGTTACTAATTGAGATGAAATAAAAGGGACAGTCGTTAATAATACAGATGAGATAGAAGACATGTGTTACTAATAGCGAAAAGATAAATGAGACAAACCTTAAAAATAGAGACAAGATATAAGAGACAGAATTTACTAAAGAGACTGTCAGTGTAAAGAGACAAGATAAAAGTGACAGGCATTACCAAGAGAGAAGATATAAGACAGTTATTATTAATAGAAAGAAAATTAAAAGAGGTGTTAATTAAGACAAGATAAAAGGAACAGGCAGTACTAATGGAGCCAAGATAATAGAGATACATTACCTGTAAAGGTATAAGAGTCAGGCACTACTAATAGACACAATATAAAAGGTATTACTTATAGAAATTAGATAAAAGAGACAGGTATTACAAATCGAAACAAGATAAGAGAAATTTCTAATAGAGACATGATATTGGAGAAAGGAATTAATAGATGAAGCAGGCATTACTAATTGAGAGGAGATAAAAAAAGTTACTAATTGACTAACTGTCAAAAGTTACTAAATTACTAATTGAGACGAGATAAAAGGGACAGATATTACTAAGAGACAAGATAAAAGGCAGTATAAATGGAGACAAGATAAAAGAGGCACGCATAACAAATAGAGACAAGTTTTATGAATAAAGACAAGATAAAAGGGACAGGCATTACTAAGAGAGACAATATAAAAGAGATATAAGACAGTTATTACAAACTGAAACCAAGATATAAGAGACAGGCATCACTAATAGAGAGAAAATAAAAAAGAGGTGTTAATTGAGACGAGATAAACGGAACAGGCAGTACTAATAGAACCAAGATAAAAGAGATATATTACCTATAAAGACCATATAAAAGAGGCAGGAATTACTAATAGAGACAAGCTATAAGTCACAGGTGGTACTAACAGAGACATGATATAAGACACAGGGATTACTAACAGATGCGAGATAAAAGAGAGTTGTTACTAATAGAGACAAGATAAAAGAGATACATTACCTATGAAGTCAAAATAAAAGAGATATGCATTACTAATAGAGATGAGATAAAATAGATATAAGTGACAGGCATTAGTAATAGAGAAAAGATATAAGCGATATATTACCTATAAAGACGAGGTATAATGACAGGCATTACTAATAGAGAAAAAATAATTAAGTAACCTGGTTATTGTGATTAGAGACAGGATACATTACTAATGCATTACATTACTAAGAGAAAGGCATTACTAATAGAGACAAGATAAAAGAGAGAGGTTTTACTAATAGAAATGAGATGAAAGAAAGCTATTTCTTTAAAGAAGGATGAGAGATGGATCACCAGATCTAATTATCATTAGATCATCCATGTAATAGTGATGGGACAGGCATCACTAATAGAGAACAGATATATTGATTGAAATTGCTCAGCTGTTTTGGTGTTTGTCATATTTTGTGTAGGGAAAACATCAAGGGATTGTGTAATGACCACACAGACACAGACACATGCATGAGTTTTACAGACAATATCGCTGCATTAAAGACTCATTTGTGCTGTAAAGTTTCATCCGAAGTGCTTTAAATCGAGGGCCGATAAAGAGTCAGTAAATAAATCGTGAAATGTGTCGTGAGAAACATTCAGGGACATTCCTGAAAGGAACTCAAGTAATTGAGTGAGAAAAAGTACACACACACACACACACACACACACACACACACACACACACACACACACACGCACCCTGTTGTGTCAAGCTGTCCAGTTACTTATGAAGAAAATTGTAAACAAGCAGAAAATTACTGTCTGCGCAGCCCTAAATAAAACCCGGGGCTGCGCGTCTCCTCACACATTACCGTCTTATTTTCCACCCCGCACTTTGGTGTCATCATTTTCCAGTCACTTTTTTTTTTTACATCTAAAATAAGTGTGAAAACACAGGGTGTGAGACAGGGGAAAATAAACATGATGGAGCTGTAGATTAAGTTTTTGGATCCTCCATCTTTTACTTCATGTTTTATTCCGTAATCACTGATGGAAGGAGTCTCCAGTGCCAGCGCTTTGTAACGGTTAGATGTAACGGTTATAGAAAAATTATTTCTGTGTGTGTGTGTGTGTGTGTGTGTGTGTGTGTGTGTGTGTTAACAGATATCCGAGATCGGCGGAAGAAGGCAGTCATGTTGTTCATCCACGGCGGTTCGTATATGGAGGGCGCAGGCAGCATGTTCGACGCGAGCGTTCTCGCCGCCTACGGCAACGTCATCGTCGTCACCATGAACTACAGACTCGGGGTTCTGGGTAAGTGTGATACTGCCATGACCGACAAACAAACAAAATGTAATAGAGAGAGAGAGAGAGAGAGGGAGAGCGTCAAGCAGACACACAGACAAAGAGAGAAAAATGGCAGGAGAGACGCGAGCTAAAAATAGACCATTTTTTATGTTCTGCAGTGAATCTGTAAAATCATACAAAGAGATGATCATGATGCAAAATGGTCCACACACACACACACACACACACACACACACACAGGTGTATTGTTTGTGCTTTCTGACCCATGCACTTTATTATTCTCGCTTGTGTGTTTATGAATTACATTTAATAAGGCAGAAAGGAGGCGGGGTTTGGGGTAGGACAGGTGTAGGGGGTGGAGTCTATTTTTCATCTCATCTCATCACCCGTGATTCGCGAGTAGCGATGTCTGAAGAGTGGGTGGGACTTGTATAAAGCTATAAAATCAGGGGCGGGGCTAGACATTGTCTTATTTTGTGATGTCACCAAATAACCTCCACCAGTCTGAGATTAGAGACCGATATGTAAAACGAAAAGAAAAGCTACAGAGACAAACGTCAGCTATCGGTTAGCATCAAGACTAGCCAGGGTTAAGCTAACGCTAGTGATATTAGTTCTGTACGGGGTAACAGGAGGTCATTTTAAATTTGCATATTCATAGCTCCTGACATTTTTAATGAGGTGTAAAGGTGGACAGTCGTCCCTCTGCTCGTCCCTCGGCCCGTCCCTCGGCCCGTCCCTCGGCCCGTCCCTCGGCCCGTCCCTCTGCCCGTCCCTCGGCCCGTCCCTCTGCTCGTCCCTCGGCTCGTCCCTCGGCTCGTCCCTGTTTGTTTGGTGCATTCTGAATGCTGCCTTCTCTCTCTTTCTCTGTTTCTAAATCTTTCCTTTTTTCATCCGTTCCTTCCCTCTGTCGCTCCATCACTCCATCACTCCATCACTTTATCCGCACAGCCCCCAAGACTTGTTGATTTGTGAGTGCGGCCATCTGTTCAGACTAATTTACTCATTAACTAATTAATGAACTCGAGAGTGTGAGAGAGAGAGAGAGAGAGAGAGAGAGAGATGCTTTCTTTGACCAGTTCAGTCTCTGTGCTTCTATCCCTCTTTTTTTAATCCCTTTATTTTTATTTCTCCATTCCCATCTCTCTCTCTCTCTCTCTCTCTCCTCCTTTATCTCTCCTCCTCCCCTGCATTTATAACACTCAGTCGCTGCTTTTTTTTTAACCCCTCCCCCTCTTTTCCATCCTTCCTTTTCTAAATCTGTACGTTTTGGGGGAGGAGTTTGGACCTGAGCCAATCGACTTTACCTCTATTTAACGATGCCCGACGAGTCTTTTATTAAATTTACAGTTTGTTAATATAGCGTTCTGTTCTTTTCTTTCTCACATACAGAAGACGTCACTGTCTTTTCCCTCCTGACTCTCCCTCCGTCTCCATCTTCCCTCTTTAGAACTCTCTCCCATCTGTCTTTTACTCTTCACCACCATTACATATTCACTATCTTATTCTCCATCCCTTTATCAGACGCGCTCTATTTGCAGAAACAGATTACCCTAATTAGCTTCCTAATTCCACACGAGACCTGTGTGTGTATATATATATATATATATATATAAATATATATATTTTTTTTTTTTCTGAATGCTACCAGCGAGCTCCACGTCCCCAAATAAGGATTCTGTGCCCCTGCGCCACTCTTCTCGAGCGTGTTCGCTTTGAGGCGCTTGTGTTCCTCACTTGTGATGTCGCCTCCAGACGTGTGATTACGAAGTCTAATTTAGAACTAAGTTCAAGGTGTTTGATTGGTTATGTTTAGACCTTTAACGCATCACCAAGGCAGTATGTGAAGGATGGAGAAAGGGGGCGTGTCCTGAGTGGACATTTATTACTCCTATAGTGCACTAGGTAGGCTGTAGAAGCCATAGTGATGGGAAGAGGTGGATGAACGCCATATTGGACTCTAAACGCATCCCAAATGGATGTGTGTTGACTATATAATGTAGTCGGCTTTGTATGATGCAGAAGACGATGTCTACGGAGGAGGTCACTGAATAAGTTATATTAAGAGATACAGGTTTTGTGCCAAATAGATCTTAACCCTGGGGCGGTGGTGGATCAGTGTGTTAAGGCTCTGACTTAATGATCGGAAGGTCTAGCCCCAGTTCTGGAGACATCAGACATCAATATGTGTCATGTAGTGTACTAGGTAGAATGTTAAAAGCATATCCTAGGGATATGTCAAATGAGACGCAGCCTGTGTCCTACATGGACCTGTCTTTGTCATATATGTAGGCTGTAAAAGCCAGTGTCTAGAAACGACCTGACAAACGATTCAAACTTGGAACCCATCCTCATCTGGGTGATAACGGATAGCAGGGATTGATCTGCACTCATACTGTGTGTTAGGAGGCTGGAAGTTCAGTATAACAGGAGATGTGGAGAAGTTCATATGGAGTCCAGTTGGTTATTGGAGGATCAGGTAGACTGTAGGAAACTCCAGTCCTGAACTATCGAGCGACTGCAGTCACGAGTCCTCAGAGAAACAGCTTCTGCATCAGCCGAGGACACGACCGTCTTCATGGTAAAGGGGAACCGTCCCCAGTAACCAGACGCTTCCCAGACAGATCACATGCGTCCATGTGACGAGATCTCCAACCAGAAGCGGGACACCAGGACGAGTCAGACAGGTCCAGAGGACAGAGGCGGTCTGGATCACTGGTAGCTCAGGAGAGACATTGAGCTATAAGGAGAGACAGGAAGAAGGAGAGATAACAGTTATAACAATGTATAATGTGAATGTATATTTACTGTAGAGCGCAAGCAGGGACTCCGGCAGGACTAACTATGACATCATAACTAAAAGGGAGGAGCCAGAAGGAAACACAAACATGAGGGGGAACTGAGATGTAAAGCAAACAATCACCTCACTGTCAACAAACCTGAGTGATCAAATGAGAGTGAGGAAGACAGCATCTAAACATACCAGTTCACCTAATACTCTACGTCCATGAGTCCCCCAGATCTGCTCCTTTACCTTATGGCAAATCTATTTATAAACATGCTTGGCTAAATAAATAAACAACGAGACTGAGTCCCGAACATCGGAACATCCTGAATATCATTCACCATGTAGAGTGGAGACAGCAGTCAATAGGTATTAGGTACCTGAATGTCAGATGTGAAACTGGCTGTGTTCCAAATGCATTTGTATTTTTATATCGTGCATTAGGTGGGCTGTCAGAGCCATTTCCTAGGCATTAGAGAGCTTAGCATTGAATGAAAATCAGACTGCTTCCCGAATGCATCTGTATTGCTCATGTAGTGCACTACGTAGGGTGCACAAACCATTGCGTAGTGAGTAGGATGCCGGATGCCAAATCAGTCAAATCCGAAAGAGATCCATATCGGTCATAGAGCGTTACAGTCTGTAGGAGCCTGTAGTCTGTAGGAAATTAGCAGAGTATGGGTAGGTCAATAACTAATGAGACACAGGCTGCGTTCCAAACAGATCCGGATGGGTCATGTGTAGTTCATTATGTAGAGTGTAGAAACAGTTTTATTAGAGTAGGTACCTGAATGTCAATTGAAACACGGGCTGCGTTCCAAAGCAATCTGTATTGTCTGTATAGTGCACTAGGTGGGCTGCAGAAAGTATTTTATAGGGAATTAGGAAAGTTAAGTTAAGGCCTAAATGGACCTTTACTGGTCATAAAGTGTCCTAGGCAGGCTTTAGAAACCATTGCATAGGAAATGTAAGGAACCCAGGAAGGTTAAGTGGCGGTACAGCACTGTTAGCACTGTTGCCTTGCAACCCCAGGGTTGAGGGTTTGATTCCCACCTCAGGGTCTGTGTGCATGGAGTTTTCATGTTCTCCCTGTGCTTGGTGGGTTTCCTCTGGTTTCCTTCCACAGTCCAAAGACATGCTGATTAGGATAATTGGCATTCCCAAATTGCCCATAGTGTGTGTGTGTGTGTGTGTGTGTGTCACCCCATCCAGGGTGTATCCCCCCTCATGCCTTCTGGGATAGACTCCAAACCCCCCCACCCGCCCCCCCAACCCTGCCCACAGGATAATTGGAGTATATGGAGAAGATAAATGAATGACGACTACGACTGTGTCCCAAATGGAACTGTATTGGTGATAAAGGGCACTAGGTAGGCTGTAGAAAGCATTTTATAGGGAATTAGGAAAGTTAAGTTGTAGCATGAAGTCATATTTTAAAAGTTTAAGTAACGTTCTTGTGCCAGTTCAACCCGTGTTGGTCATTTAATTCACTACATAAGCTGTTGTAGTATTTCTGAATATACACTACCGCTCAAAAGTTTGGGATCATTTGCAAATGTCTTTGTTTTCCCAAGAAAACAAATTTTTATGCAATTCACAAACAATTTTAAACCGATTTTACAAACCATTAAAGTTAGCTGTAATTCTGTAATGACCGTAATGGAGCGGGCAGTACAGTGTCCGGATCTGAACCCTATTAAGCTGTGGGAGGAACCTGACCGTATAGTACGGAGGAAGACTCCATCAAGACAATCCATCTTGTGGGAGATGCTCCAGGAAACATGGGGTAAAGCTCATCAGGTTATGTGGAACCGCCAGAATGCATATGGCCTGCCAGGCTGGAATTGCTGCAAAAGGTTGTTTTTTTTCTTTGATGAAGGCAAAGTTTGAAGAACACATTCATCATTTGCATCAAAATCATTATTTCTAATTATTTTAGTGTCAGCATGTCTTGTTCTTTTGCTATATTTTCTATTCAGACTAATTTCTTATGTGTTTCTTTGGAAAACAATAAACTTTTCTAAGTGATCGGAAAAGTGATCCCAGACTTTTGCGCAGTGGAGCAATAGGAGGCATCGAGGAGGAATTATTACATACCATGTGGTGCGGTTATAAAGGAAGTAGGTACAGTAGATGAATCCCAAATACCTCGGCTCGTGTCCCAAATGGATCAGGCGCTGCAGAAGATGTTATTTTCTGCCCTATATAGTGCACTTTTAATGGTGGTATAGAAATCCTAATCCCAAATGCTTGTGCAGAAAGAATTACAAATAACCCAAATGGAATCCGTCTCTGTATGATTCTGCCGTGAGGAGTTCACACAGTCGTCTCCGTCTCAGTACAGCTGTTTGTTGATTTCTTAAGGAATCTGCACCAGATGTTTTAGTGACATTGTTACGCTATAGCGCTTTTACAGGAGAACGTTAAGGATATTAACATCTTCTCTCTCTCTCTCTCTCTCTTTTATTTCTCGCTTTCTTTTCATCTTTACTCTCATCTCAGTAAAAACACAAAGGATGCAGGCTCGCAGTGCTGGTTAGTTGGTGAATATTTATGAGTTTGGCTCGGGAACGCTCGGCTCAGCGCTAAAGTTAGCAAGAGCTCCAACTCTGCAGGACGGAGGTGTAGATGCAGACAGATAAATGAACAGAAGCTGCTAAATAATGGATGGATAGTTGGATAGATGGATGGATAGTTTAAATAAACAGCTCCCTATAATATGATCAGTACGGATGAACGGATAGAGAGAAATCAGTCTATCCATCCATCAGTCTATCCATTTTTCATTCATCCATCAATCTATCTCTCCACCTATTCATCCAGTCAGAAAGAGGGATTTAATGAAAAGGTTGCTACGTGTTATTAATAGATGGACAGAAGGACTGATGTATAGGTGAAAGATTGAATGGACAGACGGATTGGTGGATAGATTGACGGATAAATGGATGGAGAGATGGATGCATTGATATATAGGATGGATGATGGATTGGTGGATAAATGGATGAATGGATAATAGATGGATGAAATGATGGATGGATGAAAGATTACTGGATGGATGGATGATAGATGGATAGATTGATGGATGCATAAACTGATGAATGGATGGATGGATGGATGGATGGATGGATATATGGGTGGATGGATTGTTCTATACTGTAGATGGAAACTTTGAAAAGTGGTTATTAATGATAGATTTTTCTTTTATGGGCGGATAATTTAAATAAAATGTCCTATAATGAATAAATGGATGGATTAATGGAAAGAATGGGTGGGTAGACGGATGGATGCATGATGGATAAATAAATAAATAAATAAATGGGAGTTTAATTTACATAAAAGGTTTCATGTGATGGATAGGTAGATGTTGGATAAATTAATTAAAAAACAGGTTCTAGCAATAATTGGATGCTTAGTTTTAAAAACCGATGAAGGGTGGACACACGGACGGACGGATGTTACTGTTTTGAATGGAAACAGTTTATCTTCATGCACTCAGATTATGAAGGTGATGTGATGAACAGTTTTAACTGAACAGCACAAGCTGTATAACACACACACACACACACACACACACAGGCATGCACAAAAACGATCTGTCTGCCACCATATTAACCTTCTCTGGTGCTGTTTTGCTGCTGTTGCCTGGCAACTGACCACAGTCAGACGTGTCCTCCATAACCAGAGACGTCCAGAACACACATCGGTTTATTTTTTTGTAGAGATTATTACCATATTTTACAGAATATTCATCCGTGAACCCACGCCAGCCCATCTCACCCCAGACCACCACACCCCACTGCACATTGCCCCCCCCCACCCCTGCAGGTGCAGTGATTTATATTCATATTGATATAGATTAGTACACAGACATAGATAGATAGATAGATAGATAGATAGATAGATAGATAGATAGATAGATAGATAGAAAACAAATGCTTATGTTAATTAAACAAATTAAGGTGTTTAATCTACATAATCGAACAGTAAGACGGTATCTGAATGCTCTCTGGAAGTGACCAAGCTGTGAGTGATGGTCGTCCATGGAAGAGTTCAGGACTGCTTCAGGACATTTAAACATAAGCAGGACATTGTACATTGAGTATCGGTCAGAGAAGCTGGTTTAGGACTGAGCCATTGACTCTGATGCAGGACGAACATTTATTAACATCGCATTCATCCAGTCTTGATGTCTTTAACTATTAACATCTCTCCATCCATCTTTCTTTCGCCTGCTCCCATCGAGGGGTCGCCATAGCAGACCACAAAATCCCCGCACAACTTGGCACAGATTTTACGCCGGATGCCCTTCCTGACATAACCCTCCCATTTTAATCCGGGCTTGGGAGCAGCACTGCATGCTGGGTAGTATGGGATGTGGCCACCCACCCACCGACGGCAGGGTTCAAACCCAGATCCTCAGATCCCCAAACCAACAACCTAGAGCCTTAGCCACTCGATGTCATCATCACTTTACAAGCCACGTTGCTCCATTCAGATCGGATTTGCATGTCATGACGGTTCACATTCATAATTACAAGTGATTTTTATCTGACTCTAATGTAGACATGTCTGTCTTCTGAAAAAGCATCTTTGCTAGTTATAACACATCATATTTGTGTAAGCCGTAATTCATTTCAGACTATACATGTGATTTTAGCAAAAATATGTTTGAGGTTTTGCTCTGGAGGATGGCGGGCAGTTAGTCGGGTCCAGAAGAAGGAAGAAAGCCAGACGCCTCGCTTAAGCTGCTGGATCAACCCTGGTCTAACCCTAACCCTAGATGTGTCCGACCTAGGACTACCACTGAAAGTGACTCAGTTCCAATCTGAGAAACATCAGACTTGTGCGTTCAGTCAGCCCTAAAAAAACCAGATCGTGTCACATTAGGGTAAAAAATCTGAACAGAGTCACTTCAGGCCGATGATGTAACCGTAGTCTAATTCTTAAAAGCATACATTCAACCTTTGACCTTTTAATAAATGTAATTTTTTTTTATTCACTTCCATCCATTTCATATTACAAATATCAGCTTAGACATTTTGTTTTCCATTATTTGGAGTCGCTTTTAAACAATCCAGATTGAATTATTTAATTTTTTAAGGGGGGGGATTTTTCCCTGATTTTCCCCCTAATTTATTGGTGTCCAATTCCTCACCGTCACTAGGGGGCTCCACATTAAGGCTACTACCACTCAGTCGGGAGGGCCGAAGACTATCACGTGTTTCCTCCGAACCACGTGACACCAGCCGACCGCATCTTTTCGAACTGCTCGGCCTCGCACCGTTGGGGGCGGAGTAACACACTGGGAAGACAGTGATATCCGCTCCTTCTGCTTACGTGAGCTCACAGACCTCAATCACCCCTGATTGGCTGTAGAGCCATGATTAATGTGGGAGCACTGAGTACCTCTCATCCTCCTCTGAGAGAGCTCAGCCAATCAGCTCTCTCTAGATCTTCGACTGCGAGAGATTACAGCATCACCCAGGAATCGAACTTGCGATGATAGGACGAGCACTTTACCACTGCGCCACTCGTATTAAAATTTAAGTCATATGTCCTATTTTAGTATTTTTCTCTGCGTGTAGCTAATAAACCTAAACAAATGTTCCCTTTCACATCTGCTTCTGCTACTTCCTCAACAACATCAAGATTTCAATCAAGAAACCAAACACAAAAGAATATACCAGATCCGGGAGAAAATTAAACATCAAGTCTGGGGAATAGGGAACGTTCTTGATGTCCATCTGCCCCACAGCATTTGAGAATCCATTCTTTTATTTAGCATAGCAGTGCAGCTAAACTCGAGCCGAACTATTAATTCAGAAAAGAAAAGAGACAATATTTTGGTTTCTTTGTGAATTAGAAATCCGGTTAAAAACACCAACAATGAGCCTAAAGCAGAGCCTTGAGGGACACCAGATTGCATTTTTTAACACTGCATACCCATCATGTGTGTATTGTGGTGGGGTTTTTTTGTGTTTATGTGTCAGTGTTGAAGGTAAAGTAAAAAGTGCTTCAGAAGCACCAGGATTATAGGACTCACATTTCCTGCTTTTTTCCCCTCTTTCCATCTTTCTTTCACGCACACACACAGCCCTCTCTCAGTCTCAGATATTAAGGCAGGCAGGACGCTTTTAAGCTTTCAAGTCTATTTTTGTGCTGTTTTTGTATCCTCCTCGCTTTCTTCATCCATCCCCATTTCCTTCTCTTTCCCTTTTCATCCTCACTAAAAAGCTTGTCTTTCCTGTAGCACTCTTTTTTTTTTTATTAAAAATGTTCCCCCTCTTTTAATTCGTGCAGCATTGAAGCAGACATAAGCCGTGACACAGTTGCTCTAATTTAATTTGATTTAATATTTTAAGACATTATCGTAAGAGCGTCATTTTTTATTTGATTTGGAGCTTTGTATTCACGCTGGACCGCTAACAGGAGCTGTTTTTATTCCATCGGTTATTAAACGCTAATGTGATTTATGTATTAGCAAGAGTTCATCATTCGGAGGTAACGCATTGTCGGTAAAGTGCGTTCTGATTGGCTGAAAGGCAGGAGGAACAAAAAAAGCTTGAGTCAGGGTTGGGATTAGTCACTTACACAGCAAGAAATGACCGTGTTTAAACCTGCCGTTAAATGTATTGTTTAGTCTAGAAACAAATCTGATGTCATTTTGTGTTTTTTATGTATTTCTCATCTGTGGAAAATATTTTTTAAATTTGTCTATGACAAAAAAATTTAACATGGTATATATAATATTTTATATAATAAGAATATCTTCCTGGATTATAGTAATGCAGCCTGTTTTGTAATGTGGTTGTGTTACATTAAATGTGATTCTTTACTAAACCCATCTTATGATGGCTAAACTAAACACGAAGCCTTATAAACCTAATGCTTATAATGAATTATGAACATTCCTTGGCTCGTGTCCAGGTTTCCTGAGCACCGCTGATCAGGCGGCTAAAGGGAACTACGGCCTGCTGGACCAAATCCAGGCTCTGCGCTGGCTCAACGAGAACATCGGCCATTTCGGGGGCGACCACAAGAGGATCACTATCTTCGGCTCAGGCGCTGGAGCGTCGTGCGTCAACCTGCTCATCCTGTCCCATCATTCAGAAGGTGAGTCTCATCATCGTCAAAACTATCAAAACTACCACAAAGATTAAATCCATCATCATCACCACCATCACAACTTCCATCATTACTACCAACTTTACCACCAACAAGATTATGACCATCATCATCATAATTATCAGTATCATCATCAAAACTACCACTTTGATAATCACCAGTGTCATTATCCCCACCATATACACCATCACAACTACCATCATTAAAATCATCACCACCACCATCACCACTGTCATGGCCGACATTATCAACTCTACCATCATCATCATCATCATCATCATCATCATTACAGAATTGAGTATTCTGATCCCCCGGTGCTGCTGAGTTCTGGGTTCTGATATGTCGTCGTTTGGTATTGATTAATTCTCTGACAGGTTTATATTAATGCACTCGTTCTAATACGTTATAGTTTCCATAGTAACAGTTATTTCACAGGGGCGTGTCCGGTAATCGTCAATCAGATCAGATTCAATATAAATGGAAGGAGTCTCCAGTGTCAGATAAAAACTGATGTTCTTTAATAAATGAAAAATTGTTGGCAGACTGACATTGTATAAGAACAACACACACACACACACACACACACACACACACACATGGGGGCATTCTGTTAGAGGAAACTAATCACCACTGTTTATCATAGCACTGGCACGTGAGTGTGTTTGTGTTCCATTCAGTCGTAGATACATGATGAGCCTGTTTGTTAGTGTGACTGACAGTAGTGTGTGTGTGTGTGCGTGTGTGTGTGTGTGTGCGTGTGTGTGTGTGTGTGTGTGTGTGTGTGTGTGTGTGTGTGTGTGTGTGTGTGTGTGTGTGTGTGTGTGATGGAGATGTACACTGAGATTCTGATGCAGGTTTTATAACGAGAAAGCGTGTGATAAAAACAGACGGGTGCGAGACAGATCCATAACAAGGAGCATGTAAATAAGTGTGTGTGTGTGTGTGTGTGTGTGTGTGTGTGTGTGTGTGTGGAGAGAGAGAGAGAGAGAGACAGAAAGAATGATGCATTCAGCTGCATCTGAACTGACTCTTAATTGATTTCATAGGGACAGGAACTAAAAGGGGGGGGGACATGGTGCTGTGTGTGTGTGTGTGTGTGTGTGTGTGCATGTGTATGCGTGTGTGTGTGTGTGTGTATGCGTGCGTGTGTGTGTGTGTGTGTGTGTGTATGCGTGTGTGCGTGTGTGTATGCATGTGTGTGTGTGTGTGTGTGACAGAGAGCGAGCGAGAGAGAGAGATTAATGTATGAGACTGAAATTAATAATTAATAACCAAGTCTTCAAATGCAAATGTGGGAACACGACTGCTCTTGAGACACACACACACACACACACACACACACACATACACACACCTTCAGCATCTCATTTTTTAATATTATAATCTACACATCATTTATATTTTTACAATATTTTATACGTTTATTAATAAATACATACGTACTTGCAAATGCATGTGTACTGCAGTGTAATAGAGCGCCCCTTGGTGGTGGCTGCATTTATTGCATCATTACAGCAAAACCCATTTTTAATATACTGTGATCTTATTTATTTTAATTTGACACGCAGCAGCACAGAAACGCACCTCGTCTCTCCTTTATCATTAATCAGTTAATTAATAAGAGTTAATTATTAAACGGAGGACAGTTTTAATAACGCAGTGACGTCGCAGTTAAACAGGAACCTCATGTATATTTCATTTTCTCGACCATGCGGTCTGTGACACCTGGCTCATCATGTGTGTGATGCATATATTATTGTACACACGCGGATTTAACCCTGAGACCGTGTGTGTGTGTGTGTGTGTGTGGTGGGGGGGGGGGGGGGGGGGGGGGTTGGGGGGGGGGTCATCATGGTCATTATTTCTATGCATTCATACACTACAGTTAAAATGTGAGTTTTATGCATCTCCATCTCTCTCAGCACACACACACACACACACACACACACACACACACACACACTGATGTCATAAATCAGTCATACTGACACAGCCTCAGCTGTGACATTGCGGATTATCTTCCTCATGAGTGTAATAACACGTTCCTCTTGCCTGTTTGCCTTAATGAATATCCAAATTAATATGTAAATGATTATGTAGATGTAGGCCATTTTAAAATGCGAATAAATTACATTAGCACCTGAAAGTAACTAGTACAAAAGTAAACAATTAATATATGAGTATATTATTGATGGATAAATTTCGCTTTAGCTGTACCGATTATTGATTGTTTTTGACCCGTTGCTATGGCGATGCCGGAGCCGTTACGCTTTTCTAAACGTTGAGGGAGAGAAATGATCCACTGAGAGGCAAAGCGGAGTTTGTAAATGGCAAAAGCAGAACGTAACCAATGCGGTTTGATTGACTTTTTGTGGAATTTACTTATATGATGGTTTGACCTGTGAGAGCCTCCGTCATGGAGTTCATCAAAATGTGCCGAATTCCTGCTTTACTGCTGATGTGGAGAGCAACTGGAGCACTCGTAAAAACCTCTCATACAGGAGGCGGAGCTAATCTGCCTCATTGGCCAAATCCAACCCCGCACACTAAACTACTGAATAGTACAGTACACTCTAATGTATGTATATATATATATAATAAAAGCAAGGTTTTGTCCGTACAGTGATCAGAACTCGCTTTTTCAATCATCTTTAAGCTTCATACATTGGAGGACCTGAAACCAGACTCAGAAACATGTCTGTCTGTATATCTGTCTGTCTGTATATCTGTCTGTCTGTATATCTGTCTGTCTGTATATCTGTCTGTCTGTCCAGCCGATGTTGTCACAGCATCACGCAAAACTGGATGGACAGAATATAATGAGACTTTGCCAGTACTTTGGTATTTGCCTGAAGTTAAACCCAAATTAATTCTAAATGTTGAACAGAAGTGAAGTTATGAGCAGATTTGTGCCAGATTATAAACAGGAAGTGCACGGTTGCGTAGTCATGCTGGAACAGGAAGGGGCCGTCCCCAAACTGTTCCCCCAAAGTTGGGAGCATGAACTTGTCCAATGTCTTGGTATGCTGAAGCATTAGGAGTTCCGCTCACTGGAAGTAAGAGGCCGAGCCCAAGTCCAGAAAAACAAAACCCACACCAGTTCCAACATGACTGCGCACCAGTGCACAAAGCAAAGTCCATAAAGAACTCGACTTGCCTGCACCTCCACCCGATAGAACACCTTTAGGATGAATTAGAGCGGAGACTGCGAGCCAGGCCGTCTCGTCCAACATCAGCGTCTGACCTCACAGATGCACTTCTGGAAGAACGGTCAAAAATTCCCATAAACACACTCGTAAACCTTACCAGAAGAATTGAAGCTGTTTTAGCTGCAAAGGACCAACATCATTGGATTAAAAATTGGATGTTACTCAAGTTCATATGCATGTGAAGGCAAGCGAGCCAATACTTTTGGCAATGCAGTGTATAAAATAGACAATTATCTGTAGAGGTGTTTTGATGAAAATACACTTTTTGTTCATAAGGAAGCTAAAGAAGAATGTTCTATTTTGGAAGTTAGTAAAAAGAATGTATAACATGATCAGAAACGATTCGTAGCAGCAGGGTTATTAGTGGGAAGTCAGAAAAACTTTATCATCCAACAAATGTCTAAGGAACTTAAAGAGTGTACTACGCTTTTATTTTTAACTTTTCTGGTCTCAGGTCTGTTCCAGAGAGCGATTGCCCAGAGTGGCTCTGCCATCTCCAGCTGGTCCGTGAACTACCGCCCGCTCATGTACACTAAGATCCTGGCCAAGAAGGTGGGCTGCAGCTCCGGGGACATGGCCAACATGGTCAGCTGTCTGAGGAGGAAGAGCTTCCGAGAGCTGGTGGATCAGGACATTCAGCCCGCGCGCTATCATATCGCATTCGGTCCCGTCGTCGATGGAGACGTGGTTCCTGACGACCCTGAGATCCTCATGCAGCAGGTCTCACTAGCTTTAGACTTAACCTTCTCATTCAAAGCATAAGTGATCGTTCATATCCTTGCTGTAGAGATGCCAAAATGTACAGTTGAAACGTCTCCAGTTGTTGACACGTTGCTAAGGGAGATACGTGGAGACGACATGATTTAAGCTGAAGCAGCTGAACTCAAATTAAACTGACCCACCAGAAATGGCAGTTAAGTGAAGGGGGAAGGATGTGAAAGGTTCACATTTGCAGTAGCTTTCCGTTTGTGTCAACTTCATCTAGGTGAACTTTGACCTCTGTATCGCTTGGTCTTTTTTCTCTGCCATGTTCAGGGAGAATTCCTAAACTATGACATCTTGTTGGGAGTGAATCAAGGAGAAGGTCTGAAGTTTGTGGATGATAGTGAAGGAGAGGACGGAATCTCAGCTGCCACCTTTGACTACACAATATCCAACTTTGTGGACAACCTTTATGGATACCCAAGTGGTGTGTGGTGCAACACATAAATAGTAATATATACATATATACTGTAAATAAATACTGAATCTAGACAAATAAAAGTGCAGATAAACGTTAAATACGACTCTCTTTACCTTTTCATTTCCCTGTTTCTCTTCCTCTGTCTTTCCTTCTCTCTCCTCCTTGGTTAAGATATCCTTCGTGAGACCATAAAGTTCATGTACACCGACTGGGCCGATCGCGATAACGGAGATATGAGGAGGAAGACCCTGCTTGCACTCTTTACAGATCACCAGTGGGTGGCGCCAGCAGTGGCCACAGCCAAGCTGCATGCAGAGTTCCAGTCCCCGGTTTACTTCTACACTTTCCACCATCACTGCCAGATGGAGGGGCGACCGGAGTGGGCGGATGCTGCACATGGGGACGAGACTCCCTACGTCTTCGGGGTGCCCATGGTGGCCGCTACGGACCTCTTTCCCTGCAACTTCTCCAAGAATGACGTGATGCTTAGCGCTGTCGTCATGACCTACTGGACCAACTTTGCCAAAACCGGGTCAGTTCATTATTATTATATTGAATCATAATGAATCATATAATATTTAGTTCACAATGGTTGGGGGCAGTTCAAAACTTATATTAAAGCTGCCTAGTTTATTGTAGCACTAAACCCGATCCAGTTCTGTAGTTACATTCAAACTCAAATCACGAAATATCAGATATACAGGTCCAGTCATGGTACCGAGTGAGAACTTTAGAAAGTTGTAAAAAGTAAAAAACTAGGGTAAGGTGGAGTTTAAATCATCTGTAGACCTCAGGGTGGTGTAGACCTAAGGAGAATCAAGGAGCGTTGTCACAACCATGGACTGGATGACTGGATATTGGTAGAATTCAGGGCCAGAATCCGGACAGAGGTGGACAAGCGCTAGAGGCAGGGACTGAGAAATACACAAAATATGGAAAGGATCAGGGACTAGAACTTGATCTGAAGCTTAGAGAGGATGAGTGGATCATGAGCTGACTTTGGGTAGAGAGTGGGAAAGGAACTGGTCCAGACACAACACACTACATCTTTAAAAGTCTTAAGACAGGAACTGGGATTAAAACAAGAGCCAGACTCAAGGTGGGGTCCACATCAGGGCTTGAAACAGGGACTGGGATTGAATGACAAACCCAACACAATGACTAGGAGGTAGCATTATGGTGGTGGTTAGCACTGTGGCCCCGCTGCAGGGTTGAGTTTGAGTCCCACCTCGTGTCTGTGCATAGAGTTTGCATGTTCTCCCCGTGCTTTTGAAGTTTCCTCCAGGTGATCTACTTTCTTCATACAGTTCAAAGACATGCAGATTCCCAAAAATCCCAAATGCCATCCTCTCCAAGGTGTACCCCGCCCAATGCCCTAAGTCTCCCGGGATAGGCTCCAGAGTTGTTTTATGCCACCTGTCACTGTCTGCCTGTTCAGCAGTTTGTTGCAATAGATTTGTTCTGGTTCTTTCAGAGACCCAAACATCCCAGTTCCCCAGGACACCAAGTTTATCCACACAAAGCCAAATCGCTTTGAGGAAGTTGTGTGGACCAAATTCAGCTCTAAGGACAAGCAGTACCTTCACATCGGTCTGAAACCACGCGTACGGGACAACTACCGTGCCAACAAGGTGGCCTTCTGGCTCGAGCTGGTGCCGCATTTGCACACGCTACACGAGGAGATCCTCGGGTCAGTTACACCCAATTCTAATGAGCTGTTTGGACATTTCAATCGATAGAACCCTACTGATTGAAAAGCTTTTTTCATATTTTGTGTAAACCTTTTAAACACAACCGTGTCATAGAAACATTGATTAGAGTGTAAGAATATACTATGCTAATCTTATTTCTATTAACAGCACTCCCAGCGCAACCCGCTTACCACCACCTGGCGGCGTCCCCCACAGACCTGGCTGGAAAAATCCCTTCCTGAATCCAAATCATCCAGGCACGCGCCAGCCCTCGGTTTCCTCCACGTACCCACCGGAGACAGAGTCGGATCCAGAAGGTTCGGAGCGTCCACGAATATCTCCTTTCCCAGAGGCAGCACGTGACTACTCGACGGAGTTGAGTGTAACAGTGGCGGTTGGTGCATCTCTGTTGTTCCTGAATGTCCTGGCATTTGCGGCGCTCTACTACAAACGTGACAAGCGCCACGAAATGATGCTGCTGCAACAAAGGCGACGCCATCGCCGCCTCTCGCCTCAGCGTGGAGCTGCTGGTGCCCCAATTCCTGCAACAGCCATCGCCGTGGGCAACGACCTGGAGGAGGAGCTCATGTCCCTGAGGATGAAGCAGCAGAGGGCCGAGTTGGACCTGGAGCCACTTCGATGCCCGCCGGATTACACGCTGGCACTGAGGAGGGCACCTGATGATGTGCCACTCATGATGCCCAGCACCATTAGTGCCATGCATGCCTTTAATACATACCCCCCTGCTCCTGGCCACACCCCAAATCCTGGCCCCGCCCCTGGGTCTAGCTCTAGCTCTGTGCATACCAACAATGCTTTACATCAGCACTCGACCACTCGTGTATAGTACCTCGCCAAGCTCTTAGCACACCTAAGGACTACCTGCGCCAGGATTTGGTGCTCTACAGAGGTTACACATTTTGTCCAGTTCGGGAATGTCTAGGTCCAATCCTGGAGTTCTGGAATCGGGCACAGCTTGGTGATATTCATGCTCGAAGGTAAACCAAACCGTACCGGACTCCAGAACTTCAGGAGGGGGATTTATTAACTTGTAGCCTAGTGGTAGAGAGTCAAAGTCACTGGATTCGTGTCCTTCTCAGAGATCTTGAATAGTCCAGATGCCTCGACTTCCTCCTACTAGACCATTTAAAGTGAACTGAAAACCTTTATAGACATTTACAACACATCCTTGGTCTCGGTTAATCCCTTCAGTCCTCGTTTTCTCTCTCTCTCTTTTGTTTTTGGAACACTGAAAGAGTTTTAATATAAAAAAACCGACAAGGAACCACTCAGTTGGCCAACTTTCCCTCACCCTCCTCTCTGCAATCTTCTGTTTTGTGTTCTTTTTAATCGCGCTTGCTGGGTTGCGTTTTTCTCTCCATGCTTTCTTTTCTTTCTTGTCTTCTTCATCTACTGCAGAACTCTGCTTTTTGCCTAAACTGAACTCTTTTATAAATCGAGAGAACCTCTGTGTAATACGTACTATCAAGAACCTTGCGAGAACATGAGCGAGAAAAAAAAAAAAAAAAAAGAAAAGATTTAAATATTTAGTTTTTACCAGCATTTCTGTGCCAAGTACTGTGATATCCATCCGATCAGACTCGGAGTCGAGACCCGGATTGGGAGCGCATACAAGGATCGCGTTCGTGGAATTTAGAAGAAGTCACTGAAAAGTGCCAAACCCTTGTTTGCTTTTATTTTCTTCTCTCTCTCTCTCTCTCTCTCTCTCTCTCTGCCCCCACATATCCTTCTCTTTCTCTCTGCCTCTATTTCTTTTGCTTTTGCACTGTTGCTGGTTTGGGATGAGATTTGAAACTATACACGTAATATCTATATTAAAGTCTAAATATAGAATTATTTAAAAACAATTATATCTTGTTTGTTCTCGGGGAAAATTTGCATGATTTATTTTTAAAAAACAGACACGCGCACGAGACTCCTCGTCTGGTTTTATTATTATTATTATTATTATTATTATTATTATTATTGCTGTCCTTTTTTTTTTCATGCTCTCGTTTTTTGTTTTTTTTAAGTTTTTAATGTCTCCGCTATATCGTGCGATTCATTCGGAGAATATTTTCCTTCTTTAGAGACTTATCAGGAGCATATCAGGAAAAATGGAAACTTTCAAAAATAAAAAAAAGGATGTACAGATCCCTTTCTGTTCATTTATCAAAAGCCGGAATATCTCGGAACGCTGAGCATCGAGGAAGGACTTACGGCCCTCCAGCATTCCTCCATCATCTTGCTTTCTCCTGTATATTCCACTGCATTGAACTCGCACAATAAGGAAGGAGATTGCGTTCTTTCTCTTCTTCTCTCCTCCTCTTCGTTCCCGTCTGATTTCTACCCTCGTGTGCAGTCAGGGTGCTAAAGAGACCGCATGGAACCACAAGGAAACCATGGACAAGGTTCCAAAGTGGACAGAGAACTGGATACTGGTTGAATGACTAAAATGCTAACCGTGACCGATGATGCATCTTCATCTTCGTCCTTCATCGCTTGTCTCATCATCATCATCCTCCTCCTCGTCATGTTTCTGTTACCGTCTCGTTTCTGGAAAACACTCAGCGGGCGGATGGATCTAAAAATCTCGAGGGACACTAAAAACAAACAAACTAAAAAACAAACAAATCTACAAACTGTACATTTTTTTTGAAGTTGTATGAGATGACGCGGTCTTTGTAAATATTCTGTTTCGTCGTTTGGGTTTTCAGGTGAACATCCGAGCGACTCTTTTGTGAGAACAGGTGCAAGTTCGGTTTCTTTTATCGCTCAGTTTCCCGACTGTTTTTCTTTCTTTCGTTCTTTCTTTCTTTAGCACGCGACGTACACGCGATCCTCCCGAACCTCTGCGTTCGACCTGGCCGACGCGACACGCAGCACTTTAACGCGGACGCTTTAACACATCATCGGCACTCGGTGCTCAGGGTTCAGGAGGAGGAGTGTGAACTCTGTCTCGTTTAGGAGCCTGAAAAGCACAGCTGCTAAGTGTCATGGCATCTGGTCATGTGACCTCGGTAGACTCGTTCCGCAGGGTCACATGACCTCGGCACAGACATAACGCAGGGTCACATGACCTAAGCAAAGAGCAGCACAGAATTATCTTCACTGTCGAGAGAAAAGATGATGATGATGATGATGATGTCATAAAGTCTACTGCTTACACTCACACGTTCTTTCCCACATCCTTTTCATTTATTTCTTTTCCTTTTTTCTTCCATTTTCTCTCTCTTGCTTTGTTTTACTTCCTTGCTCGCCTTTCTTTTGTTTATTTTTCACTTCTTTTTTTACTCCATTTATGGTCATTTTTGAGATCCTTTATTTTGATCAGTTTCCCGCTCTTTATTAGTTTCTTTCATTTCTTTGCTTTCTTTCTGTTTTCACTTTGTTCCTTCCTCGCTCTCCTTTCTTTCTCACTAGTTTATTTTTTCCCTTTTTTTCTGTATCTCTCATTTTTTTTGTCTGTTGCTTTGTTTTACTTCCTCAACTTTTCTTTCTTTCATTTGTTTTTTTTCCTTCCTTTTCTCAAATGCATGGCCTTTATTTCATTTGTTTATTTTTTTCATTTCATCCAGTTCTCTCTCTCTCTCTCTCTCTCGCTCTCTCTCTCCTCCAACCCGTTCTTTCACTTCCTCTCTTTTACCTTTTCTTTCTATTCTCATCAACGACAGATTCAAACTTAGTTGACAGTAAGATTTTCATCTTTTTGTCATTCCTGAATTACTTTTGCACCTGTGTGTGTGTGTGTGTGTGTGTGTGTCTCCTGCTGAACCCGGAGCGTGCTGATGATATTTGAAGCGTCCACAATTAAACTTGATTACGTTTCTTGATCATCATTGCTTGATTTGATCACGTGACCCTGTGGCCGTGTGACCCTCGCCCGACCCCGTTACGTTCATTGAGACTGAATCCTCATTTCAGAAAGAAAAAAGAATTAAAAACTGTCCATATTTTTGTACAGAGGGAGTGAGAGGCAGCGGACAGACTCACGAAGCACACTGTCACCAGATCTCACGGTGACCCTCTCGTCTGCCCTGGCTGTGTGTGTGTGTGTGTGTGTGTGTGTGTGTGTGTTGGGGGGGGGGGGGTGATTGGAGGTTAGAGATATATTACAGATATTTACTAAGCGCACCTGCTCTAATATTAACGCTGGGTCGCCAAATATACACTTGCACCTGTTGCTTTTCATTTTGTTCAGTGGCAGCGACTCGGGACGAGACGAACGGGTTTGGGGGGAAAGCGGCGTTCATATTTCTATTTCATATAAAGGCTATTACACACTGTATGTTGTGTATATGAACTGGAGAACATTAAAAGACGTTATAAAACCCACGGCCGTCTCAGAGTCCTTACTTCATGATACGCAACTCCCAGCTAACGTAGCTGACATGGTAGCAGTGGAAGCCTCCAGCCGAGTGACGTTCCCGTGACTAAGTGTCAGTTTTATATACAGGTCCTTCTCCAAAAATTAGCATATTGTGATAAAGTTCATTATTTTCTGTAATGTACTGATAAACATTAGACTTTCATATATTTTAGATTCATTACACACAACTGAAGTAGTTCAAGCCTTTTATTGTTTTAATATTGATGATTGTGGCATACAGCTCATGAAAACCCAAAATCCCTATCTCAAAAAATTAGCATATTTCATCCAACCAATAAAAGAAAAGTGTTTTTAATACAAAAAAAGTCAACCTTCAAATAATTATGATCAGTTCTGCACTCAATACTTGGTCGGGAATCCTTTTGCAGATTCTTGTGTCTTGTGTCTCTCAACTTTCTCTTCACAATATCCCACAGATTCTCTATGGGGTTCAGGTCAGGAGAGTTGGCAGGCCAATTGAGCACAGTAATACCATGGTCAGTAAACCATTTACCAGTGGTTTTGGCACTGTGAGCAGGTGCCAGGTCGTGCTGAAAAATGAAATCTTCATCTCCATAAAGCTTTTCAGCAGATGGAAGCATGAAGTGCTCCAAAATCTCCTGATAGCTAGCTGCATTGACCCTGCCCTTGATAAAACACAGTGGACCAACACCAACAGCTGACATGGCACCCAGGACCATCACTGACTGTGGGTACTTACACTTACATTTAGGCATTTGGCAGACGCTCTTATCCAGAGCGACTTAGATTTTTTTTTTCTCATTACAGATCTGAGCAGTTGAGGGTTAAGGGCCTTGCTCAAGGGCCCAACAGTGGCAACTTGGTGGTTGTGGGGTTTGAACCTGGGATCTTCCAAACCGTAGTCCAATGCCTTAACCACTGAGCTACACCTGCCCCTGTACTTGACACTGGACTTCAGGCATTTTGGCATTTCCCTCTCCCCAGTCTTCCTCCAGACTCTGGCACCTTGATTTCCGAATGACATGCAAAATTTGCAACCTGTAGCCCATTTCCTGCACACGCCTGTACACGGTGGCTCTGGATGTTTCTACTCCAGACTCAGTCCACTGCTTCCGCAGGTCCCCCAAGGTCTGGAATCGGTCCTTCTCCACAATCTTCCTCAGGGCCCGGTCACCTCTTCTCGTTGTGCAGCGTTTTCTGCCACACTTTTTCCTTCCCACAGACTTCCCACTGAGGTGCCTTGATACAGCACTCTGGGAACAGCCTATTCGTTCAGAAATGTCTTTCTGTGTCTTACCCTCTTGCTTGAGGGTGTCAATGATGGCCTTCTGGACAGCAGTCAGGTCGGCAGTCTTACCCATGATTGCGGTTTTGAGTAATGAACCAGGCTGGGAGTTTTTAAAAGCCTCAGGAATCTTTTGCAGGTGTTTAGAGTTAATTAGTTGATTCAGATGATTAGGTTAATAGCTCGTTTAGAGAACCTTTTCATGATATGCTAATTTTTTGAGATAGGGATTTTGGGTTTTCATGAGCTGTATGCCACAATCATCAATATTAAAACAATAAAAGGCTTGAACTACTTCAGTTTGTGTGTAATGAATCTAAAATATATGAAAGTCTAATGTTTATCAGTACATTACAGAAAATAATGAACTTTATCACAATATGCTAATTTTTGGAGAAGGACCTGTATGTCAGTCTTATTTAATACACCACATGCAGAACTGTAGTTGTAGTAAAAGTACAGATATTTGTTGTAAAAGTGTCTTCTTCTCATTTAACACAACCTCTCCTTTCGTTCCTCTCCCTATATGCTGCTCTCTTCTCTAGTGTTTCCTTTTCCTCCTTTCCACATTACCCGTTACCTTTTCCTTACTTCCTTTCTTCCTTCCATCCTTCATTTCCTTATACTTTCTTCTTTCACTTTGTCAGTTGTCTGTCTTTTTTTATTCTGTTGTTTTCGTTACTTTTTCCACATAACTCCTCGCCTTATTTTGTTCTTTCTCTTCATCTCTTTTCCATTTTCTACTTTTTCTGCTCTTTTTGTTCCCTATTGCTTCTTTTCCCCTTCACTCCTCCCTTTTTCTTTATTTCTTTTTACATTTTCCTGTCATTTATCATCTTGTTCTTTTACATCTATTTCCTTCCTTCTTTCTTTGTGTTTCAAAACTGCAGTCACTTATAATCCATGTTTCTTGTTTATAATATATTTGCTAATTTACTTTCTGAAGAAAGAGTGGTGGTGATGGAGGTGTGTGTTTTCAGACACATCACCTGACACTGGCTGCTGTCACATTTCGTCCGTAATAAAAGGTCTTTGTTAATGATTCTTCGATGTTTCTTTGTAATTGACAGTTGAACAGAGATGGACAAAGTATAGAAATCCTGTACTGTACGTGAAAGTTGAGATTTCCCAGGGCAAATATTACTCAAGTAAAAGCAGAAGTCATATGTCAACTGTTTGTGTACAGTAAAAGTACAAAAAAGTATCAAAAGCATCGGCCTTGTATTAGATAAACAGTAGAATTTACTCACTCAGGTGAGTTTAAACAAAATTCCGGCTGTAAACACTCCACAACACTGCTGTTATTTAACGCAACACCATGCAGAAACGTAGTTGAGTAAAAGTACAGATATTTGTTAAGATTTGCAGATATTTGGATGTAGCCGAGTAAAAGTAAAAAGTAACTCCGTTACCTTCCTGCAGTTGACATACGAAGGACCTTTGATCAAGTAGTTCTGATAAAAACACTGAGCACACATGATGTTTCCTTTATTCCAAATGTGTGTGTTGAGCTTCACACACTGGAACCTGCCCACATGGCTGACTGATTGCTCCTGGAAAGATGTGTGAATTTAATTTGTATTTAAATCATTCTGATAGGAACAGTGCCTGAAAATTTCCCACATCTGTTTGCATGGAGAATGAAATACTAAACAAAAATACTACTTACTGTACATGTGTTTAAATAAACAGAGTAATAGGTCGGGTTCACAGATGTTAGTTTTAACACTTTATCACATTTCATTACTTGAATCTGTCCTTCAGTGTTGGCTTTAATTTAACACCTCATAAGTTAATATAGAAGTACCTTGGTATATGAATTTAATCCGTTCCAGATGTGAGTTCTTAAGGTGGAATTTTGTACTGTGAAACACATTGTTTAATAGGAACATAATGTAAAATGCAGATCATCTGTTCCAGCCACCCAAACAATTTTACCAATATTAATTAAATTCAATTTTTATTTGTATAGCGCTTTTAACAATTGTCACTGTCGCAAAGCAGCTTTACACAATCAAAAGAATTAATTAAGTTTGTATGGAATGTGAATGTGTATGAATCTAAAATGTTCAGATGCCCTGGTGAGCAAGCCGAGGGCGACAGTGGCAAGGAAAAACTCCCTGAGATGGTAATAGGAAGAAACCTTGAGAGGAACCAGACTCCACAGGGAACCCATCCTCATGTGGGTGAAATAGATAGCAGGAAATGATCTGCATTTATACAGTGTTAGGTGGCAGCAGTTCAACTATAATAGTTGATGTTAATTGATGTTAAAATGGAGTCCAGTAGTTATTGGAGACTCGGATAGACTTGTAGAAAGTTCCAGTCCTGAACTATCGAATTGTCAAGTCCTCAGAGAAACAGCTGACCACACCAGTCAAGGCCAGAACCATCTTCTAAGTAGATAGAATCATCCCCAGACACCAGGCGCATCCAAAAGAGACACACGGGGCAACCATGCGATGAGACCTCCAACCAGAAATGGGGCACCAGGATGGATCAGACTGGTCCGGAGGGCAGAGGGAGTCTGGATCACTGGCAGCTCAGGAACGACAATATTGCCAATTTCCAACACAATAATCATATCTTTTGCATATAAAAACAAACAAAACATTTAGAAAAGACATGTAAATAAAGTTAGATTTGAAATAAATAGATATTAAACCTCATTCATTCATTCATTTTCTATACCGCTTAATCCTGTGTTCAGGGTCGCGGGGGACCTGGAGCCTATCCCAGGAGACTTCGGGCACTAGGCGGGGTACACCCTGGACAGGGTGCCAATCCATCGCAGGGCACACACTTAACCTTAATTTATGATTCCTTTTGTTCTCCCTTTTCTTCTTGCTGCCGTCCTCGTTAACGTTCCGGTTACCCATGGTGCCGCGTCTTCACTAAATCTTACACAAATTGCCAAAGGAAACACAAAAATAGAAACAAATGAAATTTTTTTATTAAAAAATGGAACCCTCTTTTCGTCAGGACTCGAAAGCGACTGTCAGACGTACGCGCAACCGAGCCGGCGTTCAGTTGGGCTGAAAACGCTTTTTATGCCCAAAGGAATGACTTGCAAAATTTCAGCACTTAAGGCGAAAATTGTGAGCTGGGGAGTTTGTAGTGTATGAGTTTGCTGAGGTACCGCTGGATGTCGATTTGGACAATGTGGTGCTAATGAAAAGACAATGCTTTTAATGTTTATCTGCAAGTTTCAACACTTTATTTAGAAATGTATCATTTCAATACAGCCAAGTCAATAACACACTGCTAATCTGTTCATACGCGGTTAGCGTCATTTCAACACTCCTCAATTGTCCAGACACGGTCCTGGGAAACCAGAACTGAATGTCTTTATTTTGTAATATTGTGTAGGAAGTCAGAAAGTGTTGCTCTGACGCAGGTGTTTGTGAACTGACGTAAAAGATTTAACCTACTTTATCTTCGACGCTACGCCGCCTGGATCGATTCAACCGTGTGTTAATTAAACACCATGAAGGTTTAAAACTGCGGATATTCTTATCACAATGATTATAGTCATTATATTCAAAACAACACAACACATGAGGTCATTAATTAATCATAGTCAAGGTAGAATAACAAAACAACACAACTTTATTAACAATGAGTGTGGCTTAAATTCAACATTTAAGGGGGAAATTAGTATTGGGGACAGGTTAGTATTTTTATTAGGTATTTCAAAAGTTCACTTTTTTTTGTTTTGTTTTATTTTTGAACTAAGGGAATTGATTTGGTTTGTCACGACATCATGCTAGTCACTGATACTAGCAAGTTTTCTCAACCCTTCTTCTTCTTCAAGGTTTCTTGGTGGTTAGCAGCCAGCCTGTGGGTGCATTTCTGCCACCTGCTGGACAGAACGTGAAACTGTAGTTTGATGGGAAACATAAATTCAATCCTCTTCTCTAAACCTGTCTCATTCAAATATCTGTTGTTTTCTGATTTAAGTCCTGAGTGTCTCAGTCTCAGTCTCAGTATGATCACTTCCTCTGTCTGGTTCCCGCCCCATATTTTGTCTATGGCTTCTCGTTTCATGCTGTACTGTACGTCACTGTCTGTGTCACCATCACCTTTGTCTCAGGACTCTTGCCGGATTTGGTTTCTATGATCTTTTATTAGCAATTAGCACACTGTATTGAGCAGTTTCTTTCTCCCATCTCCCAACTGCATTCCAGTGCTATTAATATTCCTATATAATATAAACAGTTCAACAGTATACTCTGATAATTGAGCTGTTGTTACCCTTTTAACCACAGACTGTTAAATGAAGCTGTGGGATGAAGAATGCTGCACTCCTGCGTCCTGTCTCAGGGTCGTTTGAGCCGTCTGTAAATATAATTAGTTTTCCAATACCTATTACTGTAATGTGGTTTTGTTCTGTTACGCGGCGTTGAGCACTGCAGAAGTGTCTCTGATTGTGGTCGCAAGGTGATACTGCAGATATAGACACTGTGAAGGGGATGATAGATAGATAGATAGATAGATACTTTATTGATTCCATACAGTAACACAAAAGCAGAATATAATAACAATAAAATAATAAGTGAGAAAAGTCTTTTTTTTTTTTCATTTTTGTGAAGCTGCTTTGAGACCATTGTTAAAATGCTATATAAATAAAATTGAATAGAATTGAAATGTAGTGCAACCCATGATGTGCAATTGTATTGGTGACAAACTGAAAGCAGTGCAAATGGCAAAACTGTAACCAAAAAAAAAAAAACAGCGGAATAACTCTGGAGATAAGAGATTTCCTGAGTCTGTGGCTTTGCAACAAAAGTCTTCCCCTGAACACACTCTTCTGTTTGGAAAAAACGGTGGGTAATCGTGGTGGGCCATGATGGACAGCACTTTGATACGTGTAGCTCATAAAAGTGGTTGCTTGATAATCCCTGCCCATCCGAAGCTGTAAGAGTTGGACTTACTGTTTTCCCAACACTCATGTAGGATCGAGGCTTTAGTCGGATATGTCTCATTTTGACCGTGTAAATTTGCTCAGTAGGCAAGTGTTAGCTTGAGCCTTCTGACTCTTTGCAATATTTCAACCTGACACTGGTGAGGTTCTAAAGCTGCAGAACACATCTGCAGGGATTGAACTTGTATGACATCCAGACTTCACATGTAAGGGATACGAACATAATCTAGGGTTGCTTTCATAAATATATCATAATCATTTGCTCTAGCCCCAGTGCAGCCGCCTCGCTGGCGCTGTGGCGGCCAAGACAGATGCATTTTCACTTTTGCAGAGGTTTGGCCTTTTGCACCTCTGCAAAAGGCCAAACCATCTCAGCTGTGATCGTCTGATGACTTGTTCCCACTGGTGTCATCTCTGTCGAATGATCTCATTGCACAAGCAGTTGATAAGGGTGATGCCTAGGATTGTGCTGAGGCATCTCATGTGGAATGTTTCCAGGGTTCTGAGGTCCCCCGCCAGCAGGGTCCAGGTCTCGGTGGCGTAAAGCAGGACCGAGATGATGACAGCATTGAAAAACTCTCATGTTCGTCATGATGCTAACAATTCGCATTTCCTAGAGGCAGTACCACAGACTGGCAAAGGCTGGGCGCTACCCGTTCTGGCTAAGGCATCATCAGCTGAGGCAACGATTATTTTATGCAGAAATGAGGGAACCGAGGTATCCGAACGGGTCCACATGCTCGATCTAGTCGCCCGTAACTGCCAGAGTTATTCATGATCCATCCGTGGTCATGCACTTGGTCTGATACACAGGCCCAGCGGTCCAGCACTTCTGCCAGTGATGTTGAGCGGCTCCTGGGCAGCGGCTCCTGGGCACTTGCTCCTTTTTCAAGGTTAATAGTGATACTTTACTTGCTCAGCAGTCTTGTCCTGTTAGGGGTTTTAGCATATTGTTAATCTTTTTTATTTATTTTTTTGCCCTTAGTTTTTGTTTATTGACAATGTGTTGTCTCCAGGTAAGTTTCTCATCATATTAAACACCTAGGAATCTGAACACTGTGATTTTTTCCCCCTCCCAACAGTACTCCGCGCCGAATCACAAATAGATTCATAATATTTACGAAGGGCACTACACGACGCCATAGTGGGTGTAGTTGTTGTACCCTAAGTAGAGCATCACTGTAGGCAGTAATGAAGAATTTGGGACTCAATTTAAGGGTTGCGCGAAGGTCCTCGCTGATTGGATAAACGCGTCACGTGACCTACGACGAACAGCCATTTTTTGTAAAACACAAACAAGACGAGACAGAAAAACGGCGAGCGTTGCAAAAAAATTAATCAGAATTAATGATTCAGTTTATTGTCGTGTTTGTAGAAGCTAGCTGCAGAAATTCTATATACTTAACTCGAATTTATCTGTTACTGCGATGCACGCGCGTGCAAACGGAATAAAGTCGTAAATAACTTACTGGCATTAGCTGGCTGGCTAGCGCGCTGACGCCTGCTGTGCTAGCTAGCTAGCTCCCATTTTGGTAATCTTGCAGAATTACAACAAACAAACAAAAAAACAGGTAAGAAAGCACGGTTTCTGTAAGAATTATTCATGCAGTATTGTTTGATCGAGACACAGACTAGCACTAATAACGTTTGTTTAAAAAAAATGTTGAAAATAGTGTGAAGTTTTGGAGGCCGTGAATGGATCCCCGTGGTAAAGTTGAGGAAGGGGCCGGCGCAGAGTGACGCATAGCCGTGCTTAGGTGGTGTTACATTTCGCTCACTGACTGACTTGTTCATTTAGAGATTTTTAAGCTGTTTGATTTGAGTGGCGGTTAACAAGATATTAAACGATAGATCATTTATTAAAGTGCATAATTGTTTAGCTGCAGAAATGTGTGTTGGAAAGTAATATACATATGAATGAAACCGCGGATATTCTTTCAGGCGGAGTCCTTAATGGCGCTGAAGTTATCGCGTAGTGCACTACAGCAGTTGAGCTAAGCGCTAAAAGTAGGAACACTAAGTAGGAAGTAGACCGCGATTTGAGACACATTGGAACAGTGGTGATTTATATGAATTAATAAAGTTTATTAAAGGGATAGAGATTTAAATGAGAGACCTAAGACCTTTAAATGTCCATAGATCATATTTTTATTTATTTTAAAGAAAGCCCAGTACAAGTGTTTACATGTATTAATTATTGTTTTATAAATATTCATTTTATTCTTGGTAATAATTAGTTTCTAAATATGTAAAGAATTCTTTTTACTACAGATAAATTTTAAATTTAAAACTTTTATAAAAAGTTAATTTAGACATGTGCGATGTGCTGTATTAGATTACAATTTTATTACAGGTCTATAACCTTTCAGAAATCAATGCTTGTGTTCCTTATCCCGGTCAGACCGCTTAAAGATTACGCCTTACCCGGGTCTCGGGTTCAAACTGACTGTTTATCTCACTGTGTCCGAACGTTTAAAGCGGGTAGACGTAGCCATGTTCACTAACATAAATAAATCAATGTGTAAATGATTCTGCTGAATTGTGTTTATACACACTGATGCCCTTTTAACATCACTCTTCCTTATTTTTATTTTATGTCTTCTCCTGCAGGTCAGACAGGCGGTGACCGTACGAAACACACCTAAACTGCCCTGAAACACTCGCTCAGATCCATGTTCACTCACAGTGTGTGTGTCTTATATAATAACTGTCTCTTTTTC
>CM060120.1:34628382-34670882 GCA_030522415.1 Channallabes apus
GTTTTTATTATTTTTTTATTTTTAACTTTACAATAAGCTACTGAAATAGTAGTTAAACAGCAGTGACGTGTGTTTCAGACGCAGCTCCAGTAGGGGGCAGCACTCAGCCGTCTCACAGCTCTCCTCCTGCTGGGTTTTCCTCTCCTCCCCTCACCGCCACTGATCTCCTTCCACCAGGGGGCGACACTGAGGAGGAGGACGGCATGACGCACATGCAGCAGGTCAGTGTTGGGGAAAAGTATTTGCACCCCTGTATTCTTCCTGCACAGTCGGCTGTAGATATTTTATAAAATATCTGAAACACTACTTATTGCCACTGATGGAGGAAAATTAGCTTAAAACTTTCATTTGTTTATATGAAATAATTTTATTATAAATTTTGTCATTTGACTTTTGCATCGATGCTACTTAAATTTTATGTTAATTTATAGTTTTGTTGTTTTGTGCACTTTCAAGCAATGATTTTATTTGTTGTTTTTGTTACCGCTATTCAGTTTTTAAAGTTATAAAGAATTTTTTTATGTATTTATTTAGCAGGATTTAGCACTAGGCTAATATCGTCCTGTGGTGTGTATTAAAATGGTGTTGGGGCGGCGCGTGTTCCTCTGCAGGAGGCGGAGAAGATGGTGGCGTCTCTTCAGGACACGTCTCTGGAGGAGGAGCGTTTCACACAGGCGCTGCAGGAGAGCCACGGAGCTGCTGTCACTCGCACACACACTCACCCCAGTGCGCACACACACTCCCACCCCAACACACACAGCCTGCCTCACTCCGCCGGAGCCCTGCCGCTCACGCACGAATCGGCCATGAAGTGGTTCTACAAAGACCCTCAGGGCGAGATCCAAGGTACGAGGATTTCAATCCGGGTTTATTCAAGTCTTATTATTATTTTAGGTTCATATGCAGTGTCTCCCCACACGCCCAAGCAGATTTGGATCATTTGTCTGGACGTGTTACTGACAGTGTTGGGTGTAACGCGTTGGAGGACTCGGGTTACTTTTTAATGTAACGACTAATCTAACGCATTAGGTCACCATTTAAGTACTCAGTTATTTAGTTTAGTTTTTTTTATATGTAATTCGTTATTCAGACAATTTCTGTAATCTGTGAGCCAGACAGCAGTGATTCCCAAACCCTTAGTGTGTGTGTGTGTGTGTGTGTGTGTGTGTGTGTGTGTGTGTGTGTGTGTGTGTGTGAGAAAGTCGCCCTACAAGCCCCGCCCCCGATAACCCCCCCCCCCCTCTGTTATTCCTGCTGTTATACCCCTATATCACCTGTGTGGTTTGACTGTGAGGGCCGACGCACGGAAAGATGGAAACCTAATCACAGGCCACCGCGCGACACCGCGTAGGTGAGATAGGGGTATTAGTAGGTGAGAGAGGGGGGGTCTCGGTAGGTGGGAGGGGGGCATCAGTGGGTGAGAGGGGGGTATCATTAGGTGGGAGGGGGGTATCATTAGGTGATATAGGGGTATCGGTAGGTGGGAGGGGCATCAGTAGGTGGGAGAGGGGCATCAGTGGGTGACAGATGACGGTAGAATAATTATAAAGGTTTTGACTAAAACAACATACATGAGGAATCACACAGGAGTTTTCATTATCTGTAGTGGAAAAGTACTGAACTAGTTTATCATAAAGTAACGCTGTAATGTAACTGATTACTTCTTAAAGACAGTAATGTTTATAGTGTAATTAGTTACTTTAATAAGTAACGTCCCCCAACACTGGTTACTGACCCGGTGCTTCGTATAATAACACACTCGTGGTCTACAAGAAAGCAGTTTAAAACCAAATATTTTAACCAGATTATTGATCGTTTTAAAATTTTGTCTTTGTCTCATTGTTTTTAAACATTATTTTCTGGTATAAAATTCTAACCAGGCCCGTTCAGTCCAGTGGAGATGTGTGAGTGGTTCCAGGCCGGGTATTTCACCATGACCCTGCTGGTGAAGAGAGGATGTGACGAGGGCTTCCAGCCCCTGGGGGACGTCATAAAGATGTGGGGACGCGTGCCTTTCTCCCCGGGACCCTCACCTCCACCCCTGCTGGTGAGACACACACACACACACACACACACACACACAGGAATACACACCTGAATAGGCATATGTGAAACAGTATATTTTCTGTTAATTTTGATTATTTTCTCTGTGTGTGTCTGTGTGTGTGTGTGTGTGTGTGTGTGTGTGTGTGTGTGTGTGTAGGGTAACATGGACCAGGAGATGTTGAAGAAGCAGTTGGAGCAGGCAGCCTCCCAGGCTCTCTACCAGCAGCTCCAAATGAGATTCCAGCACATAAACAGGTACACACACACACACACACAATAACTCCCTCACGCTCACAAACACACATTCTGTCATCACTAGTGATCAGCTACTTTACTCACTGTGTGTGTGTGTGTGTGTGTGTGTGTGTGTGTTTTAGGTGTAGTGAAACAGGAATAATGCCTGCTATGAACCGGTCAGTGTCAGAATCCTGGGACGTTCATACCTCATCCTCACAGACACCAGGTACTCAACTGTTCATCCTGATTTACACACACACACACACACACACACACACACACACCACTTCACATACTGCGTACACACAACCTCAGTACTAAGAAGACTTGATTTAGAACACTGGGTTTGAAACACAGCCTTGATGAGCGCTCCTGCTTAGAACACTTTATGTAGAATTTGTTTAGAACCCTCTTATAGAACCGTTCAGTTTAGAACACTGCCCTTAGAAACACTGTCTTTGGAGAACTCCTTATAAAACACTCCACTTAGAGCCGCTGGAGTATTTACACTGCGTCTTAATTTAACTTAATTTATTATTATTATATATTTTTTACAGATTATGAAGGAACTTGAGAGATTTTCATCTGCAGTTCTAGATCAGATATATTCCTGATACAGTTGAACATCGTGGCTTGTGATGTTGTGACACTTAGTTTAGAAACGTTTGTAAAGACTGAGTTTAGACCCCTTCATGTAGAACTAGTGCTGTAGCTCAGACTGTAGTGTTTCGTAATCGAGTAATTGGATAAAATGTACTTTTGCTTAATTAAACAACAATGTAAAATATATGAGAAACAAATATTATTTGATTTTCTTTTTAGACAAATCAACTTATTTTTTTTTTAAAGCGTACAGCATTTTATCAAAAATAAACATCATTATTCACAATGCAAGGAATAGCTTAAAGTTGACTGAGATGAATTAAGTCCATTACACTGATGTACATTTTTTTTTATTTTAAACCCTTTTCCCAGATGCAAAAACCAAAAAAAAAAGGTATTTCAAATAAATAATACAAAAACACTAAGGTGTGCAGCTAAACATTCAGGACTAAAAGTTTCTACATTTACAGCTCAGGCGTAACACACAAGCCTTTACTGACAATTTCTGTCGTTTTCTTTTCAATTAAATTTTTATTTGTATTGCGCTTTCAACAGTTGTCATTGTCGCAAAGCAGCTTTACAATCAAAATAATTATTTAAGTTTGTATGGAATGTGAACGTGTATGAATCAAAATTCTGTTTCTTCATCTCTTCACTCGCTGAAAATTCTATCGCTCCGTTTCATTTTGCAGCCGCACCAGAACGCTCCGTCAAATCAATACACACTTAACTGTTTGCGTCTCTTTCCGCTTTGCGGGTGACGACGTAATCGCTTCTTCTTCGTCTGTGTTTTCTGTCGGCTTGCAGCCGGAAGCGCGCCGTGTCACGCCAAGCAAATTAATTACGCAAAAACATAACGCGCGCTTTTATAATTAATTGAAAGAAGCTTCGATGCAGGAGATTTTGCCTCGATCATTTCAATCGTTTCAGCCCTATGTAGAACCCTCTTATAGAGACCCTGCGTATTTAGAACACCTTGTTCAGAACGAGTCTGTGAACAGAACACTTGGTTTATAACGCACTTTCAAGAGCACTGCCTTTAAAAAAACATCTGTTTAGAGCGCTTCATCAAGAAACCTATACGCATGGTATTTATCTTTTTTTTTTTTTTTTTTTTTATTATTATTTTTTTATGGTGTTCTTAACCAAGTGTTCCTAATAAAACACTTCCTTTTATCACACGTTGAGAACTCTGTGTGAAACACTCTTATGAATACTTTAATTAAGAACACGTTAAGTGGAACTCTTCTGCTGTTTTGTGTTGTAATAAATCATTACCATGCGCTGAGGTCATTAGAGTTCATCTCATTAAGGTGCGCTCTCTCTCTCTCTCTCTCTCTCTCTCTCTCTCTCTCTTTTTCCGTGTCCGGCAGGTGCTGAGGTCAGTCTGTGGGATTTGACCATGACTAACTCACCTCAGGGTCCAACTCTCGAGCAGCTGCAGAAAGTAAGACGGGTTTGGGAATCACCTTCACCCCATGTCTTCATACGTGTGTGTGTGTTGATTAACATTAGAAATTAAATTGTGTGTGTGTGTGTGTGTGTGTGTGTGTGTGTGTGTGTGTCAGCTCCAGCAGGAGAGGCGTGAAGCTGAACTCAGGGTGAAGAGGGAGGATGAGGAGCGGAAGCGTCGGGAGGAGAAGAGAAGGCAGCAGGAGGAGCAGAAGAGGAGGGAGGAGGAGGAGCTGTACAGGCGCAAACGGGAACAGGTGCGTCGAGTCTAAACCACCGACACACTCGCAGCCCCGTAAACACCTCGCTCTGACAAACACCGCCGTCACAGGACTGAGCTTGGTGCGAATTTGAATGCTGAAATATGTGTGTGTGTGTGTGTGCAGCAATGTCGTCAGCAGGAGCTCCTGTTGAAGCTCCTCCAGCAGAGTCAGCAGCAGCAGCAGCGTGAGCGCGAGCGCGAGGTTCAGGGAGGAGCAGGGTGGAGCTCGGCCCAGGCAGGGACGCTCTCTCTGGGGAAAGCTCAGGGAAAGAACCTCGGGCTGCTGGAGCAGCAACAGCAGAGAGCGCAGCAGCAGAGGGTGAGACACTCGTCTCTCTCTAGCAGCCATCTACCCACCACCTGCCCATAATCTATCTAGACCTTGATCTTCCATGACTGTAGTAACCCACCCACTGCCTCGAGTGACGAATCAAACTGAAACTAGCACCCTCACAACCACCACGAGACACCTCCTGGAGACACCCTAGCAGTTATCTACAGTACCATAGCAACCGGTTAGCTGCCACCCGGAATACAGGCAGTCCCCGACTTACGAACGAGTTCTGTCCCGAGAGCACGTTCGTAAGTCAGATTTGTTCTTAAATCCGAAATTAGGACTATTCACCATCAGGACAGACATTTTCTATCATCGTGCTCCCGGGCTTCAGAAGTTTTAAACACTGCAAATATTGTATATAATTGTATATATTGGTATCTGGTGCACTGTGGTGTCTATTTTTGCACAATACAGGTGGGTAGGGCTGCAACAACTAATGAAATTCCTTGTCAACGAATGTCGTTATCGATTAGTTGGGCTGCTCACGTTACTGAGGAGCGCGACCACAAGATGCACAAATACACACAGACACACACAGATACACAGTCGCTTGCGCAATGGAGGTTACAGAAGCGTCTGCAGGAAAAAGCGCGTCCCAAGTCCTCCAGGTACGGGAGCAGTTTACATTAAACACCTCTTATCGGGCGTTAAAATCGAGTGTTTTTTATTCGGGCGTTCGTAGTGTCCGGTGAGCGCGGATGAAGTGCTGAGGGTTTTCTACACACAGGAGTCAGTGAGAGAGTTCACACGGGGTTTGGTGACGTGCGTTTGTCCGACTGCGCGGTTATACAGGGTAAAAAAAAAAAAAACGTTGCATGCAGCTATTTCTTGGCGCTCAAATCCCAATGAACACACGGAGAACACTTCTAGTTCGTTTTACACCTCGGAGAACCGGATATATCCCATAATCCTCCACGCTGTACAGAGGGAAATGCGGGAAAGAGGACAAATAAACACAGTGAACCCAGTAGCGGCCATTTGTTTTCTCTCCCCACGTCGCCGTATTATGAGAACGTCTAGTATAGCAAAATGATGTGTATATATATATAAAATTTTTTTTTTTTTTTTTTTTTGAGACAACAAAAAAAGAATAAAATACACGAGAGGAATAATGTATAAACTGTGAAAAGGATGTAGCAAGAGACACTTCAATTAAAAATAATATCATAATAATCTAGAAGTCTATTCTTCTTAAGTTGAATTAATTTAAGGGAATTTAAAAGTGATGTCATTCTTAACAACTGAATACGTCAGTGTGTTTTAAAACTTATATATATATATTTATTTATTTTTTTAACAATAATTGCAGATGGCAAGTGTGTGTATATTAATTATACACACACTGTCAACTTGCCATCTGCAATTATTGTTAAAAACAAAAATGTTGATTTACATAAAATAAGGTTTAAATGTCAATTAAAGATCATTAAACTCTATGTGGCTATTGCATTTTTTAAGGTTTACTTTTATACATAAATAATAACCTGTTGTATGGTTTTATATAGTTAAGCAAAACATCAAATTAAAGTGTGTAGTTTTTATCCGATTAATCGGGGAAAAAAATAATCGACCAACTAATCAATTATCAAAATAATCGTTAGTTGCAGCCCTACAGGTGAGCTACTTCTGCGATTTGTTCGTATTTACGAATGTTTGTATACCCGCGGTCCGTTCATATCTGTGGAAATCCATAACTCGAATGTTCGTAAGTTGGGGACGACCTGTACTGCACTGACCGCATTCGAGTTTTTTTTTTTTCTCCTGTTTTTCTTTATTCTGTTGTTTCTTAATTTTTAACTTTATACTGTCCATTTGCTGCCGTGGCAGAACAAATTTCCCACTCGTGGGACTAATAAAGGTTTATCTTATCTCTTATCTTATTAAGACCAGGGACTCGGGTTTAGCTGTGCAGTTAGTCAAGATTAAAATGGCTGACGGTAGCAGAGTTTGATTAAATAAGATTGTTACACAGTTAAGGTGTGTGTGTGTGTGCGCACAGCTGGCGATGGGGCAGTGGAGTGACAGCTCGGTGGGAATGTGGACAGGAATGGAGGGGAAGATGAGCGGCTCCAGCAGCGGGAGCAGCGTGGGCATCTGGGACGAGGTGGTGAAAAACCAGGTCAACCATCGTAACATGGGCATGAAGCACAGCATGAGTACCCCCTCTTTCAGGTACACACACACACACACACACACACACAGCTTAACAGGATTCGGGGGATAATATTTATACTAAAGAGTAAGACTGTGTGTGTGTGTGTGTGTGTGTGTGTAGCAGCAGCAGTGAGCAGTACATGCTGAACCGTCGTAAGCGGACGGAGGAAGAGGACCGGCTGCTGAAGCTGTTACAGAGCATGAAGCCTCAGCAGGACGGATTCACCACGTGGTGCGAACAAATGCTGCACGCTCTCAACAACCCAGCCAACAACTCATCCTCATCTTTTGATGGTAAGGAACCACACACACACACACACACACACACACACACACACGTACGTCAGGATGTTAAAGACGGGGTGTAAAGTGATCTACACGGTTACAGGAAAAGCGCATATGTATACCTTCTATATACTGTTTACAAAATGTTGCAGATTACTTATTGCAAGTAAAGTTAGAAGTGTTTCAGTTGAGTTTTTTTTTTTTTTTTTTATAATTTTTTTTTTTTTTTGTAAAACGTTTGATAAACTCCACTGTGTGCGTTTTACAAACACCCCAAAATAACTGACTTCCTGAGGAGTTGAGCCTATAACATGTAAAGCGGGCGTGGTTCAGCTCAATGAGATCCAAATGTGTTCCGGGTTGCTGAGACGCGCAGGTCCGTGTGAACGCTGCGTGTCGCGAGTCCTAACGCCAGCGGCTTCTCATGACCTTTTGAGCACGTTGAGACGCCACAAAGACCTGAATTCAACAAATTTGAATCCTTAGAAGAACAATCGGGTCCTTCACACACTATGATGTCGTAGAGTTGTTGTCATAGTGCTTAGGCCCTAAAGAGGCAAAACGGTACAGAATTTATTTATTTTTCTTTCTTTTTGTGTGTAATTTGTGATGTCTAGGACACGGTTGTGTAGAGAATCAGCTGCATCAACTGTCACAACTCTTAATAAACATATCAGAGTTTGGTCACAGTGAGAGACCTCATTCAGTCTCTAAATATAGGACGTGTGTGTGTTGATTCCCTGCTTTGTGTTTAGTGCCCGCCATCGTGGCGTATCTGAAGGAAATGGAGTCACCATACGACGTTCATGACTTCATCCGCTCGTACCTGGGCGACACGGTCGAAGCCAAAGAGTTCGCCAAGCAGTTCCTGGAGCGCCGTGCCAAGCAGAAAGCCAACCAGCAGAGGCAGCAGCAGCAGGTCACTATTCACATCTACCTGTCACAGCCACCGTTTAATACTTTAACTTGTGTTAATGTTTTAAAGTAAACGTCTTCTAATCAATGACCAAACACTGTACTGTCACCGAGCGTGTCAACCCAACATCAACGTTTATTTCTGCTGTGTGTGTGTGTGTGTGTTTCTCTACAGCTGTGTAAGGAGATCGCAGGGCTGAATATGAATTTCCCCTTACAGGTGAGGGTTCATCTGATACAGATATTTATAAAAAATGTGATGATGCATTAACCCAAACACTGAAACCAAAAGTGTTTGCAGTCCGCGTTCATTGTGTGCTTGAGAATTTCCCACAGAGCGTATGATAACTGTGTGTGTGTGCGCGTGCAGTCTGTGTTCCAGACAAGCCACATGAGTAAAAGTGGCAGCCTGTACGACAGCCAGGGCGGGAAAATGAAGAAGAAGCCCAGCATGATGCTCCACTCTGATCCCAGCATCCTGAGTAAGCAACTCTCACATAAACACACACACACACACACACACACACTTTGGAGAAAAAAATTCTAGTTCTGTCTTTAAGAATTTTTATGGAAAAACTTGCTTACAGGACCAGACAGGTGAGGGTGGGGGGTTGGGACATGTGCACGCTGTAACCATGACAAAACTGTTATCGATTATTTATTTATTTATTTATTTTTCAAATTGCTTTTGACCTAGCCACCGATTGCCCAGAGACCCGTTAACAACAAAGATGTTGGTCCTTAAATCATGGAAGTAGCTCTTGTGCAGTGCACCAGACACAAGTATATAAAATATTTTCAGTGTGTAAGTGAATAAAAGTATAAAAGTCCGGCAATGAATCAGTCTGAAAGCACGATGATGGAAAATGTCCGTCCTGTAAAGCTGTCCTGATGGTGAATAATCCAAATTTCGGAAAATGCCCAATGAGGCAAAGATCACAGTCCAATACAGTGGAAAACAGCTGGCAGCATGGCGTCCGGGATTCGGGCGATTCTTTTCAAAGGTGAAGTGCAGGTTAATTAGTTTTATTTTTACTTTCTATTTTATGAATATTTTTTGGGATGCGGAACGAATCATTGGAGTTTTCTTTTCTTTTTAAATGAGTAAATTTGCTCTGAGACAAAATAGCGTCCGGGATTCCCATCGTGATTTAAAGTCGCAGAGACATTTCACTGAGATTCATTTCCTTAGGCATGATTACTGTTTTTGGCCACATGATGGCAGTGTGTGTGGGGTGGGTGGGAGGGGGCAAAGATTTAGTCAGGTGGGTTGGTACGCTTTATATTGTATATTGGTGTCAAAGGCATATAAGACTCCGTCAGACTTGCCAGCAAATCCAGCTTATGAACATGGTGGAAGTCGTTCGTAAGTAGGGGACTACCTGTAGTATATTATTATAGATGAATTTTTCCAGCACGTTCGATTCCGAGGCAAAAACACAGTTTATTGTAGTGTAGAGGTTTAATCTGAAGCTTTTGTCTCTCTCTCTCTCTCTCTCTCTCTCTCTCTCCCTCCCTCCCTCCAGGTTACTCGTTTTTGGGCTCGAGCGAGCGCATGATGCTGGGCGAGATGGAGGCAGTGGAGGATTACTGATCCAGCAGAACCTTACTTGAGTCTACCTGAGGCCTTAACCTGGAGCAAACTAGCAGATGAATGTGCACCGCTCTCTCTCTCTCTCTCTCTCTCTCTCTCTCTCGCTCCCACTCTTAATCTATCCATCTCTCAGACGGAGAGAGGACAAGTGGAGCAGTGAGCGGACGGAGGGACGGAGGGAGCTCTCACACCTCTGTGTCTAAGCACCTTAACTAAGCTCTTGCACTTTATCACAGACAGAGTTTCAATATTTCAGATTGAGTTTTTGTCTTTTTTTTTTTTTTTCTTTCCATTTGAGAAAATGTGTGAATATATGGTTACATATATTATGTATAGAACAGTTTGTATACAAACGTGAATGCGTGTGTGTGTGTGTTTATGCGCGTGTGCGCACATTTGTGAAATAGCCAGATCGGAGTGTGACGATGCACTCTCGAAAGACAAACACTGTCGTATTATTTTGTTGTATTTTTATTTTTTTTTTTTCGTTTTCAAATGAAAGCTATAAAATTTAAAAACTTGAACATTTGCACTTGTTTAAGAAAAAGGAAAAAGTGTTTAAAAAAAACAAAAAAAAAGAAAAAACAATTATTAGGTAAGTTTGATTATTTTTTTTGGATTGCGTGTGAGCGATTTGAAGAAAAGTCTGCACAAAGAACTTTATTACCGAGATGTTTAAAGGAAACGCCATGTTTTTATTTTGTTCAAGAGAATTTTTTGTATTTTGACAAAGTGTGTATGAGAGAATGCGTGTGCGTATGAGCGAGAGAGACGTATGAGTATCCTAACCTGATTTTCACTTGTATGTAGGTTACGAGACGGAGAAAGCGAGAGAGTGTGTGTGTGTCGGGTCTGTGGTGCTGTATAGACCCCCCCCCCTCAGTTTATTTGAGGATTATTGATATTTGAGCCTCGTTCCAATCCCTAACACACCCTTGTCGACTTCAACGGTCGCCAGCTTCAGCGAGTGTGTGATCAGGAGAGGGTGTGTTGTTTTATTTTTTTATTATAATTTTTTATTTTTTTTTACTGTGCTGTTTTGAGGCCGAACCCTCAGACCGTAACATTTCAGTACTCTAACACGTTGGGATTAGTTTCTCCAGGTTCCTCTGCTCGCTAGAGAATTAGCAAGGTGCTCTTGCGCGGTCACGTGATGGAGTGCACACTTCGAGTGAATGAACGAATGAGTGAACAGTGTTGAAGCGTTAATAGTGTAGCTTTGTTCTCTTTAAAACACCACAAAACTGTGTAACGTTATTTCTCCCTATTTCGGGGGACCACATGTGAACTAAATGCCTTTTTGAGAGAGAGAGAGAGTGTGTGTGTGTGTGTGTGTGTGTGTGTATATGTATGTGTGTGTAGGAGAGAATCTTACTTTTCATTGCTGTTTAAGAAAAAAAAATTAATGATGGATTTATTTTTTTATCGATGCATACAAAGTATTGAAGATGTGTGTGAGTGAGATCTGATTTGGAGCACTTGCAAGGCTGCTACCTTTTTTGTCTAGTGTTTGTGTGTATGTGTGGGTTTTTTTTTTTTTTTTTTTTTTTGATTATTTTGAATTTTTTATTTTTTGCAACCTTGGGAAGTTTATTACAAATGAATGTATTCCTAAAATGTGTAACGGAGCGTCACAACAAACCCGGCGCGAGTCCTTGCTCACCTCAGAGCTGGACGCGCTGCTTCTTCTTCTTCTTACTCCGAAAGAAAGAAAGAAATGTCCTGCTGTTCTTCCAGAACTTTCTCCAGCAGAGAACCTCGGGCCAACCGGAGCCAAGGACGTGCACCGTGTAGCAGTAGAAGACTTTTTTTTTTTTTCCAGTTAGAAAGAGAATTCAAAGGTATTGCTTTTTTCTTTAAATTTTTTCTTTTTTTTGGCTCAGATCTTCAGTAAAAACAGAGACTTTTAAAGCCTGAAGCTGAAGTTCATCTTAATCATCATCAGCGGTACTTGATCTAGAGGAAAGCTAATGTATCTCACCCCCCCCCCCCCCCTCTTGTTGTGGAATATATTTTTTACAAACTAAGAAGAAAAAAAGATGCGTAAGAAGCAGCAATAAGGACACGAGCATGCCTGAGGACGTGACGTCTCCCGGAGAACTTTACCCAAGATGTGGACTCGCGTCTCCTACGAAGCTCCGCGTGCTAGAGAAGCAGGCACGAGTCCAGCAGCGTCTTGTAAAAGCAGACTCGTGGACGAGAGGCCTCGTGCCATGTTCTGGAGAAAGAAAAGGTGATGAACCTGAAAGAACTGACTTTTTTTTTTTTTTTTCTTCTATATGAAGGAAAAATCCAGTGCTGGTCCTGAACCCTATTGGATTTAAACGAATGTTTCAAACTTTTGGAGAACATTAAGGCGAGTAAAAGCCTCGGATTTGGATGAAGAACTTGTGAAGAACATCTCAGTGGAAGTTCCTTTACCTACAGGATGAGACCTGCAGAGAGAAAGATGGAGAGGGAGAACTGCAGGTCCTAGAGGATGTGGAATAAGTTAAAGCACCATGTATCAGCGAGAGGAGGTAAATCACCTGGTGGTGTCCACAGACTGTGTCGCCCCTTTTTATAATTCTGATTCGTCACGTGTGTGTGTGTGTGTGTGAGTGAGAGAGCTGCTGTAGTGTAAGTGACATCAGGAATTTGTTTGTTTTTCTCTGACACGTGAGCCTGGTGTCTGATCCTCATCCGTCTTCTCTGTTTCGACAGCGTCCTCGTGCTTGGAGCCGATTTCTCCCGCGAGGAAGTCGTCTCTCCAGTTTCTGACCCGCGTCCTCCCGCCGTTTCTCACACACTCCCTTTCCCTCTGTTTAAGGCGTGTGCAGATAATCAGTTAGTCGTTATGATCACGATCCTCTGCATTCACAAGACATGAGCGCACTTCTGTTTAGCGGAGAGACGCGAGCAGCGCTGACGTTCGACGATGAAAGCTGCTTAGAAGCGGCTCCACGATGGTGTTTAACTAAACTCAGTGTGTGATATCCGCACACGCCCCAACTATTTTCCTTCCCATTTCTTTTCCCTTTACATTTTCTCTTCCTGGTCATGTGATTTCTAAGGGCGGAACTTAAGTTAAACACACATCACAATATTTTAGCTAGCTAGCTAGCATGACGTTTTAACCCAACATGCGCTAGCGTGCTTTAAAACATTATTACTTTTACCTTCACACGATACTAACTGCCTGGGAGGTAACGCTCATTTTAGCTAGCGCTAGCAGAGTGCTACATTTGCAATATCTAGCTAGTCAAATCTCACACACCATCTACCAGCTGACCTTAAGCTCCGCCCCTTTTTGTGTATATAATGTACATTTTAATTTTTCTGAAACACTTCCCCCTTGTTTTCGTTTTTTGTTGCCATGCCTTAAACTGTACAGCGGACAATTTTATCTTGACTCGCTCGAGTGTGTTATCCACAGTCTAGATGCAGACATCCACATCACCCCCCCCCCCCCCCCCCCAATACACCCAACCATCCCACCCCCCCACCCCCCAGCTGTGGGTCAATTCCAGTCGGCTCTGTATATACTGTTTCTGTGCTACAACAGTTTTAAGGTATTATCGAAGTTTGCGAGTTGTTTTAGCAGACGAAAACATTAGCCCCGCCCACTCACTCCATCCCTCGCTCCACCTGCGACAGCAGACAAGTGGACACTGTGGACGCGGAGGTCGGGGCTAGTGGAGAATGTTTCGCTTTGAGAAGAACAAACCGATCTTATGTTAAACAGAAAATAAAGTTTTTAAAGGTTGATGCTGTTTCCTCTTTGTATTCTTTGTCGTAGGTGTTTACTTACAGCTAAAAGGAGGCGGAGCAAAGTTTTAGGACGATTTATATTTTACGCTTGACATTAAGTTCATCAGCATGTTTATTCGTTTTATGGATTTTGTCAAGTCATAACATTTATTTGATTTAAAGATTTTTGGAGAAATCAATTTATATTATATACAAACACACACACACACACACACACACACCAGTCAGCCATAACATTAAAATAATTAACCGGTGACGTAATTTTATAGGAATGGTGATTGAGGTGTTTTGATTTGAATATGAGCGTCAGTTTGACGTTTTGGACAAATTCCAATTCATGGAGGCTCCACCTAACAACCTACATAACTTAAAGCAGAGGTTCTCAAACTTTTTCTGTCATTCCCCACTTAAGGCGGTGAGCGAATTTTCAAGGCCCTCAACAAAATAAGAACGAAATCGGCCAAGTTTACTGTTTATTGAAATATAAATTTCAAAACCAATACGATCAAACAACACCAAGTTCAAAATAGACAAAATACACGTGCAATTGTTATAAAAGACTTACGTTGTCACTTATCTTTGCATAATTGACCCCATGTTTATTAGCTGCTCAGCAATCAGCAATAGTTTTTTGGCCAGTTCTGTATGTAACTTTGAATGAAGCCATTTGTGCTTTGCTGTCCACTGATTCAGATGTTACCATGCGATTCTCCTGCTGTCTGTATTCTGCCAGCTTTCTTTCAAAGAAGTCGAGTGGCTTATTAACGTGTGTTGTCTCTAAGTGTCTTCCTAATTTGTTGGGTCTCATGTGGTCTGCTGCCAGCGGTATAAGACACAAAACATGAATCCATGCTCAAGATAGGCTTCATTAGGGGTGGACGATATAACCTTCTACCTCGATAACGATATCTATATATCACAATATAACAATTTGTATCTGAAAATGCATAAATAAAAATTCAAACACAAAGAAACTGTTTAATATAATGTCATTTTATTTAAACTGTGAATTGCTGAGGTTTGCCGAATTTTCTTTTTTACTTTTGCCATATTCGTTTGGGTGTTTGTCTTTCAGATGATAGAAAAGGTTTGACGTGTTTCCACCACTTGTTAAAACAGTGCACTTGCGTACCTTCCAAATCACGTTCATCTCATTCGTATCACTTTTCTTATACCCAAACCAATTCCACACCACAGACGAGGCAGCTTTTCTCTTTACAATCTCCTCTTTGTTGGTTTCGTCACATGTAAGTAAACTCACTGCTGCTGCAGCGTCTTCTTCCATTGTCGAAGTGTATGTGAAGCCAAACACATCAAAAGTGGGACGAAACCGCGGCACCCGATTGAACCGAATATCTGCGCAAATACAGCGCAGCGCGACTATCTGGATAGCGCAGTGATGATCTGGTTTATTTGCGCAGCCCGGTGGATCGCGCAGCGCCGCTCGAATCACAAACCTGCGCGACTCACTGTGTTTTTATTTAAAAACAATTTATAAAAAATGTCAGGACTGTTTAATATTGTTTCCGCCTTGCCATGCCTGGATTGTACGTGCGCATCCCAGCGGGGTAAAATGTATTTTGATGGTCGGCGCGGTTTATTTCTATCAGAGTCCCCAGTGGGTCGCGCAGGTTTCAATTCAATTTACTTGTATTAATGATCCATTTATTTGTGTGTGATTGTTTAGTTTTGAGCGTACGCTCTTCATTATCAATAAAGAAAAGCATGAATTAGAATAGGTACTTTCCTATTATTTCCCGTTCATTGCGCCCCACCTGTCATGTCTGTATTCCCCACTAGTGGGGCGCGTCCCGCACTTTGAGAACCACTGACTTAAAGGATCTGCTCCTGACGGCTTGGTGCCACACACCTTCAGAAGTCTTGAGGAGTCCAGGCCTTAATGGTTCACAGCTGTTTTGGAGGCACTTGGGGCGCTGCACAATATTAGGCAGGTGGGTTTATTATGACTGGTACAGCGGCGACACAATGGTTTAGGAAACACTCTGGTTTCCTCTGTGCCCTGTGATGGATTGGCACGCCGTCCAGAGTGTACCCTACCTTAATGCCCTAAGTCACCTGGGATAGGCTCCAGGCCCCCGTGACCCTGTACAAAGCGGTGTAGACAGTGAGTTAGTGGTGTGGATCCAGCTTTACACAGGATTTAGTGTTGACCTCCTTGGGGATGTTCCCCAGGTAAGGTCCTCAGTGGATTTTAGGAATACGCTTTGGTATTAGCAGGTGATTATAAAATGTGTGTCACTTAAACGATCACCACAAGAGGGCGACATGTTTACACGTTTTAACAGAGTACAAGCTGATACTGTAGAATTGGTGCCATCAGTTAATCCAAAACATAATCAAGTGAGGATAGCAGTAAAAAAAATACACAACACCTTGAAGTAAATAATGACAAAATAATACACAGTCAAAATAAGTGGTGTAGATGGAGAAGATAAGAGACTGATTAGATTCTTTTGAACGATTCCTGTTAGTGAATCATGTGATTTGGTTCATTTAATCCAGAAATACAAATACTATATCATATTATTATTAATAATGATAATACAGTAGTACCTCAGCATATAAACGCTGCACCTCATGAACACATGTTGCCTTAAGAACAAAAATTTTGCGAGAAATTTGCTTCAGCAGCAGAATTTTCTGCCTTACGAATGCCTGGTCCGAGTCTAACCGAACACTGGCTAAGTTATACTTCTGAGAGACGTTGACAATTTGTTTGTCAGTGGAAAGCCAAATGAAGCATGTTCAGTTAAATTATTATAATTTTTGTTTAGCATTTTGTGCAAGATTTAGTGAAGACATGGCACTATGAGTCCCAAGAACGTTAGCAAGAAGAAAAGGGAGTCACTTTCAGTTAGTTTTTAAAAGCAGCCGGTGTCAAGAGGAATCATACATTAAGGTTAAGTGTGGGTTAATTTTTTCCCCATATTTTACTCCATTTACATGTCTTTTCTACATTTTTTGATTGTTTTTATAAACTAAGATTATAGTATTGAAAATTTATAATATTGGCAATGTTATTGGGTGGCTGGAACAGATTATCTGCATATACTGTACAATATTTTCTATGGGACAATGTGTTTCACAATACAAAATTTCACCTTAAGAACTCGCCTCCGGAACGGATAAAATTTGTATGCCAAGGTACCGCTCACTCATTCATCTTCTATACCGCTTTATCCTGTATTCAGCGTAGGGCTGGGCCGATAAACGATATCATATCGAATCGCGATTTATTTGATTTTAAAAACGATGAAAAGCTCTAGACATTTTTTGCTCGATATGGATTAATCTAAGAGCCAATCACACAGCAGAACAACACGACAACAACCAATCAGCGTGCAGCTTGCGCGTGCCGTGCAGGTCAAAGTTAATTTCCTACCGCACTTTGCGAAGCAAACTTGACACCAGGACGACAAAAAAAAATTAGTGGAAGCAGCCACGAAAGTGAATCTAACCTTGAGTTATTATCCAAAGATGTTGAAATTGTCGCCAAAAAAGGTAACACGAACTCCGTTATATGAACGCATCACCCACACGACCACACTGAGAGCATGAAAATGCGGCCCGATGGTACAGCCCCACTGCTAGCCCTGCTAGTTGACGGAGTAGCATCGGCCCACATTTTCATGTCGTTTCATGTCATCATCGGCCCGATCGTGTCGTCTTTCGTGGCCATTACACCTTATGAAAGGTGTCCAAAAGGAGCAAGGATATAACCAGCGCCGTTTCTAACTTTCTAGCGAAAGATATGATGCCCCTAAGCACATGAGGCTGAAGTTTAGCTACTTATTCACAGCTTCCGATTCGTTTGGCTCCTTATTGCGCAGCGTCTCATTCTGCGGCTGAAGTTTAGCTCCTTATTCGCCTCGTTACTAACGGGAGTGTTCACGCTGGCCAAAGCTGCGCAGTTTATCAATAACACGTTATTTTGGTGGCTTAAACCATTCTGGCCAAGCAAATATGAACTATACAACACCTAGCAGGTACCCAACTATATAGTAAAAGTGAAATTGTCCTGGTCCAGATTGATAGCTGCATAATTCATTCCATTTTTGTTGTCATTGCATGTTTAAGCCATTATGTCAGTTTATTGGGGCCGTGTGAAATAGCCTTCATTTAACTCTGAATTGTGGGATAAAAAGACGGCCCTAGTGTGTGTGGGCTAAATGTTGTTTCTCATTATTGTTTAAAAATCTCAAAACATTGTAATTTATCATCACAAGATACTTTTTATCATCACAAACAAGTTTTTTTTTAAATAAAACTCTGTCTTGTAAAGATTCTGAGCATGTGCCTATAGTATCTTAATTTTTAAGCCCAAATCTGTCATCTGTGTTTGTTAATAAACTATATATTAAAATGTAATTTAATGAACCGTTTAATGTTTGTTGGGATTCTCTTTTAAAGCTGGCAGCATTAACAGCTTATATCGAAATATATATCGTTATCGTTCAATATGGGGGAAAATTATCGAGATTACTTTTTTTGCCATATCACCCAGCCCTAATTCAGGGTCGCGGGGATCTGGAGCCTATCCCAGGAGACTTAGGGGACAAGGCAGATTACACCCTGGACAGGGTGCCAATCCATCACAAGGTAAACACACATACACACACTCACACACTGTGGTTCATTTGGCAACGCCAATTAGCCTAACCTGCATATCTTTGGACTGTGAGAGGAAACCGGAGTACCCGGAGGAAACCCATCAAGCACGGGGAGAACATGCAAACTCCATGCACACAGAGATGGGAATCAAACCCGGACCCTGGAGGTTCGAGGAGACAGTGCTAACCACTACACCAACGCTGTGATAATAAATTGTATGAAGTTAAACACAGCGGTACCTCGGCCTACAAATTTAATTCGGAGACAACTTCTTAAGGAAAGAATTTGTATTGCGAAATGTAAATGAAAGAAAATTTCAGTCCTTAAGGCAATAATTTGTGAGACAAACCGCCTTGGTATGCGAAGATACCACTGTACATTTCACGGGGGTTAAAAAAAAATCCAGCTAAAAATCCAGTTAGTTTTGTGTTCAAATACCTCAGATATACCTAACTAGTTATCTATTTAGCAACGATGGTCAAGATTTTAACTTTCCTTTTTTTTTTTTTTAAATTACAATATTCTAAGAAATTGTTACTCAAGATAATAGTTACGTTAAATCACCACAAGATGTCACTGTTGCGTCTGGCAACGGTCAGTATCTCGGCATCGCCGTAGCGTTTCTGTACTCTGGTGTTTTTAAAATAAGACAAAGCGCTTCGTGTGAAGGTGCCGCTCAAAAACAAAACCACAAAACACAGAGAGACAGACAGACGAAGAGAGACAGACAGAGAGCGACGCACACACACACACACACACACACACACACTGATGGATCGGGATCAGAACTTTCTTTAGGAATCGACTCTCTTGTTAAAGACTCGCTCAGGAGGCTGAAGTGAATCATTTCGCGCTCATCAGCGTCAGTTGAGCGCGAGCGCTGAGCGGGAGCACACCGAGCCGCGCGACCTCCTCGCACGAGCGCTATTATTTCCCGCGTTTTCCCCGCAGTATTTAGTGTTGATTTAAGGTGTTTCTGAGGCGAACTGGGGCGATGTTTCAGTCAGTATTTCCTCAACTGACATCTGACGGACATTTCTTTCACCTTTTATTGCCTGAGAACAGCAGTGTGGAGAGCACAAGCTTCATCTGAGGAGGAAAAGTCAAGGAGAACTTTTTCCTCTGAGTCCTGAGGATCATCATCATCATCAGATCTCCACCTCAGTGATCCACATCTGGTCTTCATCTGGTTGAAATGTGTTTTAGAGAAACGCAAAAAAAATAAAGAGCTGAAACTTCTCCTAAACAGAATTTGGAGAAACTAAATGAAGACCAGATCGTCTCCTTCATACGTTGGAATGTTCCGGATTTAATATCGAACTTAATATAACTAAAAAGATGGAGAACTTTCTGAAAGGCTTCCATACAGTTTCTTTCGATAAAATAAACCAAGGCAGAAGAATCGCTGACGTTCTCCTGTGACGAACTCATTGCAAAGAATTGCAAACACTTCGCTTCACTAGAGTCGACATTGTTTTTTTTTTTTTTAAAGCTGCTCAGGTGTGGTCTTCACACTGATGATTCTCATACACATCGTACACTTCTATAGGATTTATTGAAGTGCACGTTAATTGAATTGCCTCATAAACCTGGTGGTTTAGAAGATAAACTCATAAACTCACAGCTGTGAGGGATCTTGTCAGCGTGACGTTTTCTGAACTGAACCTCATGAACTTCATATTTCTGAAGTGTCTGGAGAAGGATGTGGTTAAATTCACGCTTTGAAGGATCTCATGAACTTCGCGCTTGGCAGGATAATGAGCTCTAAGCGTTGAAGGAGCTCATGAACTTGCTCTGATTTTCTCTGATTGCAGATTCTTGTATGCGTTACCCCTCGGGTTTCTTCTGCAGGATGGAGAGAGGAACTCAGAATCTCTCTAGATGTTCTCATGGACCCTTGACGTTTCTAGTTATGTTCCTCATGGAGAGCTTAACGGTCACGGCAGCCAACCTTGAGCCCATCTACTGGAACTCCTTGAACAGTAGGTACGTGATCGCTCTGGAGAACCTAAAGAAAGGTTCCCGTTTCTGCATTTCCACAGACCAGATCTTATTTGCACTTGAAATATTTTTACCGCAGAGCTCGGATCAGATGCTAGTTTAATTAGCATCACTTTGTTTTCTGATGTTGTTCGATGGCAGTTACAGTGTAAAGCGTGAATAAACAGCACAGTATAAATACTCTGATATTATATGAGGACAATAAACAGTGTAGTCAGTTAGTTTTTTTAAACACGTCACTACGAGGCAAACATCAGCAACAACAAACTGAAATAAAGATGTCTTTGAAGAACGTCCTTTTGAAGATTAATGTTTGAAAAGATTTGTCAGGTTATAAGGGGGGCCAATAATTTTAAATGTTCATGGATAACAAACTGCTAGCCATAACAACCCTGAAACACACTATACTCCTGAAGTAGTGTTTTATTCCTCTTACAGTACATCACAGCAATCTGTTTACAATTCACAATTCATTAATAATGAATAATTTCTGTTAAACTTCTATCCATTCATTGTTACATTTAAGTTTGTGGGAACATCACTCACAGAAGTGTTTTGATGTTAAAAAGATTTTTCATCGTTACTAAGAACTTTACAAACTGCTGACACTGATGCTGCATTTACAGTAATGTCAATTAACAGTCATGTGTCAATTACTCCAACTATACGTCCCTACGAACGAGCTGTCGCTATAGAAACTGTAAGACTTCATTGTGTATTTACACCCTCCGATACAGCAGGTGGCAGTATGCACCTACTTGGTTTGTGAGCCGTCATTAAACACAAAAGAAGAAGAAATCAAAGAATATAACTTTCACGCTATGCATAATATTTTTTATATTTTAGAACAAACGAAGTGAAGTGTGTGTTCTCACTGATCAAAATGAACCACCTTGTGGTCGAATGTTCCTGAAAATGATCCCGTGACCCCAATGTGAAAACGCCCTGATGTAACCCTGCAATATTCTCAGAGCGGCTGTTAAATCTACTCAACACCTTCTGACTCATCAGCATCCAGAACTCAGCAGCGCCATAAACAACGGTGTCTTCCCTCATGCCTTCTGATAAACATCTTCCATCACGTCACATCTGTAACACTCAGATGCCAGATCAGATGCTGTTAGCCATTAGCATGAGGTTCTAATTTCCAGTGATGCCTGTGACTGCTGGGAAAGACGACAAGATCCACCAAATATGGCGTCTGATGACCGAGCAGCCAGCGTGTAAAAGTGTCTACCGGACGTGATTAGAGTCACGTCGCACGTGGATCAAAGTATGGAATGAAATTCCCAAGTCCAGCAGCCGTGCCCACGAGAGTCACGTGTTTGTGAGACCGAGGACAGAAAGGAAGGAGCGAGATGAAGGAGCTCGAGCACAAACTCAACAAGATGTTCCTTGGGTTTCTGAAAAGGTCAATGTGTTTACTCACGTCCCATCACACACACACTCACACACACACAACCACACACACACACTTACAGAGACACACTGAGCTAACAGCTCTGCTTTGCATACTAATTCTGTGGTGCTGAGACGTTTTCGAAGGTAAAGCCTAGGTGTGGACGGCGAAGTGGAGAGCAGGATGTCCTCCATATTGAAAAGAAGGAAAGGAATTAACAAGCAGACATGACTCTAGACTTATTATTCCCCAGTTCTGCGTTTCTGAATGTTGTGAGTGTGAACAGAGCGCTGTGCTGAGATGACCTGTATACATTTTTCAAACAAGAGAAGTGAAACAAAAAGTGCCATGTTTGCAAAATGATCCATCACTGCAGCGGCAAAAAAAAAACCTCTCAGCATGAGCCTTCATCACAGAGCTGATTTGCCCTGGAGCTCGTCTGCGCAGAGAAAGGGCAGAGCGTCTGCTGTTTTTGCAGATATTACTGGCAGTTATCATGCTGGGAAACGTGAAGGATGATCTTGCGCAGATCAGGAAGGTGTGGAGTTTAAGTTTGGAAAGGCAGCCATTTCCAGACCTGAAAAAAAAGAGTCTTCAGACTCGTCCTTGTCGTCTGCACCAGCCGAGTCCTTAATGCGTATCACATCACGTACTTTTGCGATGTCATGATGCATTTACTGACCTTTTAAAAATGTAAGCAAGAAAATGGAAACATGAAGAGTCTGGAAGAGTTTCGGGAAGGTCTGGATTTTTCCTTTTAATGAGGAAAGAAGTAGAACGCGGGATGACGACAGCGATGTGTAATACAGCTAGCACATGGATGCCCGTCTGCTTATTTTCAGGAGAGTTGAACAGGGACGCATGAGACAGGACCATCCTTGTCGGAAACGATTTAAAACTAAATGGGATACGCGGCTATGTTGACAGAAAGAGGAGAAAATCACATGCGTGGCATGTTTAAGGGGAAAAAAGATAACAGATTTGGCCAGACAGGACATGTCCATGTTAAACGCAACAAAAATATACGCTCGGACACGACTAATCCTGTGCACGTGGGCTGACGTTTCTACAGTTCCCAACTCGCGACTTTACTTCCTACTTGCAATGGAGTGCTTTTCAGTCTAGCACCCCTAGTGGCAGTCTGAACAATATATCGTAAAATTAGATGAATGAATAATTTCTTTGGGTCGCTGTGGACAAATAAATACAGACCGGTGTCAAAGAATATTTTGGAGCTTAAACACCTGGGTTTCAAAAGTGTTCCACATACACCATGCTTTCATATTTATAACGATGCTGAAGCTTATTGCAGTAAACTGGAAAGCCCATTGCTTCACTGCAGAACGGTCTAACTCGCAACCACATTGACAGCCATGTTGGGTTTAAAATTCCACTAGGTGGCGCAAAACTGGAACGTGGTCCTTTTTCACAGACAAAATGGATGAGCAAAGTTTTGTCTAGACTTTATCTTTTCTAGTCTTTATATAACAAAAAATAATCTGACCTAATCTAATCTTCTGACGAAGCTAGTACAAAGCTGCGCACTTTACTAATGGTACAAACCGGATTCCAAAAAAGTTGGGACACTAAACAAATTGTGAATAAAAACTGAATGCAATGATGTGGAGATGGCAAACGTCAATATTTTATTCAGAATAGAACATAAATCACGGAACAAAAGTTTAAATTGAGAAAATGTATAATTTTAAGGGAAAAATATGGTGAATCAAAATGTCACGGTGTCAACAAATCCCAAAAAAGTTGGGACAAGTAGCAATAAGAGGCTGGAAAAAGTAAATTTGAGCATAACGAAGACCAATTAACAGTAATTAGGTTAATTGGCAACATGATTGGGTATAAAAAGAGCTTCTCAGAGTGGCAGTGTCTCTCAGAAGCCAAGATGGGTAGAGGATCACCAATTCCCACAATGTTGCTCAAAAAGATAGTGGAGCAATATCAGAAAGGTGTTACCCAGCGAAAAATTGCAAAGACTTTGCAGTTATCATCATCAACTGTGCATAATATCATCCGAAGATTCAGAGAATCTGGAACAATCTCTGTGCGTAAGGGTCAAGGGCATTAGACCATACTGGATGCCCGTGATCTCCGGGCCCTTAAACGACACTGCACCACAAACAGGAATGCTACTGTAAAGGAAATCACAGAATGGGCTCAGGAATACTTCCAGAAACCATCGTCAGTGAACACAATCCACCGTGCCATCCGCCGTCGCCAGCTGAAACTCTACAGTGCAAAGAAGAAGCCATTTCTAAGCAAGATCCACAAGCACAGGCGTTTTCATTGGGCCAGGGATCATTTAAAATGGAGTGTGGCAAAATGGAAGACTGTTCTGTGGTCAGACGAGTCACGATTCAAAGTTCTTGTTGGAAATGTGGGACGCCATGTCATCCGGACCAAAGAGGACAAGGACAACCCAAGTTGTTATCAACGCTCAGTTCAGAAGCCTGCATCTCTGATGGTATGGGGTTGCATGAGTGCGTGTGGCATGGGCAGCTTGCATGTCTGGAAAGGCACCATCAATGCAGAACAATATATTCAGGTTCTAGAACAACATGTGCTCCCATCCAGACGTCATCTCTTTCAGGGAAGACCCTGCATTTTTCAACAAGATAATGCCAGACCACATTCTGCATCAATCACAACATCATGGCTGCGTAGGAGAAGGATCCGGGTACTGAAATGGCCAGTCTGCAGTCCAGATCTTTCCCCTATAGAGAATATTTGGCGCGTCATAAAGAGGAAGGTGCGACAAAGAAGGCCCAAGACGATTGAACAGTTAGAGGCCTGTATTAGACAAGAATGGGAGAGCATTCCTATTTCTAAACTTGAGAAACTGGTCTCCTCGGTCCCCAGACGTCTGTTGAGTGTTGTAAGAAGAAGGGGAGATGCCACACAGTGGTGAAAATGGCCTTGTCCCAACTTTTTTGGGATTTGTTGACACCATGACATTTTGATTCACCATATTTTTCCCTTAAAATGATAAATTTTCTCAGTTTAAACTTTTGATCTGTCATCTATGTTCTATTCTGAATAAAATATTGACATTTGCCGTCTCCACATCATTGCATTCAGTTTTAATTCACAATTTGTTTAGTGTCCCAACTTTTTTGGAATCCGGTTTGTACTAATTAATAAATATTTTATCCATGACGAGTGCGTAGCATCAAAATAAACAACAATCAGCTCATGTGAGCAACTTTACACTTAAAACATGAATAAAAATCCTGCACTAACGAGCACACCACTTCTGTTGGCATATTTTTTAATATTGCATGTTATAATTATTATTTCTTTAGACATTCAGATTTCATTAAACGTGTGGGTGGAAATGTGCAGTACTGCGAGTCCCATGGTGAGTGTGTGAGTGTGTGAGAGACAGAAACAGAGAGCTCCAGCAGGGGGAATTTGTTGTACAAATTCAGGCTTGAATGCACTTTAATAATGAATCGCTCGAGTCAGTAAAGATGAATCCGATGGACACACGTTTGAATGAGAAGTACGACGATCTGATATCGATTCAACATGTCCGTGTACGCGTGCATGCATCCTAGACATGTTAAGTGCATGAGTGAGTTTTGCCTCTCTGGTTTTGCACTGCAGTGCTAATGGCTCTCGCATGTAATGGATCCGCGGTGCAGCGCCTCATCACTCAGCTTCGTGGAGTTGTTCAGTGTTAAACTGATTTATTACAAAGTTGAAACTAATCATAGCATGAAATCTTGAAGTCTAATCACACTACTTTTCAGTGTGCCATTTAGAGATGACATGAGTCATTTGAGTCAATTCATTTACATGATTCATTCAGGTTTATTCACTGATTTGTTCAGCTGCACAGTTTGATTATGGCTGATCTGCCACTCGAATTACGGTATGGTCCAAGTCAGACAGTAGTTTGAGTTCGCTCACTGCACTCACAGACGTGACTGATTTAACTGATTCTGGAATAAATTTAAAGATTTTAAAGAATTAAAAAAAAAGATTCACTGATTAAAAGTCAGTCAAAACCAGAACAATTCCCTGATTCAAACTTGAACAAGATTAAAGTGATTCATTCTTAACCTAAATGATTCACTGATTCATACACTGTTTAAGAGAGTCAGTCTCATGGTACATGGGTCCGTCTACATGCCGCCCAGCACATTGGCCAATGGATAAATATCCATCGTGTCCAGCCACCCCTGTCCCCCGAGTCATGACCAAAATCATTAACTGATTCATATATTGCCTGCATGAGTCAGTCTCGGGCACGACCAATATAATTGTCTGATTCATACGCTGTTAAAGAAAGTCCTGTGGCTTGACCATCACCAAATACTGACTTGTTGATTGCAGCTAATTTTGGACTTTTAGACCAAAATGATTCATTACACACTGATTCACTTATCATAGTGACTTGTTTAGGATCAATGAATCATTTGCAAATGATTCCTTTTCCTAAAAGTAAGCCAGCACAGGCAGAGTTTTGGCCGAGACCGAGTGTGTGTCGTCGTTACACAGAGCATCTAATAGCTCTGTAAAATGGATTGTACTACTTGACCCCAGCTTAGAAGTGTGTGTGTGTGTGTGTGTGTGTGTACAATCCCTGGACAGGTTTGCTGATGATTGATCTCTCCATTTGAAAGGATAATGGACGGGTTGAAGATTGAGGATTACACACACACACACACACACACACACTTCATTCCTCCTGTCATCTGTTCATTTTGTCATCTTTTAACACTCGCACTTTGTTCTCGCCTCATTTCATTACCTCCTCTTTTCCCTTTTCACTCGTTGAGGCTGATGAAGGCACAGAGGCATTATGGGTAATATTACTCAGATCACTCGGAGGTGTTTGTACACCGAAAAAAAGAAAAAAACATGTCTGACACGACCATTGGAAATCTACACCACAGGCACAGGCTGATAAACGGTTATACAGTATCTACTGCTCAGCTAACACCGCGACAGAAAGCTAACCTGGCGAGCGAGAGCTAATCTAACCAGCACCGCTACTATGCATCTCTGTAACCGCATGGTTGCTACATGGAGGTTTAACCCTGATTGTGTTAAGTTGCTTGAGGTGGGCGGAGTCTCCGCTATGGGTGTCTATTCAACGTGCTCATTAGAATATTAGACCACACCCACAAGGACATACTTTTTAAAAAATGTTTAACAGGTGATCAAACTTTGAATCATACACACCAATAAATGTTCGATAATACATTTTTTGTCCTCTTCCTAACTCTTACTCTCTCTGTCTCACTCTCTGTCTCACTCTCTGTCTCACTCTCTCTCTTTAAACAGGACGTACACAGCTAGGCATAGTAACAGTGTAAATGATCACAGAAAGATTCAGTCTTTTTCTACGTCTCACCACTGCTGCTATCTCGGTTCCTCTATCCCAAATGACTTCATCTGTCTCTCTCTGTCTCTCTCTCTCTCTCTCTCTCTCTCTCTCTGTCTCTCCTCACACACACTCACGTACCGCTCAGACTGTCTGACATTTTATTCACAAACGTTAAAGAGAATGAGAATCAGCCAAATCCCCCAGTGGTGTGTGTGTGTGTGTGTGAGAGAGAGAGAGAGAGAGAGAGAGATGAAGAAAGCAGGAGATACACTACTGTGTAAACAGAGCGAGAGAGACAAGACATTTATTTTTAGCGTTATCTTTTTACCTTTCTCACTGAGTGTTTTTGTATCATCACCTTCGTCATCATCACCTTGTCGTCATCATCACAGTTTTGTGTGTGTGTGTGTGTGTGTGTGTGTACGAGTCTCGCAGCAGCAGTAAGAGCAGCTCTGAGCTTCTAAAGCTCCCTGCGGTACCTGAGTCTGCAGGTTTCCTGTGTTTCTGTGACATGGTGATGTTATTCTGCTCAGCACAGTTATACTAGTTCCAGTCGGCTTCCCATGATCTGGTGGGATCCCATCACCACCTCCCAGTTTGGCCAGTCTCCTCTGGCCGCTCTCATCTATACGACGTTTCCTCCTCGCTGGACGTGTTGCTTAAATCTACGCAATGTTCGTGTGTATCAGGATTCATTTGGAGAGGATTTAACTCCTAATAACTAATAATAATAATAATATTAGTAATTAATAAACTAAATAACTGTTAGTTGTTTATTAAACAACTTCATTGGTCCCTACAACCAGAAGACAACTTGTGTCGAACTGCTAAGTGTGTGTGTGTGTGTGTGTGTGTGTGTGCTTTAGCGAGGAGTTTAGTCATCGCTCAGGAATGTGCTGATTATCTTGCGGTGCTGAGGCAATTACACAGCGTCGATAAACACATTAAACAACACTCGATGACCACTTACCATAATCTCACACACACACACACACAGAGTACGTGGTTGAATCATAGCTTTTCAACCTCATTATCAGCATCCTTCAGTCTGAATCTCCTCTTAAACCCACTTTACACCAGACCACAACTAGAAACTATGACGACAGGGTCTTCACACAAACATACACACACACTCACTCATCTTCCGCTATACCGCTTTATCATGTATTCAGGGTCGCGGGGACCTGGAGCCTATCCCAGGAGACTTAGGACAAAAGGCGGGGTACACAGGTACACCCTGGACAGGGTGCCAATCCATCGCATGACACACACACACTCATTCACACACTACGGGCAATTTGGGAACACCAATTAGCCTAACCTGCATATCTTTGGACTGTGGGAGGAAACCGGAGTACCCGGAGGAAACCCACCAAGCACGGGGAGAACATGCAAACTCCATGCACACAGAGACGGGAATCGAGCCTGGCCGGGAATCGAACCCAGACCCTGGAGGTGCAAGGCGACAGTGCTAACCACTACACCACCGCGCCGCCTGACATACTGTACACTCGAAATATCCGTCCAAACACCACCATGAGAGAGGAGTGAGGAACACCACCATCAGAGAGTTGTGAAGAACTCCACCACCAGGCGTTCCTGGGGAACACTACCAGAGCGGAGAGTCTTTTGTCTATTTGTGTCTCTCTTTCTCTCTGTCTCTATTTTTGTGTCTCTTTGTCTTTCTCCTGTTTTTGTCTCAGTCTATTTGTGTGCGTATTTGTGTGTCCTCATGTCCTGACCGAAGGAAAGATCATGTCCTCTGTTCATTAACACTCGGCACACAGAGATGATGTTTATTACAGAGGTAATCGCTCGACATCAGAACGCCCCTCTCCCTCTCTCCCTCTCCCTCTCTCTCTCTTTCTCTCTCTCCCTCTCTCCCTCTCTCTCTCTCTCCCTCTCTCTATCTAAGAGGAGGAAATGCCACTCAGCGTTTTTATCTGAGGTAAGGACGTAGAGTAGCGTGTAAACTCTCCTGTCCTGTCAAAGCTTGGTGAAGCTCAGCCTCTGTGGATTTTATTTCAACTGTAACATTTAGATAAAAACCTGAGCTGGCCTGCGCTAACGCGGCACCACGACTCGTTACCGCAGGAATGTGATGAACTGTGATGAATGATGCAATGCAATAAAGCAGGTCCAAGTTGTTAAAAGGGATTCATGCAGGTTCAACAGTGCGGTTCAACGTGAAATCTTTCTAAACTGCAAAAATCGATGGCCGCAGCCGCTTCCTTTACTAAGGCCGATGCAGGTCGCAACCCATTTCTGAGACAGAGGACACACCTGCTTTATTTAAACTGATACAGGCCACACCCCTTTCTGAGAACGATAGACAGAGGCCACACCTCTTTTACTGAAACTAATAGATTTAGGCCACACCTTTTTTCTGAGATTTAAACAGATGTCACACACCTCTCTGAGACTAATAGACTGAGACCACACCTCCTTTATTGAGACTGATAAAGGCCACACCCCTTTCTGAGACTGATACAGGACGCGCCTCCTTTAATAAGACTTAAACAGAGGTTTACTAAGAGACTCTCGATTTATTCTCTCTCTCTCTCTCTCTTTGTGCAGGTTCGGTGATGAGCGAGGTTACGTGCTGTACCCCCAGATGGGGGAGCGTTTGGACCTGGTGTGTCCCGCGTCCTCGTCCCCGCTGCAGTACGAGTTCTATAAGCTGTATCTGGTGTCGCAGCGTGAGCAGGCGGACAGGTGCGAGCTGAGCGAAGACTCCAACCTGCTACTCACCTGCGACAAACCCAACGCTGACACGCGCTTCACCATCAAGTTCCAGGAGTTCTCCCCCAACCTGTGGGGTCACGAGTTCAAGAACCTCCACGACTACTACATCATAGGTGTGTTCCTGTGGCCTGACCGCAAGCCTTCTGAGTCAACTTTTCTCTCTGACCTTAAACTTTTCAGGCACATTAAGTCTGCACCATGTGTGTGTGTGTGTGTGTGTGTGTGTGTGCGTGAGGTTTTGTGCCCTTGTTTTTACCTGATTTGTTAAAAAAATTATTATTACAGAAAAACATAACTGGAAGCTGAAGGAGCTCAATGATGTCATGGGCTAAATGCATTAATATCCTCATACTGCACCTAAAATATGTGTATGTGTGTGTGTGTGTGTGTGTGAGAGAGAGAGTGTGTCTGCGCGCACACCGACGTAGGTGTATATTTCTTCCTTTGGGAAATCATTTTTAATTAACCTATTGTGGCTTTTGGTAATTTATACAGTAAGGCAGTAATGAGCTGGAGCGAAGAGGGAGGTGTGTGTGTGTGTGTGTGTGTGTAGCCATTATGTTTTAGCTGAAGCTGGAGGCCTAATTGGCGGGAATGGGTCTCAGAGGCACAAGGGCCCTGTGGAGGAGGGGCGTGTGTATGTGTGTGTGTGTGTGTGTGTGTGTGTGTGTGTGTGTGTGTGTGTGTGTGTGTGTGAAAGAGAGAGAGAGAGAGAGAGAGAGAGAGAGACTATTTGCATTTTTGTCTTACTCAGCAGTTAAATCATAATTTTTCATATCTCACACACACACACAAAGATTAATGGTCTCCAAACACACACACCCCAAATTCTGTTACAACTGACAGTGGGTACAGAGGCCACACCCCTTTCTGTGAGACTGACAGTAGGAACAGAGCCCACGACCCTTTCTGCAAGACTGATAGTATTACAGAGGCCACGCCCACTTCTTTAAGGGAATAGGTTGTGTGTCTGCGAGTTAGACCTGCATTTGGTAAATAAGCCACGCCCCTTTCTGTGAGACATACAGTAGCTACAGAAGCCACACCCCTTTATGTTACAACTGACAGTGGGTAGAGAGACCACGCCCCTTTATGTTACAACTGACAGTGGGTAGAGAGACCACGCCCCTTTATGTTACAACTGACAGTAGTTACACAGGCCACACCCCTTTATGTTACAACTGACAGTAATTACAGAGGCCACACCCCTTTATGTTACAACTGACAGTGGGTAGAGAGACCACGCCCCTTTATGTTACAACTGACAGTAATTACAGAGGCCACACCCCTTTATGTTACAACTGACAGTGGGTACAGAGGCCACACCCCTTTATGTTACAACTGACAGTGGGTAGAGAGACCACGCCCCTTTATGTTACAACTGACAGTAGTTACACAGGCCACACCCCTTTATGTTACAACTGACAGTAATTACAGAGGCCACACCCCTTTATGTTACAACTGACAGTGGGTAGAGAGACCACGCCCCTTTATGTTACAACTGACAGTGGGTACAGAGGCCACACCCCTTTATGTTACAACTGACAGTGGGTACAGAGGCCACACCCCTTTATGTTACAACTGACAGTGGGTAGAGAGACCACGCCCCTTTATGTTACAACTGACAGTAGTTACACAGGCCACACCCCTTTATGTTACAACTGACAGTAGTTACACAGGCCACACCCCTTTATGTTACAACTGACAGTAATTACAGAGGCCACACCCCTTTATGTTACAACTGACAGTGGGTAGAGAGACCACGCCCCTTTATGTTACAACTGACAGTAGTTACAGAGGCCACACCCCTTTATGTTACAACTGACAGTGGGTACAGAGGCCACACCCCTTTATGTTACAACTGACAGTGGGTACAGAGGCCAGACCTCTTTCTGTGAGTCTGACAGTAGGTACAGAAGCCACACCCCTTTTTAAATGAGCGTTATCTAACCAGGCAACATCATCAACTAAGTTTTCTTGGTTACCATGGCAACGTCCCATGCCAGTGGCTCCATCCCAAACCACACACCCTAGTGCACTAAATAACCTCTCAGTGTAATGTGCTGACCGAGTTATTTTGATACACACTCTTTAGTTCAGCTGCATGCGGTTTGGGACGGAGCCGCACTGAAAAAGTATTTACTATGTGATAATCTGTTGGAAGGCTGTGTGTGTGTGTATGTGTGTGTGTGTGTGTGTGTGTGTGTGTGTGTGTGTGTACCTCTAATGGATTTCTAGGTGTGTGTGTGCGTGTGTGTGTATGTGCGTGTGTGTGTGTGTGTGTGAGATAGAAAGACTGAAAATGGCTATTGGCTGTGTTCCAAACTGCTTTTGGGAGTAAGAGCCCTCAAAATGTTTCTCATAAAATGTTTGATTGCTGAGCGGGAGGAGTTTACAGTGGATATCTCACACTAACACACTCTCTCTCACACACACACACACACACACACACACATTCATACACTTCCCAAAGAGGAGTGCTCATGTGTGTGAAATGAGTATCTGCGCACAAGAGTTTGTTTACTCCCATAGTGAATTTTCTATTTGTGTGTGTGTGTGTGTGTGTGTGTGTTAGTGGTGAAAGCCTTGTTAATTATTGAAGAGCATGTTTTGATTTATTTATCAAGGTTAAGCTGAAATAACAGAAGAGATTAACTCTGTGTGTGTGTGTGTGTGTGTGTGTGTGTGTGTGTGTGTCACCTGCGTCAGTAGCTGTATTAGGGTTTTGTTTCAGTCCTGTAACCCAAAAAGGAACTTTGGCAGGCTTTGAGATTTGGACGTCCTTCAGTTTTTTTGTTTTTTTTTACACGGCCGCTAACTAGTTAAGGATAACTAGCAGGTTAGCGTGGGTGAGTCGTGAGTTGATTTTAGCGGAAAGAGCGACATCACAGTTTACACAAACACAATAAGAAGGAGACAATAAAATCAGGAAACATCAAGTTCAGGAATCAGTGAGCAAATGAGTGAACAAATCTGGAAAGAAATGTGTGTGAGACTCATTTTTAAATTTATTTAATTTATTAAATTTATTAAAATCATTTAAAAATTTTTAAATCTGTAATTTTTCTTTGACTTAAGTATGTTTTGTTTAAAGTTTTGTACTTGGCTACATTTGAAATCATATTCACTACTGAGTAAAAAATAAATGAATGAAAATAAAAAATAATTAAAATAATGCAACGGGAAAAGAAAAAAAATGCATCTCAGAAACCACTGCACTGATTGATTGATGGAGAACAAACACGTTAAATTCACAAGAACGATGGAGACGGACAGAACAGATGTCAGAGATACAGACACAGCTGGAAGTGAAATGGCAACAAACTCTTATGATCAAACCCCTGGTCATATTTAAGCCACCAGTTTGATTTCAAGCACAACAAAGGCAACAGATTTATTATTAAAAGGTAGAAACTAAAACCTAGTCTGAGACTTACAGTATTTCCGCTTGTCTCTTTTGAACTACACTAGAATCCCCCGTCCCACCCCTGCAGTTTAAACAAAGTAACTCTGTAACTTTTACTCTAAGTACATTTTTAATGAGCTACTTTTTACTTTTACTTGAGTAGATTTTTATACGGGTAACTTTACTTGTACTTCATTAAAAGTTTACTGAAGTAACAGTACTTTTACTTGAGTACAAAATTTTATTACTTTCCACCTCTGCTTGTTCCTTATAACACTAGTTTTCTCACTTAAAAACCAAGTGCAGCATTTAGACAATACGAAATAACTTCAAATACATGAGCTGTATACAACAGTATACAATGTTGTTACTGTGTATCTCTGTCATACGACATAACTGTTATTTCTAAACAAACTTAGCAAACAATTAACTCGTAACACGTCAGTTGAAAACGTGTAAGAACACCCTACCTCTTCTAATGTCTCCACAGTCTCAAAGTCTTAACTTGACAGTGAGCGAAATTTTCCAACAATTTATGGCTTGCGGTGTTTTGAGACAGGTGTGTAATAAGTGTGTGTAATGAGTGAGTTTGAGGATAACTCGCGCAGAGAGTTTGGAGAAAAAGGCAGATCGGAGTCTTTTAATGAGTGAGATTTTTGATAATGTAACGCCATAAAAATGTGTTTCTGTTGCGTCACTCTGAAGCTCGATACAGAATGGTTTATATCTGAACACCAGTCACGATCAATCACACTGAAAATCAGATGATTCTGCTCAATGACCGATCAACCGGTTCACACTGCACAACTAGGATTTTGCTTCTTGAACACTGTTTGGCGTACCTTATAGATCTTTGGCTGCTGATCATTAAAATTATGCCCAAATCTGACTATCATGTACATTTTTTTTTTTTTCCTGCTTTGTCATGTTTTTCCTTCTATTTATCTTAATTAATTTTGTTTCTGAGATAACTCCATCCTCGTTATTTTTTGCACCCTTGCCATGCCCAGGTACAGAATGAGGGCAGGTTGGCTTCCAGTTCACTGATAGTTTGCAGTCTGTATGCTATTCATCGTGATAATGTAGGCATTATAGTGTGCACATATTGTTTCAAAATACAGTGGAACCTCGGATCACAAGTAACGCGGTTTGCGAGTGTTCCGCAAGACGAGCAAAGATTTTTAATAAATTGTGACTTGAAAAACGAGCATTGTCTTGGTTTACAAGTACCGAGTATCATGTATCATGCATGCGCTTCTTGTTTTGACCCCGGGCGTCACGTGATAGCAACTGAGCCAACGGTTTTTCTCTCTCTTGTACTGCGGAATTGTGGGTAATCATCTCTCCTGCTGGGTCTTAGTGCTCGTCTCTTACTGGTATATTAAACATCCGTGCACGCGTGTACTGTTTACTATAACACTGTGACCACATGTGTGTGTGTGTGTGTGTAAATTAGGGCTGGGCGATATGGCAAAAAAGTAATCTCGATAATTTTTGGCCTATATTGAACGATAACGATATATATTTCGATATAAGCTGTTAATGCTGCCAGCTTTAAAAGAGAATCCCAACAATGACTGAAGCCACAAACATTAAAGGGTTCATTAAATTACATTTTAAAGTATAGTTTATTAACAAAAACAGATGACAGATTTGGCCTTAAAAATTAAGATACTATAGGCACATGCTCAGAATCTTTACAAGGCAAAGATTTTTATTAAAAAAAAAAACTTATTTGTGATGATAAAAAGTATCTTGTGATGATATATTACAATGTTTTGAGATTTTAAAACAATAATGAGAAACAACATTTAGCCCACACACACTAGGGCCGTCTTTTTATCCCACAATTCAGAGTTAAATGAAGGCTATTTCACACGGCCCCAATAAACTGACATAATGGCTTAAACATGCAATGACAACAAAAATGGCATGAATTATGCAGCTATCAATCTGGACCAGGACAATTTCACTTTTACTATATAGTTGGGTACCTGCTAGGTGTTGTATAGTTCATATTTGTTTGGCCAGAATGGTTTAAGCCACGAAAATAATGTTTTATTGATAAACTGCGCAGCTTTCGCCAGCGTGAACACTCCCGTTAGTAACTTCAGCCGCAGAATGAGACGCTGCTCCGTCAACTAGCAGGGCTAGCAGTGGGGCTGTACCAACGGCCCTCATTTTCATGCTCTCAGTGTGGTCGTGTGGGTGATGCGTTCATATAAGGGAGTTCGTGCTACCTTTTTTGTCGACAATTTCAACATCTTTGGATAATAACTCGAGGTTAGATTCACTTTCGTCGCTGCTTCCACTAATTTTTTTTTTTGTCGTCCTGGTGTCAAGATTGTTTCGCAAAGTGCGGTAGAAAATTAACTTTGACCTGCACGGCACGCGCAAGCTGCACGCTGATTGGCTGTTGTCGTGTTGTTCTGCTGTCTGATTGGCTCTTAGATTAATAAATAGTGAGCAAAAAATGTCTAGAGCTTTTCATCGTTTTTAAAATCAAATAAATCGCGATTCGATATGATATCGATTATCGGCCCAGTCCTAGTGTAAAACATATTTTATTTTGTGTTTGTAAGCGTGTGTGTACAGCGCGCATATATTGTTTATCATAACACGTGTGTGCGTAAAGGAAAAGTGAAGGTTAAGGTTCATTTTTTTTTTGTTTTTGTTTTACTTTACAGCAGTGATTCTGTTAGTATGCGCTCACGAGAGTGTGATTAGCGATGATCCTTGCTATTTTTTCTGATAAAACAATCTCTCCGTTAATGTGTGTGTGTGTGTGTGTGTGCACGCACATTACACACACGCATACACACACACACAGCGCCTGCGTGCATAAACGGAAACACTTATCTATCAGGACTTATTTTTACTTTTTTTAAAGGTAAAGTGCAGGTTAATTTGTTTTATTTTTGCTGTATATTTTGTATTAATTATTTTTATGTATTTATTTTTTTGGGCTGTAGAACGAATTATTTGAGTTTCCATTATTTCTTATGGGAAATTAAATTTGGTTTACGAGTGTTTTGGAATACGAGCCCGCTTCCGGAACGAATTATGCTCGTAATCCGAGGTTAAACTGTATAGCACAGTCTCAGTAGCTATGCAGCAAGTAAGCTAGGGGCTGTAGACCTTTAATAGGACTTGATCAGGGCCCGGTTTCTCGATAACGCACACTATTCGCGCGCTAAGAAGACTCTTAAGATATATCTTACGTTAAGTGATAACTTTTCTAAGTGTATTTCTCGAACTGCCTCTTAGGAGTCTTCTTAAGTCGCTGCCTCTTACGTCCGACGTTACGCGGCGCTGTCTACAGTGAAGGTCCTGAATTAGCGGACATCGGTGGCTCAGGAATCGATTTTTCACTCCTTTTGCATGACAGTGTTAAGAAAGACGGCACTTTCTATGCAAATTAAACATTGTACTAAATTCTTTTAATAGCGTTTATTTCGACATGGGTTAACTTAACAATAACATGCCATAATAGACAAATATATAAATTAATATTAATTAATATAATAATATAATATATTATATTTTCATGTAACATGTGGCTGTGAAACGAACGGGGTTTTACAATCATAGTTGATGGACAAACAGCTGATAACACTCTTCACCAGCTTCAGAAACAATGTGAAGTGTCAGTTGTTGGGGTTGTATAGCGCACTATGGAATGAATACGATGAGATGACAGGGTGGAGGTTTAATACCCCTATCTCACCTACGCGGGGCCGTAAGTGCGGTTCATTATGATTCGGCGCGAGTTTTGGTGCTGTTATTACGTTTCCATTTTACCACGCAAAAAAAATAAACATGCGGAAGCTCGCGGACCTGGCAGATCTTCGCGGACCGTCGGGCGCCGGTCACTCGAGACGGATCACGGTGCCTAATACCCCTCTCTCACCTGTGTGGCCGGACTCATCTCCGTGAGCTGCCGCGATTGCCCACGACGTTCCTTTAACGTTCTGCAAAGTCTGCAAGCTACCGCGAGGACCAGCAAAAAATTAAACGTTGAATTTTTCACGCGGAAAGATGAAAACGTAATCACAGCGTAAAAACTCGGGGTGAATCATGATCAAGCCTACGGCCACAGCGCGAGCCCGTGCAGGTGAGATAGGGGTATAACACACCGCATCTCACACCGAGTCAAACCGCATAAGTGAATACTGTAGGGGTATTACACATTACAATCACCCAGAAACATGAATGGATGCGGGGTTTGAAACTCCCAAGGTTATTTTCTCATTTAACTAAATCAAATTTCATAAAAATAAAACGTGTCAAAAGAAAAACCCATAAAGTCATGGATAATGGCTAATGATCAATGAAACATATTTTAAACAGAAAGCAGAGAGCAGCTGGACATCGGGACGGGGAGTGTACAGTACAGTAAGTACAGTAAGTACGACGCGTTGGTCTGGCACGCGCAGGTCTGAGCAGCTCAAGAAGCTCCATAATCTGTTGCCTTGAAAGGCAAAACGTTTTTTATATATTTTTTAATAACGGCCACGGGGAAAATATGAAAAGGGCTGAAGTTTTGTCTAAAGGAAAAAATGTACATGACTCACACGGCTCCACGGACCGCGCCGTCTTCAGTTTAACACAACACCACGCTGTACCGCTGCCTAATTGTTCGCCACCTGTTTAATATTAATTGTGATTGGCAATTTTAATGCGTTAGTCACATTATGAAATAGGCTAATTAAAAGTCACTCTATTAGTTCTGATATCAAATAAAATAATATTCTTAAACAGGTCTACAGTATATTCCATCATTAATACGACTTTGATAACGTGCCATAATGTGTTTGCATACACCGCTGATTTATAAAGACTGCTGCTCAGTGGCGGCGACTAGCGTCTTGAGCTGAAACTACGCTAAGTATGAGTTAAGGTTGGTCCAGACCAACCTTATGAACGTCTGACTTAGCTAAGAGATACTTAGCGTAAGAACGTTTCGGGAAATGCGCCATAAAGTTAAGAGAGAGGTTAAGGTACGACTTAAGAACTACTTAGAGATAAGAAGCTTTCGAGAAACCGGGCCCAGAATGTTTCATCTTTGTCACAACAGCCGTGATACATTCTTCTACATTTGTACATTTGTATACACTTACGTCTCAGAGAGGCTCAATGACTGCTCTTGTGAAGAAAGCATATCAACCGTACTTTGGCTGTAAAATTGGTGATCAGGACAGGGAATGGGCGCCAAGAGACTTCGGTTTATCAAAAACTTGGAAGGCCTTCAAAGATGTTGTTGACAGTTTCCTTGGCAATCACAGAGCTCCAAACTACATCGAGCTAGTAGACAATCTTCTTAAAACAAACCCATCAATGAAGTGCAACATATGTCACTCAGGATTCATTTCCTCCGCTCACCTTTAAAATTCTTCCCCTCAATTCTTGGTGCCATCAGTGATGAACATGGTGGCGTCCTTTCATCAGGACATTGTTACAATGGAAAAGAGGCAACATCAGGGCAACGGGAATCTGTCAATGCACCGGACATTGAATACAAGCGAAAATCAGGAGCTAAACACTTATAATTCTGTTAAACTTTCACCGCATATGAGAAACATGAATACAATTAAATGCATTATTGCAGATAAACTAATAACTGTCTATTTTTCTACATTTCTATGTGATGCAGCCAAACCAAAAGTATATTTGTGTTTACACATAAGGTGCCTATAACAATCAGCAACAAGTTTTCAGGAAGCAAAAATTGTTGTGCAGTGTTCATCAGTGAGTGAACGAGTCAGTCAGTGAGTCAGTCAGTGAGTCAGTGCGTAATTGAGTTAGTTAGTGAGTGAGACAGTGAGTGAGTGAGTCAGTGAGACAGTGAGACAATAAGTCAGTGAGTGAGACAGTGAGTGAGTGAGTGAGTCAGTGACTGAGACAGGAATTCAGTGAGTGAGACAGTAAGTGAGTCATTGAGTTAGACAGTGAGTCAGTGAGTGAGACAGTGAGTGAGTGAGTCACTGAATGAGTAAGACAGTCAGTGAGTGAGTGAGTCCATGAGTGAGACAGGTAGTCATTGAGTGAGACAGTGAGTCAGCGAGTTAGACAGTGAGACAGTAAGAGAGACAGTGAGTGAGTGAGACAGTAAGTGAGTCGGTGAGTCCATGAGTGAGACACTGAGTCAGCGAATTAGCCAGTGAGACAGTAGGTGAGTCATTGAGTTAGACAGTGAGACAGTGAGTGAGACAGGGAATCAGTGAGTGAGACAGTGAGACAGTGATTGAGACAGGGAATCAGTGAGTGAGACAGTGAGACAGTAAGTGAGACAGTGAGTGAGTGAGATAATTAGACAGTGAGTGAAACAGTGAGTGAGACAGTGAGTGAGACAGTGAGTGAGTGAGACAGTGAATCAGTGAGTGAGACAGGGAATCAGTGAGTTAGACAGTGAGACAGTAAGTGAGACAGTGAGTGAGACAGTGAGTGAGTGAGATAATTAGACAGTGAGTGAATCAGTGAGTGAGACAGTGAGTGAGACAGTGAGTGAGACAGTGAATCGTCCACTGAGAGGACGTGTACGGTGAGAGAGTGATGTGAACGAGTCTGTCAGTTAATGAATCACCTACTGAATCTGTGAGTCTGAACATCGCGTTAATGAAGTGTGAAGCCGCCTGTAAGGTTACACGAGTTACACGAGTCAGTGAACGAGTCAGTTAACGAGTCAGTGAACGATCGGTTCATTAATAATAAGTCACTAAGTGTGTGACTATAAATAAAGGGCACAAACATGAACAAATCATGAATCAGTAGAGAACAAGTATGAGGAAAAGTTGTAACTGAAAATGACTTCCACTGTAGTGTGTGTGTGTGTGTGTGTGTGTGTGTGTGTGTGTATGTGTGTGTGGGGGGGGGGGGGGGGGGGTGTACATTGAGTCAGTTGAGTAAGTAACCCAAAGCGACATGTTGCCTCCTGAACTAGGTCACCAAGCAGAGCAGTGCGCTACGGTGTGTGTGTGTGTGTGTGTGTGTGTATGGTGGAGTCTGTGTTTATCTGGATGTCTGAGTCTTCAGCTGTGTTCACATCATTATCACACACGTGTCTGTCGTCTGTTCTGATGTAACCTCAGTGTGTGTGTGTGTGTGTGTGTGTGTGTTGTAAGGGCTGTGCTGAAAGACTCACAGTCTAATTGGATCAGTTTTACGTTGTGATTCATTAACCTTCTGACTGCTGCAGCTGCTCCTATAGACATCACACACACACACACACACACACACACACACTCTTTTCTCTTGGCTTACATGTCTGTCAAAAAAAGCCTTTATTAAATATGTGGAATGTGTGTGTGTGTGTGTGTGTGTGTGTGCTTTAAGGCGACACGTGAAACCCGTCTTCCTCTAAAACTTCATTAAAATGCGGTGATGAAACGATTACCCGAGTGTACGTGTGTATAATTCATCAATCTTGGTGGAATTGAATATTTTAGCAGATCATATGATCAAACATCTCGGTGTAATATTGCGCCGTTTGTTCGTTAATCTCAGACTCGTTCGGGTGTACGGCGCAGGCTGAGCGCGACACTCGCTGGAGCTCGTGTGTGTGTCAGTTGGAGTGTGTGTTCGGTGTTTGTCTATCACTGTTTCTTTGAACAAGAAAGATTAACGTTCGTTAGACCGCAGGGGGGTGCGAGCCATGCCAGATGCACAGCTTAACTGGGAGCTGTGGGAGTGCTGGGGGGGCGAGGGTGTGGGGGGGTGAGGGTGTGGGGGGGCGAGGGTGTGGGGGGGTGAGGGTGTGGGGGGGCGAGGGTGTGAGGGTGAGGGTGTGAGGATGAGCCATGAGTCAGAGGTGGAATGTTGATTCGATTATTAGTATTTTTAATTATTCAATTCAATTCAGTAGCACTAATATTTACTTACAGATATTTTATTTATTACAAGCATTAAAAAAGTATTAAACATTTTTCATTATTAAAAATCCTGAAAGTATCTAAAACACTGAAACACTGTTGTGTTGTCGAGAGTTTAAATGTTGTGTTTCACACAAAACCACAATCATGTTTTCCTGTCAGTCATCTGCTCCACACTCCAGTCCAGCAGGTGGCGGTGTTGCGCTTGTAAGAAACTTTCTTTCAAGACTCCTGCAAAATGCGAGTATTTGCAGAATTTTATATTTTTAGAATTTAACGATTTGAATCAATTCTGAATCAAAAATGAATTTACTGATTCAACAAATCAAATAAAAAATTAATCAGAAGTAATGAACGCACAGCTCTAATCTTAACATTTATTCAGCTTCCTTTGTCCTGCCTCTTTGGCCAGCGTCTCTCAGGGAGGGTGGAACTGTTTACCTTGTAATCAGACACAAACACGACCGACACCTCATGTTTTCACGTCTTAGTGCTGGTGCGAATCGCTCATTTTAAATAATTTTTATTATATAGTTTTAGTTTCTGAACGTTTATGAGCCGAGCTAGCGGTCGCGTCCGTCGCCAGCTAACGGCTCAGCTCGCTGCTCGTGCCGACCTGATCTGAGGAAACTCTTGTTAGTCTCGTACTCATGAGGAGACTCTGAAGATTAAACAGAACAGAGTGCGAGGCTTTAATTCGCCGGTCAGTGAGGAACGCAAGGCTTTATTTCTTTTTACCTGCAGCTGCAGCGGAGAAATCGATCAGCTGTGTTTGTTATTAATCTCACATCCCTGTACAGCCGCCATAACAGAAAGCTGTACTTCCTCTGGTTTAATAACCAGCACACGTCACTCCTGCCTACAAACTGAACACATCTAAATGTGTGTGTGTGTGTGTGTGTGTGTGTGTGTGTGTGTGTGTGTGTGTGTGTATGAGGATAAATATCCTGACCAGCTGTTCATTGCTGACCGAACAATGGAGAGCATGTAGAGACAGACTGAGAGATAATCAACCAGTGTGTGTGTGTGTGTGTGTGTGTGTGTGTGTGTGAATAGTGAGGGCTATGTAGTACACACCTATACTTTGATATACTGTATACCTATCTGTGTGTATGTGTGAAAAATATTTTTAGAGATTTAAAAAATTCTTTCAAATGTTTTTTTTTATTTCATTCTTTTACATTTTTACATTACATTTATATTTTGTTTTACATTTTATTTTAAATAAATAAATATATACATAATGCCAGTACCTCGGCATACAAATTTAATCTGAACTAAGTACTTAATTTCGTATTGTGAATCGCTTTCTCCCATAGGAAATAATGTAAACATAGATAATCCGTTCCAGCCACCCGAAAATATTACCAATATTACCAATTTCTAATACTATAATCATATTTTTGCATATAAAAACCAACCAGAACATTTAGAAAAGACATGTAAATGAAGTAACATATGAAA